>JAOXNO010000024.1:28495326-28520138 GCA_028565335.1 Limnodromus scolopaceus | reverse complement strand
TGCAGACTTGCTCAGCCTGAATTCTACCTAAACACCCTCTGAAGACCTAAAACGAGGGAACAGAGACACTGCACGAAGAGATTAGGTAGACTATGAGCATCTGGGTAAATCTGTAGCATTCCCCAGCAGTTCATTGGAAATGGCCAAACAGGCATATTTTCAAATGGAAAAATTTTGTTTGACTTCTAGTGTCAAAAATATAAGCTTGGAAAATGGAAAATTAAGGCTTTATAAAGCTCTAAACAATTTTGTATTTGACTTTTCACCCAGCTGCAAATTTAAGCCAACTTGCAGGTAGTGCTGTGGGGTTGGTTTTTTGTTTGGTTTGGGGTTTTCTGTTTTGTTTTGGTTTCTTTCTTGTTGCTTTTTTTTATGACCTTGCAAAAATGCCACTTAATGATGGCCACTTGTTTGTGTTAGATCCTAGTTTCTAAGATTGACTTTAATTTAAAGGTCTCAGTTAAATAAAAATGCACTTTACAATTTTGATGACTTGGGGTCTCCAGAGTATCTGTTGTTGTGCACAGAATGCAAAATCCTACACCCTGAGCAAGGCTAACTAGGGGTGGCAAAACAAATACTGATTCAGGGATGCTAAAGCTACTGTTGCAACAACACCTGTCCAGGCAAAACCAAGTTATAAATGTGTACAAAACAGAACAAGAAAAAGGAAATCAAAGCAGGAGAAAAGGGCTGGAAGTGGAGAGGGGAGAACACAAACACATAGGAACGAATGGGAGCTATAAACTCCTCTGTTTTGCTAAAGCTACTGAGAATTCATTAACACTTTTTCAGAGGGTTAATGGAGGGATTCACATTTTGGGGTTTTTTTGTTTTGCTTTCGTATGCTTTTTTTAAAATGCAGATATCTTCATTTCTGTAATATAAAACAGATTTCTTCAATAGGCATAAACCATTTCTGTAGGAAGAGGAAATTTTTTTATTCTTTTGGTTTGCAAATTATCAATTGAGTTTTATAAGAAAGATTAAGAAGAAAATTGAATAAAATATAAATCTCTACTAAAAAGCTTTTAGAACTTTATGAATAACAACATGTAATTAAAATTTTTATTAAGATTACAAGTAAATCTGTTCAGTTTTTTTTCATTTATATCTGAAGAATGTTAAACAGAAAGCTATTAGAAATATAAAATAAATGCTCATATTTGCATTCTGTTACAGGTACAGTCATTAGTATTTTCATTCAAGCTCTGCTACTTCAGTGAAATGTACCTCCCCCCAAAAAAAAGAAAAAAAAAAAAAAGAAATCAGACAAGCTGCTTACTGTAACAAACAACTAAAAATAACATCTAAGTTTATTCGTAACTATGGCCTAGTTACACAAAACACTGGAAGAATGACTAATGAGTTTTGTATTTGAGGCCCATATAAGATCTTAGGAAGTACTTGAAACTTAAATGATGGTTACCTTAAGGACACACTATACTCAGGATAAAAGATGCTTTTATACTGAACCCAGGTCCCAGTTTCCTCTTCCGTATTCTGGTCTTCTACTGAAAAGAGATTGAATGATGCAAACCTTCGTACAGACACTTGCTGGAGATGCACATCTTTCAAGTGCTTTTTCTTCAGAACCTTTGAAATGAAGAACAAATTAAACATTAAGAATAAAACTTTCAAAAAACAAGTAAACACAGGTTGATTTAACTGAAGAGGCAAGTCCGGAATCAAGCATAATAGCTATGCCATTAGCTGATAGCTATGAATAACTAGTGCAAGTATGTCAAGCCTGAGAAAATAACAGTGGTATTGACGGTAGGGGTCAAGAGAATGGGTTATGAATTTATTATATCTCAATAACTGGAAGGCAAAATGTATTGTGTTCATAAGTACACGAAATTGCTTTTTTAACTCCCATTCCAGCAAACCCATGCTGGAAATTGAGAGGCAGACTGGATTCTTCCCTATCCTCCCATCACCACTGTGAAACTTTCTGTGCCACTCACTGTCCCTGTAGATAAAAAAAAATAAATATGAGTGATACATGTTTGCCAGGTAGACTACGTCCTAGCTTACAAGTTTACTGCAGTGCACTTGCAGAACTGCTGCCAAACTTGCTACCTTATCCCAGGCCCCAGACTTTCAGATGCCAAAACTGCATATTCCCCCGCCAGGCCCCTCTAAGGGAACTGATGCAATAGCCAGCCTTTACACATTCCCCAAAATACACTGACAGCACCAAGTTCAGCCCTAAGACTGAAGAATTCAAGGCAGCGGCAGAAGCAGAGTGTGGCCATCTGCATTTTGTGTAACAGCTAAATGATTAAAATGCTTGTTCAGGAAAGTAAACACGGGTTCTCTGTCCTGCGTAGTCTGCTGCACACAACCATGTCTTCTCCTTGGGGAGTGAGGTATCAACCCCTCAGTACAGGACAACCCAGCAGCCGGCCCCTCTGAGCTGCACCATCGCACAGAAGACAAGCAGCATTTCCCTGCCAGACAAAAAGGCGTATTCTTTAGGTCAGTGATGTGGAAGGAGCGATGTCCTGGCTTTAACTTCTTTCTCCTAACACTGGACGGAATACATAAATAACTGCCATTGCATTTTGAAACTTAAGGTGCATAAGCAGTCCGCAGTGACAGAAAAAAAAAAGAAAAAAAAAAAAGAGAGGAAAATAAACTCATCACTATAAATAGACAGAGCTACAAGAAATAGCTCTGTTGAGCAGGAAAACACCACAATTTAGTTTTTGACAACCAGAGCTAAATCTGAAGTCAAATGAGAAGTAGCTCACCAGAATTATGAAACTGGAAATGGAAGCTTTTCATATGGGATGCATACAACAAAATAAAGGTCAACCTTTGTCGACCGTGCTTTAACTGGAAATGCACTCACACCCAACAGTCTTACAGTTTGGTGCCATGACTGGCACTGCTTTTGGATCTATTTCCATCAGCAAGTTACAGCATAGGAAAGGCAGAGGCATTTTCATCAAAGTATTAAAAATGGCTCTGTGCTGTCCACACTGTTTCTTCTACTTCTGCAATACATGGGGAAAATACACACATGAAGGAAATCACAAAACCAGCAAAACAGAACCAAATTAAAAGACTAGTCAAATTGAGACATTCGTATAATAGCAGCATGCCTGGAAACAAAACAGACCAACTTGACAGCTAAAGAAAACCACCAAGATCTAATTTTCAGAAAAGCATGTTGTTTTGAGGATATTTTTTTTTTTAAAGCAAAGGCAAGCCCTTACTAGCAGGCAAAAAAACCCAGCAGTGACAACACTTTTCTGGTTTCAGTTTTTTGTTCTACAATGACATCTTCTAACCACCCTGTAAAATGCATTCTCCGGGTTAGCAGAAAATCTCATGAGCATTTGAGTACTCAAAAAAACATTTCTCCCACAGCCTCCAACTAAAATCAAGAGGTCTAAGATCTGTAAATTACAATAGCAAGTCCAATCTTTTAAAAACCTATAAATAACTGAGAAAAGAGAGCACAAAGGAAGAATATGTTAAATTATTTATATCTAACTCTTGTATTTTTATCTAAGCATCACAATTGTATTACAAGCTACAAAGATAAGCTGCTGCTATAGGATAATCCACTGACAAAAACCAGAAGGTGACAAACCTATTAAAATTCATAATAATGTTCTAAAGACATCGAAAGACAGTCTTCTCTGTTTTCATGATGGCCTTCCAATGAAGGTGAAGCTCCCTAACTTGCTGCATGCTGCCATAATAAACAAACATGTCACAGGGACCTATAAAACTAGTAGCCAATACATAAGCAAGCTAAAGGCTTTGCAGCAGAAGACACACAATTCTTGGTTTTAGTGACGGCAAGGAGAAAAAACTATGGTGGGGAAGGAATCACCAGACACCACTGTTCTTTGGTTGGGGTTATAGCCACTTTACCTCCTCCCT
The DNA here is from genome assembly GCA_028565335.1 of Limnodromus scolopaceus. Taxonomy (NCBI): domain Eukaryota; kingdom Metazoa; phylum Chordata; class Aves; order Charadriiformes; family Scolopacidae; genus Limnodromus; species Limnodromus scolopaceus. The sequence goes on along the minus strand of JAOXNO010000024.1, from coordinate 28,516,238 downwards.
CAGTAACATTTAGCCAGGTTTCCTGGTGTATTCTTATTTTAAAAAAAATCCAGAAGCTTTGTTTCACTTTCTTCAAGATCTTTTGGTACTGACAGGCCCCGTCTTCTGCACAAGATATTTACAGGTGTACGCATTTGACTTGTACATGGGTCATACATACATATACTATCTAAATAAATAATATTTTAGGTCCTTTAATGATATATTCTCTTTCAAAAATTAGGCACTTAAAAGGAAAAAAAACACCAAGAACAACAACAAAAAAAAAATCACACCAATGCAAGCTCACAGTTACACCTTGTGGTTTTCTCTCTCATACTTGCATTTTCTTTCCTCTCTAACTTCACCTAGCAATACAGGATTCTAGGGCGATACTTTCTTCATTAACATACAAGACATCAAATAAAAAAAACCCAAACCATCAAACTGGCTCCTGTTTTAGAAAGGTTCTAGTAAAATATGACTACAGATCTCAGTTGCAGGCCCCTCGTATTTAATGACAATATTAGTATCATAATTAGGTCTCCCTATAAAACCTAAAGATGTTTGATCTCTCTTAAAAAAACCAACAACAACAACCAACCAACCAAAAAACATATGGAGAAAGGCAGTCACCTGAAATTTTCTGTATTTCTTTGTGTATCTCATTGTGTATAACCTAGTTGCACTAAAAGCCAAATTCAGTAACAGCTGACGGTTCACAAATCTCCACTGAGGTCTATGGCACTGACTGGAACATGGTATTTTGTACATGCAAGAAAGTTTCTACATAATCAGCTACAGCATAATCTATAACAACACCTAAAGATCTAAAGATTTCTAAAGATCATCAGTAGGACTGTCCATTGTTTATTTTTACAAATAGTTTATTTATCAAATTGTTCTATTCAACTGTAAACAGTTTACAAACTCAAGAATAACAAAACCATGGAAGAAGATCTGGAGCACAGAGAGAAGAGCAGGAAGAGAAGAAAAATTGTTTTAGACAGTCTTCTGTTGAGAAAAAAAAAAAGTGCCACTTCCCTGTCCTCACTTTAGCCTTTATTTTTCAATTCTGGAAACTAAAGCACATTAGCAGTTGAGCAAGACTTCTGTGAGAAGATGGGCAAGAGGAAGGTAACAGGAAGGATCAACATATAAAGCTTAGAGATTTCAGGAACGTTTTCACTAAACTTTCTATAGGGAGCAAGTGTACATATACGGAGCAATGCCTATTCCTCTAACTTCCCTGCTAAAGACTACAGACTGGATAATGCAATCAATTGCACAGACTGGCAGAGTTCAAAACACAGCAGTAGAGAATTTAATCCAGTCATTTATAAATGCACACTACATGTCAAACATACCTTAGCTTTTTTGTCTTTTAAGCAAAAAAAATATTTTCCTTGATTCTGACAAGCTAAGTTTAAAAAATATTGCCAAACTTCAAACTCAGTACATACATAAAACATTTTATGCAAAACCCTGGTTCTTTATGCTAGCTTCATAGGATACCTGATAAAAGGGCTTTTTTCTTAATTAAATCAGCGAGCACGCACTCAAGCATCCTTACCATAGCGAATCAATTCGTGTATGCACTGAATGAAAGCAAATTCAATATATAAATACACCACAGAACTGATTTCATGTAAGGGGTTATTATAAGCAGTATGAAAAGCATTTTTAAAAGCACTGTAAGCAACACTTCGACAGTGCTCCTTTAAAGATGCATAGAAAGGAAGGTTCCTCCCAATCCATAGATAGATCCAGGCACCACTATAGTAAAGAGTGCAGAACTAATTTTTATTTCGGATGTACCAGTAAGATTAAATTGATCCTTGCTCATCATACCATACAAAAATCAACAGAAAAGCTAAAGAACATGGAAAAACCCAGGGAATCTGCAGAAGAAAAGGTCACAGATACGTATAGTTTGAGGAAGACACAGAAGCCTTCTCCCCAAACACCTGCATGCACCCCAAATACCTGCACTTGATGGTTATGAAAAGTTCCTTATGATTCTAAGAGACAGGGATATACCAAAGGCAGTATGTTGAAAAGAAGCAACAGCTAGTATAGCTGCAGAGCACAGCTTGCATAGTCTGCTGGAGCAGAAACCTACAAAGACAAACCTGATACTCCTTCCAGTAACTGACATTTCCTGCTCTAGAGTGTGACAAAACAGAAGCTTGTCCTGTTGAACAGGACAGGGGAGTTTGGAAAGCAGAAACACACACAAAGAAAAGGTGGATACTGACCTGACCTCCCCGCACCTGCCACTCCATTACCCAGCTGCAGCCAGGTGTCCCTTTCAACCCAGCTGCCACCATCAGGCCTGATTGCCACCGCTCTGCCCTCTCGGAGACAGCTGGGCTGGGGCAACTCATCGTTTAGGTTAGGGCTGTAAATATCACTGCCGGTAACAATAACAACTAATGAAACTGATCTGGGTTTTTAAGCACACGCTCATCTGCAGAGGAATCCTTTCCAACCTTGCAATGGTCCTAGGGTCCAAAAAAAGCATGGATGGCCAGAGCACAGGTGTAACCACTTGCTGCTTCTCCCTCCTCAGGCCAGGCCCCAGGGCCATTCTGGCTGCCAGGTGAGGGGGGTCTCACCCCAGCTCTCCCTGAGAGGTGGCCTGAGGTGACGACAAAGGGCGGGAACAGGGTATGAGCCACGACAACCAGCTCCAGCAGCACCCACGGAAGGTGCCAAACTGCTGCTGAAAACACCTGGCTGGTGCTCACAGGCTGTGAGGTGCCACGGGGGTGCTGGCCTTCCTCCCCTTAATACTGCTTGTAAAACCACAGACTTCTGGGATCCACTGAAGGCGCTCTTAAAAGAGCCACGTGTGTGTTTATATGTATGTATTTTTACTGTTTTTTTCCCAGGATGAGGACTGCAAACCCCTTTCCAAACCCCAGCGTCCTAGTCCTTGCAGTCCTCCCGTCAGGGGTGCGGGCTGCTCTCCTCAGCGCAGCTCTCCGCACGCCTACAGCGCCCGCGGGATTCCACACCCGCGCCCCCGGCACACCCGCCCGGGACGCAGCCGGGGCGCTGAGGGCCACCGGCCACAGGCACCCGCGACCGACCGCCGCCCCCGGGGTCGCAACAGCCCAGCGCCGGAGGAGCAGGAGGGCACCACGAACCTCCCCAGCCCAAGGCGGCGCCGCCGCCGCGTCAGGGTACGGGAGCGCCGTTCCGCAGGGACGCGCTCCCCTCCGGCTGCGCCGCCGGCCCGCCCCGCCATCCCCTCCTGTCCGCGGGCTCCCCCTACCTGTCCGAGCAGCCGCCAGCGGGCTCTGGCCGCTCCCGCACCACTCGCCTCGCACCTGCCCGCGGCGGGGCGATGCGGAGAGCCGGAAGCCTCAGCCATGCGGCGGCGAAGAGCACGCAGGACCCCTCTCTGCGGGCGGGGAGTGATGCCCTGACCGGCGGGGACTTGCCGCTGAGCCTCCAGCGGCGGCCAAGACCAGCCGGGCTAGGGTTTGAGGGGGAGGAAGTGGGTGGCCATCTTTGTTAAGGGCAGCGCTGAGGCGACAGGCTGCCGCTCTGCTGCGCCCCGCTCTTCAGGCGCACAGGAGGGTGCCTCAGTGCGGGTCGCCTGTGGCCTTCGCGCCCGGGGGCGAAACGGTGCGTGGAACGGAAGCGACTTAAGGAAGCCGCGGCAGGGAGCGTGCCAGCCCGCCTGGTGCGCGGCCGCCCCCCTGCCCGCCGCGGCTCTGCGCTGACATCAGCGGTGCTCGCCCGCCATGGCTGCTGGCTGAAGCGCCCTGCCACCATCTTGGCTACGGGCAATCCCGGGAGGGAGCCGCGAGCCGCTCCTGCCCGCCTGCCATCTTCTGTCCCGGGCGGCCCCGCCGGAGGGAGAGCGGTCCGGCCCCGCCGGCGAGTCCTTGCGGGGGCCGGGGGCGCTGCCCGGCGTTGACACGGTCTCGGCGCGGCGGTGAGGGGCCGGGCCGGCGGGGAGCAGGGCCGGGCCGGCTTCTCTGGCCCTCGCCCCGGCGGGACGGGGAAGCGGGGCGGCAGGGGCGAAACACGCGGGGTCTGTCTTCCCCCCGCAACGCCGAGGTGCAAACCTTTCGCTTTTCCTGTCAGGGAGGCTCAGCTCTTGTTGCCATGTTACCTTCTTGAGATAAAGTGATTTTATTGCTATGTGATACTTGCGAAGGGGGGGGAAAACTTCCCAAAACCCTTCTCAGTTTTTGGTTCTTCAACATTTAAACATGCACAGTTGCACCTTCCTTTCTCTTCACTGATAGTGTCACTAGCATTAAACTTTCAAGCGCCAGGAACCACATTTTGGGGTAACGTAGCAGGTTAATACACAAGCTAAGCTGTGTCTACTAGTTGTTAAGAAACAGCTTAAGTTACACTGTCTCTTATAATCTGATTTGCCTAATGAATCGGTCTCATTTCTTTGAAAGAGACAAAGTTTTACCTTCAGTTTATGTTATGTATATTTCATGTACGCAGTGGACATGATCAGCAGTCTGGGATTTTCGGAAATTTCAGGTTGACTATCAAGAAATGAAGGTTGGGGCGTCACATGTTGGACTGAGAAATCTTCTCCGAGGGCTGAGCTTCAGCATCAAATACTACTCTAAGCATAACCATCTCCAAACAGCATGTCTGTATAGCAAAATAAAACCCCCAAAATGCCACATCCTGGACTGTTCAGGAAGTACATGCACGCACCAGACTCTGCCACCTGGAAGCATCCTGCCCTGGAGATTCTTTTCCTGCAAGGTATGCTCTTAAAGTATAGGCTTAATGTCAATGGCATCTTTGGCACATCTGTTAAGAAAGTGTCATATATTTCAGATGTTGAGGAAACACATTTTTCCTAAAGCGTTTAAAGCAGAGGGATAAACACTAGGATTTCAGTTGTGTTCAAAGACCTATATCATTTTTCAACTTTCCTGTACTGTTTTGATGTAAAGCTGCTTTTTGGTTGATTTTCCTGCTGTAGCAATTTTTAAAAAAATTGGTGTCTTTCGGGAAGATTCAGGTAAAGTGTCAGGAGAAAACTGCAGGGAGAGATCAGCTAGTATAGAGGCAAAGTGTCCAAACTGACAACGCCAGGCTTAACCACTGTGAGCTGCTCCAGAAAACTTGTCTTTTTCTTTGCTGACCAGTAAGTCACGGTTTTGCACCATATTAAATAGTAAAATATTCTATTTACTTCGCATAATTGTATTCACATGTGATATACTAAAGGGTACTTGGATTTATCTCTGTTAGTAAATATTGTGTAAATGGGTTGCAGTGTATCATGCACAGAGTCAGAAAATGGTCTGAAATAATTTCAGGTCTTCTGTCCCCTTGTTTCTAATACAAAGTTCGCTAAAGGTATTATAAAAGCTTACTGCTGTATGACAGCCTGTAAACTGGTTTATATGCATAATGCACAAGTACTGTTCAAAAAGATTGGTGTTTTGGTTTCTTTTATCTTAAAAATGTTTTCAGATGGATGCGTCGTGGTTCTAAAATTGTTTCAGGTTGACAGTTTCTTCAAAGGTGACCCAAAGATCCTCTTGTAACCCTCTTGTTTCTAACCATAACATAAACAGTTACTAAGTTTCTGTCTGAAACCTAAACAAATATTTTAAGGAGAACATACAAAGTCTTGATGGATGAGAAAGTGCGGTTCTGTTTATTCATTGGCACTTACACTAACACAGTTACAAATGCTGATCTACAACACTGGTTCCAGGACACAAACAGGTGGTTTTCACTTGAAAGGGAGCTGTGCCTGTTTGCTTTGGAGCAAACATTTGCAAACTGATCGTCACCAAGATCCTCTGCTATCCTCAAAATATTTCTCTATGCTCTTCTAAATGACTGTTTTTTCCCCAGGCAGAGAGGTGTACAGTAACTCTAATACATACCTTGCACAGTGGTCACCAGCTCTATACAATATTTCCAAATAAATACAGTGGGAACCATTGAAAACAAAAGGAGGGGAAATCACCAAAAGATTCATAAAGTGTGGAAGTTGTCAAAATAAATCATAATAAAAGTTTACATAGGTACAAGGAGAGGTTGTACACATACATGAAAGAGACTTTTTGAATATCCAGAAACCACATTCAGCTCAGGAAATTCCTGAGCTAAAATCATTGAAGGCTGAGGGAGTTCCAGTTAGGGAATATCATCTGTGCTTGTGCCATCCTTATGCTTCTCTAAGCATCCATTTGAGTACACTGTGTGGTTTTTGCTTGCTTCTGTTTTGGGGAATGGTGCTTTCTTATACCAGTTTTTCCACTGGCTGGAGAGGGTTGTACAACTAACACCTCCTGCAGCTTCTTTACCTTGACCAATTACACAGTTGTTCCAGAGCTTCTCTAAGAGTTTTCAGTTTCTTTGGCTTGCGCTTCTGATTTGACAACCTAGGTTAGAGGGACCATTGCTCTGAACAGTCCTACACTCTCATGAATGATGTGGTTTACATTCATAGGCAGTTTGGAAACTGGAGCAGATAGTTTCTCCTCCTTCCAAAGTCTACTGCTAACATTAACATTTTACAACTCAGGCATTTGAGAAGACAAACCAGGAACAAACTAGCAGTTCTTGATGCAAAGTGAGGATGGGGTAAAAAGTATGTGTTCCTTTTTAAATTTAGACACATTCACATGATACACTTTGTGTGATCTGTGTAGTGTTATGTACTGTAACGTAAGTTGTTAAGCTTACTATTTGATCGAATGAGATTTTATAGCAAGGAAAAAGAAGTAGCATTGTGCTAGCAATTTTAACACATTTTAAACATTTTTACAAGAGAAGACAGCTTTGTTGGCAGCAAGGCAGCAGTAGTCTGCTCATGGATCACAGAAAACCACATCCTTAAGCTTATTCCTGATAAAATTGTTGCAGACCCGTATCAGTTCACTGCTTCACTTCATTCTGTGCCTTGTGAACATTTATACTAACACTTTCAAGGAGCTGGAGCAAGAACCTGGATAAGCTGCCAGGGCTCCTTAGGGACAGAGGTGTGGGCGTTGTTGTTATCTAGGAAAGGAAGTGAGAGATGATACTTTTAAGACAAGAAAATTAGGAGAAAACACCTCTGAAGAAGGAAAAATAGCAGAATTCCATAAAAATAACTAAAAAATAGTTCTAGAACAAGAACAAACATATTTACAAAATTACAAAAAGTACCCTAAATTTTGAAGAGAAGACCTCAATAAATGTGTCAAGTAAAGCACATTTTACAACGCTTACCTAAAAGATCAGGAAGAACTGAAAAGAAAAACTTACTCCAGCTGTGTTTTTTTCTTTTAATGTCACATAATGTTGTAATAATGCAAAGTTGGTTTTGGGTCTGTAGCTGAGGAATATCATTATTGCCTCAGTATATTCATGTTGCAGTACAGAGTGCTGGCTTGTAGCCATTGTTGTCTTTCCTTACTTAGCAGGAAGGAACAAAAATCCCTTCTAAAAGGAAGCAAAATACATCCATAACAACATCAGAGCTTTTGTATCAGGATCTTCTGAAATCAGAGCAGGAAAACTGGCATGACATTTCAGCAAGTTACAAAGCCATGACAAAAAGAATCAAGGAAAAATTAGAAGAATTACACAAGTGTATGTTCAATTCGGGAAGCCCAAGGGTAAGTGACAAAAAATACATTTCTCATCACTGAGTACAAATAAAAGGCAGTGAAGCCATTCCTGCTATAAAATGTTGGTCCGATTGTTTTATGGTGGTACTTTTGAGTTTTGAATATTTTAACAATTGTGGATATTGACAGCGTATGTTTAGACAAGCTTATCCCTGTTACGTTAGTGTATTTACCTTAATTTCACCGTAGGCAAAAGGAAGTCAAGATAGAATAATTACCTGACTTTTTGATGAAGAATACAAGATATTTTTAAGTTACAAGAGCAATTGCAGGTGATCTGGGGCTTTTGTTAAATTTAGAGCAGGTATAGGTAGCTTAAGTAGCCTAACTTTGAAAGAACCTCTCTGATATGTGCAATTCCTCCTACAGTATCAAATATATGTGCTATGTTGTTTGTGTATGTTAAAATTGTACTTTACAGAACAATGATTGAATATAGGGCTTCTAAGGAAATAGTCTAACTATATGTTGGACTTGAAACATGTTTGGTTTGTATTGAACAGATCAGGTTTGGCGAGAATGTGTACTTTGAAGAGAATGGCTGCATATTTCTTTCAAAAGCAGATGATGGTAAGGGATTTCTCTTCCTAACATGGTATGATTGTTAAAAATGTTGTACATGTATCAGTGTACTTTTCTTACATTAGAGCTTTATCACTCTCTTAACTAAACTAAAAATACTTGATATTAATCAAGCATTCTTTAATAGTTCTAGAATCCTGTATCTGAAAAAGTGAGGTGAAGAGAATTAGGGAATAGTGTACATTGGTACTGAGGCAAGTTTCTGGAAAAAAAGGAAAAGCACATTCATGCTTTTTTATTTCTGAGGGGGTGGAGAAAATTTACTAATTGTATTTAGTGAAAACAACTATGCTTTAGGTATCTGAACTTTAAAATTTAATACATTTACTAGAAGCCAAGATCTACACTTTTAAAATATTTTTAATAATACCTACAAGACTTTTTTTTTTCCAGAACTGTTTTTTTTGGGTTTTTTTTTTTTTTACTTTTACAAAGTACATTTGCAAATATCTTGCAAGACAAATATTTGGTGTTCATAAATTCCAGCAGTATGCTTGTGAATATTGCAGGCAGACTCATTAAATACAGGCATTAACAACCACTGTTCATTTTGACAGTGCCTTAATTACAGGATTATTTTACTATCTCTTTTTTTTTTAATATAGTAGATGAAGAAAATGCTGACATTTTATTCAGTATGGAAGATCTTGGCTTTTCTGATTCCTTTGTTCAACGGATCAGAATTTCACCAGATCAGAGACACATGGCGATCGGCTTAAAAAGTGAAAATTCTGAGGAAGCAACCTGTGTTGTTGTGAAAATTGGTCATTTTCCTGTCGTGGAAAAAGTAATTCCAAGTGTATTTAGTTTTGGTAAGTTGTTTATAAATATCCTGTGGGTCACACCAGCTTTCAACACAACATTTTTCTTAGTCTACAAATAATATTAACATATTTTTAAAAAGTAAGGGAGCAACATTTTTAGGTTTAATCCTTCTAGCTGTTGAATTGTTTCATATTTATGATTTCTTCCACACTGCACAGTTACAGGTTATCTGATGTAGACGAAAGTGCTTTCATGATTCAGGTTTTCCTTCACTGTATAAGCAAGCATTTCTACATGCTTGAACAGTCATACATGCCGTTCTTTTTATTTAATTCAGTTAGCTTCTTTAAAACATTACTGACGCGACTGTTTCCAATATGAAGATCTTTTTGAGAAATGTTACTGTTAATAAACCCTTGCAGCTACAACCGAAGTCACTGATAGCTGTAAGCATTTAGCTTCGCTGAAGAGTGTGCAAGGGCTACCTACTATTAAGTATTGGCTGGGATTTCAACTGGACTGTAGGATGTGGGTCGCAATCCAGAGCCCAAAGTCAGTCAGGCCTTAAATCAGTTCTTTCAGAACAGATTACAGAGCTTTACAGTGCTGTTATAATAAACAGAGGTAAACTGAATTGAACAGGAATTTTTTTTTTTTATAGTATGTTAAAGAATATAGCAAAAAGACTGCAATAGTGTGCATGCTGTGTTCTACATCTTGTATTTTGGATTATATTGTTAGATGTCATCAAGTATATAAAGTGCAATAAGCAATTTGCTTGTTTAGGACAAAAACTTAAAACTTGAGGTAAAACTTCCCAGTTACAAAAATGAAGAGAAGCAGGAGTTTCATGTTTTAAGTGCACAATTGAAGTTTATAATGCCTGTTGAAAACTTGGCCTGCAAATTTGCCAGTGACGTTTTTCACTATACTTGATTTGAACATCTGTCTAGGTGTGTCTGGAAGAATTGGTACATATAAGAAACCAACTCCCTGTTGCCTACATAGGTGTGTCAAATTATGATGGGCAGTAAGAGTACAAAAAATGACTATCAGAATGGTAGAGATTACACCTGTTTAGTAGACTTACTCGGGTATAAGTGAGGTAGAGGAGTGAGCAAGAGAATTAGGTCTTATGACCACTTGTAAAGTATATGCTTGTATTGTATGATACGCAGTAGCAGGCAGACAAATGAAAGTCCTTGAAAATTTACATCTGTGAGTTTTTTAAATACTTGGCTATAGGATAACTTAGATTTCCCTTCTAAAGCCTTGTTTTCATAGTGAACCCTCAGCTACCTGTGCACTTTGGAGCCACATTACTGTTCAGATAACAGAGTGTTTGCATTACTTCAGTGTGGTACTTCTTCAGGTTTTGTACTGAAAATTAGTATTTATGCAATAACTTTTTTAAAGCTTATGTATTAAACGTCATTCTGGTGGCTGTAAGAACGGCAGAGATAGCAGTAATTTGGTTGGATCTGTCAGATTACTACACTTCAGAACAGGAAGGTTCCTGTATTTATACGTTTCCGGTGTTGTTGAACACATACACAAGCATAGAAAACTGGAGAATTTTTATCTCGGCAGTACCCATGGAGCACGTGCATCATCTCTTTTCTCTAAAAGTTTTTCATGCAGTCACATGCAGCAGTGCAGAGCTCATGCCCTCTTTGTCTTGCTGACTCCATGTAAACCTCTGTTTCTCTGCTCAGTTTTAAACAGCCACACATCATCTATTTTCCTGTTACCTCCAGAGTCCCCACAGGGTCAAGAGCTTCCTCTTCCTGGGCCCTCAAATGTTATCCGCTGCCCTTTTTTTAATATATTACTAGATTCTTGTTCTGTGGGATTCAGAGAAAACATGGAAAAAAACCTTTTTGTGGGCCCCAGCTTCCTGAATGTAGAAATGCTGTCCTCATTTCCATGTCAGCTGTAACCCACCTTTTTCAGCATTGGGTCCAGTGCTCATGGAGCTCCATTTTCTCTCAGTTATTGTATATACTGTTCCAAATTTGATATGCGTTTGGTTTTGGTTTTGTTTTTTTTTTCCCCAGAATGGGCTACAAATGATGTTCTGTATTACACAAGTCTGAAGAACCTTAGATGCCAGAATGTGTTTATGACCACTTTCACTCATCAGAAACATACTGAGTTAGTTTATACAGAACAAGATGCAAGGTAATACCTAAAATGTAACAAGTCCTTTACATATTCTAGATTATTTTATAAGCAATGTAACTGATTTGGAAAACAAATTCTTCCATATTGTATTACAAATGGTAAAAGGCATTTTTAAGTTGTGTTCTGCTGTCAGTAGTGCCTTATGCAGTCTGAGAATGTGCTCTGTTCTCCTCTTGATATGTGATCAACAGAGATTTAACTTTCCTCTCTTACCTCACGAGTTCAGCTGAGTTTATAAATGTCAAGGTCAGTCTCAGGTCAGGGTGTCCTTTAATGAATGTGTGACAGTTTCATACAGGGTAAATCAGACTGTGGATTTCATTTTGTTTTCTCTGCTATTGATGTCTGATACATCTTTTAAAAAACATAGAAGTTCAGGCTAATCCTTGCTCAGGGTAATGGATGAGCAAAATCATTACAGCATTCCCAGAGACAGAACTATTGTTGACTGAATACCCTCTCAATAACCTTTCTTTAAGCAGTGGTTTAGGAAGACAAGAAGGCTCTTGCTAAATTGAGTGCAGAACTAGTTCTTTTAGCCATGTAGCATGGTAGTTGCATACAGCATTCCATGGATGTTTGTGATTATTCTTAATACAAGTTACATACTAAGTAAAGAAATGTCAATTATATTTTTATCTAAAAAAAAAAGAAAAAAATCTGCAATTGAGACGGAGTAAATAAGATCCTTTTGTTCCAACTGCATTTGATGCATACTTTTGGAAAATCAAGTTGCACTGACCTGACGCTTCCCCACAGGAAAACTGTTGGCATAGTTCTGAAGGTCATAGTCATTACAGTAAATCTACTAGAAACTTACTCTAAAGGTTCATGTGCTATTGCAGCTCATAACAGAACTCACTTGTTCATGGGAGATGGCAAGACATTCTTTTGTATTGCCATTGAGCGGTTCCGTTCTACATCTCACCAGTTCTTTTAGGTGCAATCAAATATTATTTTTTTAGAAGTTGGAAATTTCTTTATTTCCTTAAAAATAAAAAGTTACAAAGGCAAAAAAAAATACTGTAATATCAAGGTCAGAGTCCTTGGGGAGAAGTGTGACCTGCATTTCAGCTTGACTCCCTTAGAGGTAAGGTCAGCAGAGCTGAGCCGTTGGAATCTCTGCTGAATGCAGTGCCACGCTCTTGCCAAATTTGTGTGTATTAGAGAGGCAGGAGGCTGATTCCTTGCAGACTTTAGATCCCCCACTGTGCCTGTCCTCCTAAAGATGTCAAGAGGGTGCAATTAGAAAAACACAATAGTACAAAAAAAATTTGGAGTTCCTCCACCTGCAAATAATTAAAGGCACTAAAAATGCTATGTAAAGCATCCTTTCCTTCACCAGTCAAATATTTTGAAGTCTAGAGGGATCATTACTGCAGTCATGTATCTGATCTGTATAATGCAGATAACCGTGCTCAACCCTGCAATTTCTTGATGAAATCTTCTGGATCTTTGCGTTGGACAGTTTTGCCTTTAGAGACATCCAGTCTTAAAGATTCAAAATGGCAAAGAAACTTCTGTATCCCAAGATGTGACATTCCAGTTAATTAGGATGACTCATAGAAGTTTGAATCTGAATTTCAGCCTGAACCTGTCTATTACTAGCATCCAGCCACTGGTTATCATTCTGTTTTCTGTTTCTAGATTTTAGAAGCATTTAAAACCAGTAGGTAGTTCCTAGTTTCTTAGATAGTTCCCAAACCAGTTCCTAGCTCCCAGCTTTATCACTGCAACACTGTCCTCAGTGGGTCTCATACTGGCCTCTGTACTTTTAAGAAAAAAATAGTCTTTTTTGCCTTACTTCAGACAAAGCTAGGTCAGTAACAGGCATTTTATCAATTTATCTTTATAATAGCTCCCACTTACCTTTTGTTATTGCCAATGATGTCCTTTATTAATTTCAATTTAATTATTCATTACTACTGTTTTTTAAAAATACGTTTATGAGCTCAATAAGAATTTCTGTGTTTTCCCAGAATTTTAAAACCTATATACATCAATGAGCTTCCCATATATCTCAGTGGTGCAAAAACCTGAATTCAGTTGGGCAACAACTGAACTGCTTTCTTTGCAGATTTCAGGTTCCATACACACGATTGTGAGTTTTTGAGTCCCAGGATAAATACAATAGGAGTGGGTTTGGGAACCAAGTCGTCTGGAATTTCTCCAGCCTGCCAACAGGCATGCTGTTTCTTACCTTGCAGATGAAAATCCCTGTGGATTCTGAAAAAAGCAGTGTATTTTTAAAACACTAATAACGTTTAAGCTTTTTTTTTTTTTTTTAATTATTCCTTACAGATTCTTTGTGGACATACATTGCACAAAAGACAGGCGTTTTCTCACTATCAACAGCAACAGCAAGACAACCTCAGAAGTTTGGTTGGTTGACTGTAGACATCCTTTTAAGTTGCCTGCTCTTGTACAAGCACGAACAAAAGGGATCATTTACCATATTGAGCACAGAAATGATGAGTTATATATTCTCACAACATACGGAGAACCTGCAGAATATAAGGTAGTTTCAGCTGATAACAAGATTCATAGGATTCATTCAGCTACTTGGTGCAGATCATATAGAAGTAGTAAGGCTGGCGTTTAGTTCTGTGCTTCACACCTTACTGAAATAATAATTCAAGAGAATTACATAGAGCACTGCACAGATTGAAAGACTGATAGTAGTACACGGAGCCTCACCTGTAGCATTGAATTAATTTGATTCTAATTCCTTTAGCAGCATCAAGAAACGAGTATGCTTTAACAGTCATTTCCCCTATGTTAAAATTCAAGTTGGTGATCTCAGTCTACATAACCAAACCACCTACAATTCTGCTGACCACACTAAAAGCACTTATTGCCTGAAAATCTTCTATAGATTAATCTACAAGAATTGAACTTAGTTTTCCAGATGTTACTGAATTGTCCAAGTCCAATTTTTGGACTTTGTCCAATTTTTGCCCAAGGAAAGAGAGTTTAAAACCCACCAGTTTTAGTCAGGCAACCCCACCCAATACAAACTAATTTTTTTTTTTTTTTTTTTGCAATAAAAATGTTGCATGCGATCACCTACGTGTCTGTATATCTCATTTGTAACTCTTACATCTTAGTAATGCAAGGTTGTTTTTTGTTTTTATAGTTGATGAAGGCACCAGTAACTTCCAGTGGCATGGAGAACTGGCAGTTAGTTTATGCACTGGAAGAGAAAACCAAGCTAGTAGACTTGGAGATGTTCAGTGATCACTGTATTATGTTCCTGAAGAATGCTGGTCAGCTTTACTTAAATGTGATTTCTTTTGTTTCACATTCAGTTCAGTCAATAAAGGTACGTTTTAGCTTGGCATAAGCAGCGTAATATTCTTCCAGCACTAGTTGATTATTTTTTTCTTTTAACTTAACATTATAATGAAAGCAAAGATAAATTTCAAGAGTAGGAGTGGTTTGAAAACGATAATGTTGCCAAATTTGTCATTATGACCAATTGTGTTACCTGTGGGTGTTCTTCAGGGTTTCACGTGGTGGGTTATTGCAGCACTTTGAAAGTTAAGAGAGCAGCCCTCCTGTGAGTGAGTTCTTTCTTCAGCTTACTACAGTCAAGCTCTTCACAATACAGGCGATTTCTAATATAAAATAGGACTTAATTCCCAAAGCGTTCTACTCAGTTTTACTGGGCCTATTTTTGGTTACACTCATCAGTGTGAGAAAGGAAATAAGCCTGGTCCTCCCACAGAAGAGAGATTAGAACATTTAGAAGACAGGTATGGACACTGTCCTGTAGTAAATGGGAAGAAGTTGATATTGCAGTACAATTTATGCAAAGTATTTCTTCCCTTCTCTAGTTGTTGCTAAATACTTGTGGATTAAAACCAAAGTGACTCAATTCAAAACCACCATTTCTTTAGACCATTCAGATGAAATATTTAATTGATTTGTTTGCCTGAAAAATACAATCTGAACTACTCGCAAGTTTATTGCGACAGGCTACCAATGCTGCATTCTATACAACTGCTACAGAAAAAGGTTTTCAACGAAGTACACTGTATGGTCTCTGAAACCTTCATTTTTGAAAATGGTCACAGTTTATTTATTCAGAAAGGGTCTGCAGTCACTCTGGAGAACTTGGACTTTTGCTGCCATTTCAGAAGTCTCTAGCAATCTAACCCAAGTAAGTAGTGGCCTGGCAGAGGGTTTGACTATGTCCCTGCTGCTCTCAAAGAATGAATCTTGATTTCTTTTATTCTTAGCAGAGTTAAAAATCTTAAACATAATAGCAGTAAGTGTCTGAGGGTGAAATGTGCCAGGAAAAGGTTTTGTTCTTCACAATGGCTGGCACTAGGAACAAAGTTAAGAGGCAGGGGTTTTCTGTGGCTTAGCATTACTGAGCTAACTCACAGCAAAAGCTTAACAACTGACATGGACTTGGCTGTATAACATGTTGAAGTAGGACTGGAAATAGAAGGGGAAACAGGATCTAAAAAATAAAAACAATGCGGAATCATTTCAAAGAATGTTTTAATTTAAAAACGAAATCTGCACTAATGCCTATTTTGAACTGAATTTGGACTTATTTTTCTTTTTTATTTCATTGTTAAACTTTCTTCAATGGCCTTAAGGGAAAAGTTTGCCAAAGTCTTTCATTTTTTTGACTGTTTCATTACTGAATTTAAAAGAAATACAGGTTGTGCTACATAAAAACTGAAGATAATTAGCCTGATATTCAAAATCTTTTCCTCTGAAGGACACACTAGGCAGAATTTACAGAAGCAGTGTAAGGGTCTCATTTGAAATGCCGTGTTTTCTCAGCTACCTACGTGGGCCTGTGAATTTGAATTGGAACCTCATCCTGAACATACCACCAGCACTTGCTATTTTCAGCTCACCTCCCCGGTACACCCCCCTAAGCGTTTTGCATATTCGTTTAAAGAAAATAATCTCATTGAACAAGCTGTGCAAGAGGTACCAATTATCACGAATTGTCACACTACACGTTTACTAGCTAAAAGCAAGGTAAGATTTTTTTCAGTCCTTTTCCCATTCCCTTTATTCTCCCCTTCCTCTCCACCCATTTAAAGAAAATGCATTTGGCAGGGAATAGAGATTAAAAACGTAAAGAGCAATTGGTGCTATAGTTACTAAACAGTGGGTGTTTTCTTCACTGCTATAGAGAAGTACAAGAAAAAGTCGTGATGAGATTTTTTTTTTTCCCCATTAACCTGGGTATGCTTGAGGAGATAACAGTACACAATGAGTCAAGAATCTTAGTATAGCATAACTTAGAATTTCTGGTTGATGTATGGTATCGTACTCTCCTTGACAAATGAAAAAGGTGTCAGCTGTTGAAAAAAACACCCCACAACCAGCTGCACAGTATAGATCAAGAAAGGAAAGTTTAAACAGCCTGAGTTTAAAAAATTGGAGTTGTTAATAAAGAGTTTGTGCTGCAGTAAGTGGTAAAGTATTTTGTTAATAATAGATATTCTTGGTGTTAAAGGGGGAAGGAAGACTTGGATGCTTGGGTAGTTTAAAAACTCCTCAGGTGTTGCACTTAAATGAATTTTATACTCTGCATCCACAAGCTTGCACAGCAGAGGTTCAGTCTCGCTTTATTTTTCAAGAGTGCTTTGTACATTCTAAGTGAAAAAAATTACTGTAATCAAAAAAACACATTTTAAAATAAATAATTGAAGTTTTCATTGCCACGTGTCATTGAGATTTCTGAAATGTCCTTTATTGTAAAATACTCCTTCATTTCCAGGATGAAACTTTGGTGCCAATTACAGTTTTTCATAATATGAATTCTAAAGAGCTACACAGGAAACCACTTCTAGTTCATGTATATGGAGCTTATGGCATAGATTTGAACATGAGCTTTAAAGAAGAGAAGCTGATGTTAATTGAAGAGGGTTGGATATTAGCATATTGCCATGTTAGGTAAGTCAAATATAAAATGGAATTAAGATTTTAATCTCTGGCATATACAGATATTTCTTGATATGTAACCGAAGAGGTACAGAAATAATTTTTTTCATTTAGCTATACCTAATTCTTCATGCTTTTCACTTCCATCTCTTTTTAGATTTTTTTGAAGTATTTTTTAACAAAAAAATAAATTTACCTCAGAAAAAAAAAATTTTTCAAGACCACACACTGTATTTAGGTTTCTCAAATCAACAGGATGGTTGTGTGTAAATTTTAATCTTTTGAAGTCTTATTACTTCTTGTCTCATCTTTGCTCAAGAAAAATTTTGATAACATGTTCAAATTGCACTGAGATGCTACTTCCCCCTCTTTCTGAGGGCATTGTGTACTAATGTTCAGTTTGCCTCTTCTGAAAGCCGGTTGCCTTCTACAGCAACAACTAAGCATTTAACCGGCATCCCCTGTTCTTTTATTGGCTAAATCCTTTGATCTCCAGTTTGGCTACAGATGTACTAGTTTTATAAAACCAGTCTGGACAATAGGCTTCACATTTTCATGGAGATAATAATTCAGTAGGTAAAGAAGATAACAAAGGAATCGCTTTAGGGAGGAGAAGGAAGGGGGAGAATGAGCAATTGTTTAAAATACCAGTTCCAAAACAAATTCAGCATACAGATATATCCAGTCTGCTATACTCAGTGGCAAGCATTGTGTTCTTTTTCCTCCCACTCCTTTAAGTATCTTAAGATGTAAGTCAGTCCTAGATGAAGATGGATTCTTCATCCAAAGATGAGTAATTCTGGGAGACTAATCAGTTAATTAATTTTAAACGTGAAGCCTGAATAACAAAACCTCAGATGACTTAGAACCAAAATTGTGGTTGTGGAGAAAGGAAAATAAATAAATTTTAAAATTCTGTATTACAAAGTATAACATTTCTAGTAGTATTTGAAATCCACAAATTAAAAAAAAACCAACCCCAAACTACCTTTTTAACAGTCTCAAAATCTAAACCGCACAGAAAACAAATCCTGAGAGTCTCGGTGTGGAGCTAAAACATACTATTTTACTAGTTTTCATAAATGCTAGTGTTAATGATATAAGTATTGAAAGTAGTTTAGATATTTTAATAGTTGTCTTATGTATAAAAATATAATATTAGTGTTTGATTTTGTATTGCCTACAATGATGGCATAATTTCCTAACGTGGTGCTTTTCCTGTGAGTTCCAGGACACAAGCACACCCAGTGCCGTTACATGATTTGGATTTTAACCAGTCATCATGCATGGATTTTTTTTGTTTGCATGTTGTGTACTTTAGCCATAAAGGAGGTAAAGACAAGAATAGAGAAGGCTTAATTGGGCAGGCAAATGAAGGTTTTGCAGTTCTGTGGCTGCTGCTGTGCTTTCATTATCTGAAACTTTGCCGTGTAATATTTTCCAAAGAGACTACCACTTGACTTGCTTTAAATTTCAGGGGTGGAGGAGAGCTAGGCCTGAGCTGGCACAAAGATGGATGTCACCGTAATAAACTCAAAGGTCTCCATGACCTTAAGGCTTGCATCGTGCTGCTGCACCAGCTAGGATTTTCCCAGCCAAAATACACAGCAGTAGCAGCTGCCAGCGCTGGAGGAGTTCTCGCAGGAGCCCTGTGCAACACTGATCCAGAACTTATCCGAGCCGTGGTTTTACAGGTGAGGTGCTGCAGACCTTTATGGATTATGATGTTAAACTGTATCCCCTGTTTCATTCTACCGCTGTCAGAATTGGAAACGTTCCAATTCAGAATTCATTTTCCTCATTTGTTTGAGAAAACATCGACATAGGCATTTGAGTTCCTGTGTCCTATTTGCCAACATTTTCTTTTTTTTTTTTAATAACAATTCCTCAGGCTCCTTTTGTAGATGTTCTAAATACTATGATGAAAACTCATCTCCCACTGACAATTGAAGAACAGGAAGAATGGGGAAATCCATTAGCAGATGAAAAATGCATGGAGTATATCAAAAGCTATTGTCCATACCAGAATATTAAAACACAGGTAAAACTATGCTTACTGTGTGGAATGCTACAGT
The DNA here is from genome assembly GCA_028565335.1 of Limnodromus scolopaceus. Taxonomy (NCBI): domain Eukaryota; kingdom Metazoa; phylum Chordata; class Aves; order Charadriiformes; family Scolopacidae; genus Limnodromus; species Limnodromus scolopaceus. Next base: position 28,497,109 of record JAOXNO010000024.1, on the reverse strand, counting down.
AATAAAGTGTAGCAGTTTATAAGGAAAAAAAAAAAGCAGATAACTGGAATTTTTTTTTTAAAAAAAGTCTATTTTAACTTTTCTATTTTACCTGGGTATTTTAGGATTGTCTTAGCTGTTGCTTTGTGTTAAAATGAATCACCAATACAAGCTATTTCAGTAATAATCTTGGCAATATTTAGAGTCATAATTGACTACTGGAATTAACCAAACACCTTCTCCTAAATAATCAAAAGATTTCAAAAACTGTTTTTGTTATAGGACTGCCAGGAAGGAATAGATTTCTCTCTTATAACAAACCTCAACATTTAAAATACTTCCTCCTTTTGTGGGGATTTTCTGTTGTTCTGCTGGGTTTTGTAGAGTTTGTCACAGGAGGAAGGAAGTATTTCCCAATGATTAAATACCTTTTCGGAGGCAAACAATGAAATGGAAAAATAAGCTATAGCTTTGGCATTGTCATCTCAGGTGAAATCTTTCTTTATTTGAAGTAATGTGTTAGCTGTGTTGCATAGCTTCATTAAGTAAAATCTTACTATATAAAAACAACTACTTTTTATGTGTAGAAAGTTTGCAAAAGTAAACCTCACTGCTGTAAGGTGAACCATTCCATGATTATTACTCCCCTTTTCTTGTGATAATCAGCAAGCAGACATGTCAGACCTTAACCAGTGGGGAGAGGATGTTTTTGATTACCTTTTGCAAGTGGATGATCCCCTAATATGAAGTCATTTTTCAGACCAAAATACTTTTTGCAGTTAGTGATAAAAGTGCTTTTTTTAGGAGCAGGTAATTATGTAATAGATGCGATTTCAGATAAACCATAACAAGTAGCACAGAACAATAAGCAGAGAAGAATTTGTTACTCCATGATAAAAATCAGTTGTCAAGTATCTAACTTTTTTTTTTTTTTTTTAAATCTCAGTGTTATCCTTCAGTTTTTATCACGGCATATGAAAACGATCAACGAGTACCACTATCAGGAGTTTTACGATACATTCAGAAACTTAGAAAGGCCGTGCTAGATCATGGCAGCAGAACAAGTAAGAAAGGTAAGAATATCACAGATACATGGAGTTAACTAAACCAGAATATTAGCAGTCATGTAATTAAACATCATAGAGATTGACTCCTCCTTAAATGCATTTATTTGTACAATATGATCTGGTATCTAAAGCTCTGAAGTAATTTCCATTATCTGCAAAGATGAAATGTGCAGTCAGACAGACAAATCGATAAACCTCAGCTGAGATGCACTCTCCAGAGCCTTAAGAGGGACCAGATAGCTCTATATTGTAGACCTGCCTGAAAATAGTTAAGCCCGTATGTGTTAAATATTAATAGTGACAAACCACAATGGGCTCAGGAAACCCTCTGAGATGAAAAAAAGAAAAGGGGAAGAATATGGGCTCAGTCTTTCTTCAACACGTGGCGGCTGTTGGGCAGGGCCAGGTGAACCCATAGTGTCTAGTCCAGCTACTGACACGGTCAGACTGCAGTTCTTAACAACACATGGACAAAAATCTTATGTTTGCTGCTCTATAAAAACCTACTTTTCCCAGTTTGCTCAAACTGTAGGTGTCAGTCCAAGTTAGAATGACAACAGTGTCAAAGGACTGTTTAGTTTGAGGAAGAGGAGACTGAGGGGAGACCTCATCACTCTCTACAACTACTTGAAGCGACACTGTAGAGAGGTTGGTGCTGGTCTCTTCTCACAGGTAATTAGTGACAGAACCAGAGGGAATGGCTTCAAACTCCAACAGGGTAGGTTTAGACTGAACAT
>JAOXNO010000024.1:28473590-28495226 GCA_028565335.1 Limnodromus scolopaceus | reverse complement strand
TGTTGGGGGATATGGTGTAGGGGAGAACTTTGTAGAGTAGGGTAGATGGTTGGACTCGATGATTCCAAGGGTCTTTTCCAACCTAAATGATTCTATGATTCTTTGGCACAGATGCTTTTATACCTAAAACTTAACACCAGCTTTGGGACTGTTTCCAGGAAAAAGTGCATTCAAGCCTTATTATTTTCTGGAACCATCTAATCTGGGGAGAGGCTTTTACCATCAGTACCAAAATTGATCTTGAATTAGCTTTTCTAAATTGCATTATGCCCCTTTTCTGCTAGCAGCCAAACTGCAATGGTTGAGAAAGGATAGCAGGTGCTGCAATTGCTGTTGTGGTCTTTGCTTAGAAAGAAAAAAGCACATCTTTCCAAAAAGACTTAAAGAATAAAGGTGCAAAATATATGAACATTTTTCCAAATACATAGTTAATAGAAATACAAATAGCTCATCCAGCAAGCCCCTGTACGATTCCTTCTTTTTTCTTAAGGAACAACAGAAATTCTGTCAGGAATTATCTATCCCTAAACAACTGGCATCCCCACTTACCTCTTTCCTCGTTCATTCAATGTCAAGTGATCACAAGCTTCATTGTTGCAGGAAATTGCATCCCTAATATCATCTTAGACATCCAGGCAAATGGCAGCCATTGTGATCCATCTTGGGAGGATTCGCTGGATGAGGTATGTTCCATAGCAGACTGGAGGGAGGTGCTCCCCTCGATTGATACTTCAGCCTCGGGAGGGTATTCGTGCAGTGGTTGACTGTATGTTAGAAGTAATAAACGAAAAAAAACAACCACCTGCTGGAATTAAGGTTGCTCTTGCAACCTTTTATACATACTGCAAGAGCAACTGCTAGCTTTATATACATAAAGGAGTTTGGTTTTTTTTTATATATAGATAATTTTATATATATGAAAGAGCCAGTGACAAAGCCAGATTATTGAACCTTGTTGTGCCTTAAACCTCAAAATAGTATTAAACTCCCACTGTAATGTGCTGAGAGCTCTGAATGAAAGGTTCAAAGTTGTGCAGAACATTGTTCCAGCAGGAAAAGTCTTGCACTGTAGAGTAATAAGTGCTTAAAATTGTCACAGTGGCTATTTACTTCCATCTTCCTCATGAGTAAAATATATGATGGGTTTGATGTTTACATTTTTATATGCACGATCTGTAGTATCAAAGGACGCTGCTACCATTGGGTTTCAACATTTTGCACTTTGTTCGAGTGTGCGTGCTAATAGCAACGTACCGCCGAGTCCTGCCATATTGTTACTGATGTGTCAGACTATCACAGTTGGATTCCACTTTTATTACTGTTAATTTTAACAATTCCTAGCAAGTGTTATTTGGTCATTGTGGTAGTTATTCCCAAAATGAATTCTTTCAGGAAAAGGCTAGTCATAGGGCTAAGAAATGCTTAGCACTAGTAGGGCAAAGGGCGAAGATTAGAGTAGCTGTGCAAGAAACCGAAGGTTTATGGTGCAACAATTTTTTTAATTTTATAATAATTTTTTTTCATTATTTTAGGTTGCAAGACACCTTGCTTTTCTGAACAAAGAACTTGAAGTATGTAATCTCCAACATCATACAAAATCTTGCCAATAGCTAATAAACACATTGACCACCTGAAGAACTTTGAGTCAAAATTTTACTCATAGGAAAAAAGTGAACACCTTCTCCAGAGGATCTCTCCTCTTGCATCCCTGCATAAGCACACAAGAAATTCAAAGCTGGGTGTGACACTGGCTTTTAAACAGAGGAACCAAGAGCCGAATTTCTCCCCTGCCAGCTAGTACAGAAGTAGCCGCCTGCATTAATCAGTCTGTTAGTAGGGATCTGATCACATAACCAAACCGAGCAGCTCTGTGCAAGTGGAGCTGAAGCGCAACGGTCGGTGCTTAGAACCCAACATGTGAAGACATGCGCTTTGTACAGGCAGCCTCTCCAGTCTAAGACCTCTCTCCCAAGACCACATTGTACACAAGGCAGTAAAACTCTGAAGTATTTTAAGTATTTTACTTAAGAGTCTCATTAGGGTCTTCTAAAACTAATTCCCCTACGTAGGTGACGATGCCGATTGCCCTTCCTGGCTACGCAGCAGCAGTAGGGTACTGATCATACAGTGGGATCCAACAAACCACAAAGAACAAAGGGACTCTCAGAACATGAATTTTAGCAGAACTCTTTCATCCGAGTAGATGCAAAGTCTTGTACTTACCCTAATCAGCATGTGAATCTTAACAAGGTGCCAGAGTCCCTCCAGAAGAGAAGATGAATGCCCCAGAAGGAAATGCCAGAGTCTCTCCAGAGGATAAAACGAACGCCCCCAGTAAAGCAGCCTGATTCATAGCTGACCTCTGAGCAAGGCACAGAGCTGCTAAATGTTACTTGTTAAGATGGATGTGTGGTGCACACCCCTAGCCAGCAGCTGGTGGAAAACACACTATGTGACCATATGGTCCTCAAACTAAAACAGTCCCCAAGACCACCTCTGTGTTCAAAATGGACTGCACCGAGTCAAATGCTTATCCTTCCTCCATGTCACATAAGCCACTGTGGGTGCACTAAATGCAAATCAAAGCACATGAGCAAGTGTAACATTCAGTAAGGTTGTTTCAGTTCCTTACTGTGAACTAACATCTGCACAGCTCACCTCAGCCTTTGGGCAGAAAAAGAAGAGAACTCAAATATTATAACTCGGTGCAGGGGGAGAACCAGTTGGAAATACAGTCCTGAGTGTATAATTAGACATATTAGCTAGATTTTAGAACTTTGGGGATAATCAGAGCTGTTAGAGTTGAGAGAAGAGGTAAGCCATCACAACTTTAGATATTGCTTGCTTGCTTTTACCTATTTTAACAAATATAGGGCTGCCCCTTTAAAATAAGTTTTAATAATCTACAGACTTTTAAAAAGATACTATGAACTGCCACAGGTATTAGATTCCACAGGAGTTCTTAATGACAAGCAGCTGTAAGGGGCAGCACCCAGAAAGCAACTGGTCTCTTCCCTCACAGACATATGAAACAGGACGGGTTTTTAGGACGGGTTTACTTTTCTTCACAGACCCTAAGGGAGAATTTATACCATACTTTGTCCTGTTCATCAGCAGTACAGATGCAAGACAATTAGGTATCTGTTTTCTTTTTTAGGATGTTTATTTTGTACAGAAAGATTTAACAGCCAAAGAAAACTGAAAATTTTTATCATTTTCTTGAGACCAACATTTTCTAAATTAACATGAAAGCTTGATTATTCTACTCCTGCACTTAACAGTTCATGTAGAGTAAATTGAAGGCACTGGAATAACAAGCTTTTTCTGCCACAAAACAATTTCCTTGAAAAGCTTCCATAGTATGAACAGGCTTTGCTGTTTTATATTCGAGGACCAGGCCTTCTCCCATTTCAGTTTTAATTAGTTTGGTATCAACAGCTTTACCAGCATTGCTAAATTTAGTACTTAGTCTTATAATAGCTTCAGATGGAAGGCTGGGAACTATAGCTTTCAGGTCTATTGTCGATTCCTGCCCAAAATTGAGAACCATCATGAAGACTCTGTCTAACCCATCCAGTTCCCTCACGTACACGAAAACATTGCTGTCGTTCCAGATGTAGCACATCCAGCCCCGCTGAATGGGCAGCTCGTTGTTGCGCAGCGAAGCGAGCTCTCTGTACAGATTCAGGGTTGAGTTGGACCAGGTCATCTGGATCTGCAACAGCATCAACAGGGTCAGTGCTTGGCACTGAATGTAGGCACCGCCACCACCCTCTCACACCCACCTGAGCCTGCTAGAAACACACCTATTAGAACTCCTATTTGACAACTATCTCTCTTCAAATTCGTAAATTCCACTGAAAAACTGCTTTTTCTCATGTACTTCCTTGGCACTTGTGGGGCAGCAGAGACAGAGGTCATTAGGCAGGAGAGAATTTCCCCAGCGCTGACACAGTTTCTTCCTCCCACAGCGTCCATACAGTTCCGTTTATTCAGGAGAAAGCCACAGCCATTCAAAGCTTGATACTGAACTTTTTTCATTGAGTCTAATCTACTGAAGTCACAGGGTTGGTTTGTGCTTTATTTTTCCTGTCTTTGATTTATTTTTTTCTGTTTTCAGCTCTGGTCAGCACTGTAGTTCAGCAAAATCCGTTTGATTTACCGCTCGACTGCCTTGAAAAATTATTGTATTTACTTATGTTAGAGATGGTCTATGTTAAGTTCTTGTTACAAGGCCAGTGCTTTCTATAGTAATAGAAGTGAAAGGATGAGCAGATTTCAATTTAATATTAAATATCCTTTTAATAATTTTAAAGAGCAAATCATCTCTACTCTAATTGCCGTTACCCTGCTTAAATGAATATAGATGAAGTAGACTCCTTGCTCGTGCAAGGATTTCCTTATCTAATAAAAAGTTAGGATTCAATGCCTTTTTATTTTCCTCCATTGAGTTTGCTCTTAGTAGTAACGTTACCAGTTCCCACTAAGCAAATGAAGTCAGAGAAAAACATATATTAAAATAATTTTTAGACCTTTAGAGTTAGTCACACAGAGATACCTACTTCAACATTCACACTTTGGTAGTCAGAGTTAACTGGTAACCAGCTACTGTTGCCTTCCGTAAAGCCAGCATTAACTTTGTCATCCCACTGCATGGGGGATTTCTCTGGAAAGGTCACCTAGAAAATAAAGTGGTGTCAGAGCCATTACCAAGAAGTCACTTGTTTTGATCAGTATATTAAAAAGTTATCCCTTGAACAGCGTGTTCTCACATCTTCTAAACGATCACCGTTTCAGTATTGCTTTCGTTGGTTTAAAGTTAAATTTTAATAAGGAGGATGTAATTCTGCTCCAAATCTAAAGAGAAAATAAGAATCAAGGCAGTTCCTGAGCTGGAGGAGAATGGATGGTCTCCTGGATACAGCATCACTGGGTAAAATGTGGAATTCCCAAATGACTCTGCTCGAGTTGTCTCCCCTTGCAACAGATGGACAGATAAAGTTGACAAATGACAGCCAGGATATTCTGATAAATACCTAGACACGCAGTGAGTGAATATATGAGGTAATGAAGAAATGCTGTTAAAGTAACAGTAAACAACTAGTGAATGCTATTCTGTGTCCTTTTGTAACCTTTTTACCTTAGAGCTCTTCAAGCTTACATTTGCAAGGGGTACAGTTTGGCCAGGATTGTTTGTGTTAGAAAGATAAAATTACTTCCAAGTGCAAAAACTATTGAAAACCTGCTTTCAGCCGATTAAAAAGTGTCAGCATAAGAAGTCTGAAGTCCTCACTTTGAAGAATTCAGAAAAATTCTGAAAAATCATCTTCATTGTTACTGAAGAGCTTGCCAAAAGATCTGACACTTAAATTTAATGATATAAGAGGGCATAAAATATTTTGCACGTACTTTGAGTGTTTGTTTTCCATGAAAACTGTTTTTCATATAAAGAGCACTTGTCAATACAGTCTGTCAGAACAGGAGCTCAGCAAAAGAAATCGTCACTTTGCTTTGTGACATTATAAATAATTGGTTTCTCCTTTTAGCATGTTCTGAAAAGCAGGGGAAAAAAAAGTCCGAAGTTTTCAACACTGGTAACACTCCCTTTCATCTTTCCCTCTTTCAGCTTCTCCTGAAGTGTTTCAAATGCTGAGGCTAAAAACTATACCCTGAGAAAGGACTATCTTTTTAAGACACCCATTAATCAGGGATTCTTCCTCTACAGACTGAACGAAGAGTGGTTTTGCATTGTGAGAGAGCCGTGAGCCACAGTAGCCACTAAAAGAGAATAAACCCTGAGGAGCCAAGGGCAAGCCACTTCTCTGCAGAGTATCATTCTGTCAGCAGTAATCAGCAGCAGGAAGAAAATGCTGGAGGTAATTTGACCAAGGTGTTTCCTTTTAAAATCAGGGAGTCATTTCCTCATATCTGAATCCGACAAACCTGGCAATGATCCTCTGCTTCTTCAAGTCCCTCTTTCCCACTGGGACAAAGACAGCCAACACTGTTGGTAACATCATCAGAGGCTGTCACTTTCCTAACAGAGGCTTTCCACGGTGAAAACAGCCTCTGTCATAGACCATGTTCTTGCGGTACTTAAGAGTGGTCATAAGAGGCAGAATTGAGCTGTTCCCTTTTAGGCATGACTGTTCCAGTCATGCCCATAGGTCTTAGACAATGAGACATAGCAGAAGTTTGATCATAGAACAGACAAGAAGCTACAGGGGCTGAACATGAAAACTTTTAAGTTTGTGGGTCAGCAGAACACGAAAGGCACAGACACTTTGCTTTAATCCCCTGACCTTGAATAAACTCACTTCTGAAGAGTTCTGTAATATAAGACACACAACCACCCCATCACGTGTTACTTGTAGCTAGGCACCCGGTTCCCAAGCTCAGGTACCTAAATCCTTTATAGAAAGGGATCTAAAACCAAAAAAGCCTAATGTGACAAACAAAAGCCACTTCTGCTTGCCACCCAGGCAGTGCCAAGCAGGGGCTGGTCAGCACACCCGCCCCTTTCTAGAGACCCCTTCTTCAGAGGTTGGGCACATTGTGAAGGGCTGTGGCTCAGAGGGGTGCCTTTGCACAGTCAGAGCAAAGCAGCCTGTGGGAGATGGTGACTGTAGCGACAGTCTCTCATGAATTCTGATTTCATGTAAACAGCAGCCAGGAAATAATGGACTTGGACTTTGACAGAGCAATTAGGGTACTTTGGTGGGAGGAAAGAGATAGCAACTGGATTCCTGTTGTCTTGGGTGACTGCAACACACCTCTCCTGACCAGCAGCCCAGGCCCAGTGTTGGCACTCCCTGCCTTTTCTGCTGAAGCAAAGCAAAGCAAAACTGCAGCAAACCAGGCAAGACTGCTCTGGCAGAGGACAATCAGGGTCATGACTGCAGTCCAGCAGTTCGGACACGCATCAAGGTTCTGGTCTCTGGCCTGGCTTTTTCTGTGTGCTGTCCAATGGTTTTGCCACAGGGAACACTGAAAACCATCTAAACAGAAAGGCTGGGTTTGGTTAACTAAACAGAAGTTCTTGTATTTTTGAAACAACAGGATCAGAGTTTATAACGCTCTTCACTTACATTTTCTGATGCAATGTTCTCCATGCCTATTTCTTCACCATAGTAAGTTACAGGAGTACCAGGGAGGGTCAAAAGCAGCATGTTTATAACATTGACATACTCCTTCCCAATCCGAGATGAAATCCGAGCAGCATTAGGGCTTCCAACCTGAAGAAAACATCCTTCTGTTAAACACATACTATAAAATTCCATGCATTTTTGAGATTGATTAACTAATTTAACAAGGTAGTAAGTTGGGGTTTTTTTCTTTTTCTTTTCCTTTTCCCTTCCAGGCCTTTGAAGGCAATTATCTTCATCTTGGTGCCAGTACAAACTTCTGCCCCAAATCATTTAGTGCACAGACGCCCTGCCGGCAGCACGTGAGGCAGAATTGAGGAGAGATGACAAACAACAACTCTCCACCATTACAGTTCCCTTGGATTTCTGCCATTTTATCTGCTGCAGGAAGGTGGTTTGAAAAGATCACATCCCAAACATGGTTCCTAGCAAAGACCAGCAAGGTTTTAAATTAACTGCCCTCAGCCCTGTTCTTCCCAGTCCCTGGGAGGTTTCCAGAGTCCATTGCACTGAGTCAGTTTACGGCCAAAGATAATAGTACCAATCCCCTCCTCACTGGTGGTTTAAGCCAATGCCCCATATTACATTGGAGACACCAAGGGAGAGGCGTGATCATAAATTCCTTTCTGTCACCCTTGCACGGAGGCTGTAACTGCTATCGAAGGGCAGGAGAGCCAGCAGGATGGCCAGTGCCCATGACTGTGACTACAGCAGCTGAGAGTTTCACATGGGTATCTACCATAGCTCAGCCATGGGCTCAGGCTGCTGCTGATCCCACCGAAATCGGTGTTTGGGAGGGGGGAGAGGTTTCTGTCACCTACAGGAACAAGCCCTTCCTGTAAGAATCGGACTAGAACTCTTACCGCCCAGTTTGGCCATTTTCCTGCAGGCATGTTTTTCATCCACAAGTTGACAGCTTCAAAAATACTGTTGCCTGATAGATTTTGCAGGTTAATTAGGTTGAAATTGAAGGGAAAATCTGCTTCTTGGATAAAAGTTGTTCCATAATACATCATTGTTGCTTCAATGTTTTCCTTTTCATCACCATCAGAACCCATAAATCTATAAAGAAGTACACAAATACATTTTTTTGGCTCATTCTTTGTTTGCTCAAAGCAGAAGGAAGCTAGGAATGGTATTAGACATACATATAGAATAACACAGCATTAAGAATTACGTTCACTTCCCTCTTCCCCATCAAAAAAGATTAACATGGAGAAACAACGTTTAGTCAAGTAGACAAGGAGAAATATTTATTGGAAATTTCTGGAGAAAAATCTACAAGAGTAAAAGCAAGGCTGTAAGTACCTGACTGAAGTCTTAACTTTCTGAATCCACATCCAGCAGTTTCCATGCTTTCCTCTACAGAAAGGGACCTGGGGGTCCCCCAAGGTCAACATGAGCCAGTGATGTGCACTTGCAGCAAAGGCAGATAATGGTACCCTGGGCTGCCTTGAGAGGAGTGTTATCAGCTGAACAAGGGAGGTGATCCTTCCCCTCTACTCTGCACTGGTGAGGCCACACCTGGAGTGTGGTGTCCAGTTCTGGGCTCCCCAGTATGAAAGAGACATGGAGACAGTGCAGCAAAGAGCCACTAAGACCATTAAGGGACTGGAGCATCTCTCCTATGAGGAAAGGCTGAGAGAGCTGGGACTGTTCAGCCTGGAGAAGAAAAGTCTCAGGGGGATCTCATCAATGTTTGTAAATATGCAAAGGGAGGGTGTAAAGACGATAGAGCCAGGTTCTTTTCAGTGGTGCCTGGTGCCAGGACCAGAACCAATGGACAAACAGAAATATAGGAGGTTTCCACTGAACATCAGGAAACCTTGTCACTGTGATGGCGACCAAGCCCTGGCATGGTTTTTCCAGGGAGGTTGTGGAGTCTCCGTTCTTGGAGATGTCCAAAAGCCATCTGGACAAATTCCTGGCAACTGGCTCTAGATGGCCCTGATGAGCAGGGGAGGCTGGACCAGGTAACCTCCAGAGGTCCCTTACCAACTCAACCATTTTGCGATTTTAACTATCTCTGACTGTGTCCAAGATAAACTGCACTATTAATACTATACAATAAATCAGCCACAGGGCTGACTAATTACAGTGTCTCTGTGATCTGAATGGTCACCCATTCTGGTTAGTTCTGTACAGTCTGTAGATACAGCAGAGCTACCGAGGCCAATTTGTTTCCTTTCCTTCATGCATTGTGGAAGTGACAGTAGAGCCTATTTACATTTGAGGAAGAAAACTTTCTAGAGCATATTATGTTATAAAAAACATTTTGTTGCTTATAAGAAGGTGACAATAGAGAGGAAAAAAAAAAAAAAAATCTCGCTAGCTGTGATAATAATTACCTGTATCGGCCAGGTTCACTGCTGAACTGATTCATGGTTTGACGGAAGCTACGGATGATATCATGCATACCAACCTGTGTGGTCGTGTAGTCATGGTACAGCTGGGAATAGGCTGTGATACTTCCCTTAAAGAAGAATACAATATTTCCAATCAGTTGACCAGTATTTTAGATTTTAGAATTCTCCAAATTCTTCCTGTCCTTTCCTGAGACAACGCACCAGTCCTGATACATTTTAACTGAATTGTGTTTAGCACACCAATGCTAACGGTGCAGACCTGACCTGCACTTGGGGAACTCTGAAGACATGAGAGCAGAGGGATGATTATTTTGGATCCCATCTTTCAAGAGGGAGACTCCACCCACAGCACTAACCAACCAAGCCCACGAGCCACAAGCACAGCAGGTGCTGTGCCCACACACCAGGCTGGAAAGACGGACAACATTATTGTCCTAACTTACAAAGGCAACAATGCTTATGGAGCCGACCAGCTTTATGCAACCCCCAACTCTGCAGGGGAACAGCATCTTAGTACTGACACCATCTGGGGATGTCCCCCCAGTTCACTGCCTCAGCAAAAGCAACCAGCACAAATAACAGGGTGTGTGCTTCGGAATGCGTCTGGCCGCTTCTCACTATGAGGTTCTGCCAACATGAGGGGGTTCGTTGTGCTCAAATTCCTACTAGTAACGTAGGAGAAATACATGCTAGCGACTGCCACAGGATCCCAAGTGAGCCAGAGCTCTGGGCTTGCCTCTTGCAGCAGGCTCCCCAAAGATAACCAATCAACTATTAAAATCACAAGACTGGTCTTTTTAAAATATAAATTGAAAAGCAAATAATTTTAAAGAAATATCAAAGCAACTACATCAGAACAAAAATATGAAGGGTCTATGGACAACTCTCCTCCCACCCACAGCACTCCTGCTTGCACCATCTCACTGACCTACACCCTCAGCTCAGGGGCTTCTTCCCCATACGTGCTCCTTCTGCAGAGCTCCAAGGAGCCACCTGTCTTCCACCTGGACACGACTGACTCAGTCCTCCTAAAGCCACGATTAAGACCCAAAAAAGTAGAAACACGGACTCTGTCCCCAGTGGGAAATCCAGGATAAAAGCAAAGACAGAACATATACATTACTGGATTCTGGGACTTGTTCACTTGGGGCTCATTCCGTAGGTGCGTTGCTTCTAAAAGAAATTTAACAGCGCTGAAACTGAATCCATCGATTCCTTTGCCGAGCCAAAATTTGATAATATCCTAGACAAAGGTAAGAGAATTCCAAGTAAGCCATCCCATTCAAAATAGTACATACTGAAAAAGAAAATTAAACATGTTAGTAGGTACTAAAATACATACCAATCTAGTTTTTAATTTGTACTTCGAATTTTGCTAGAATTTAAAGTGAATCGTGTCAATCTAAGGTCAAACTAAGATCTAAATAAAGCATGTCTTATTATTTCATCCAGTATAAAAGAAGATGACGACTGCTTGGTAACTTCTCCCACAACTCATGCAACCAAAGCCAGGGCATGCCTCACTAAAAGCAGTTTCTCATCTCATCCATCAAAACAATTAGGCTTGTGCTAAGCACTGTTGTTGGTGAACACCCATCATGGCTCCACACAATTAAAACACATTGATTCAAATATGCAAGAGTATGTTGCTCTGCACAGACCTTGTGCCACCAATTTTCTTTTTATACAATAAAGCTCTTAAAACAATTGTTTAAAACTTAAAGGGGGCTTACAAGAAAGATGGGGACAAACCTTTTAGCAGGACCTGTTGTGAGAGGACAAGGGGTAATGGTTTTAAACTAAAAAGAGGGAAGATTTAGGCAAGATATAAGGAAGAAATTTTTTACAGTGAGGGTGGTGAAACATTGGGAGAGGTTGCCCAGAGAGGTGGTAGATGCCCCATCCCTGGAAACATTCAAGGTCAGGCTGGAGGTGGCTCTGAGCAACCTGATCTAGTTGAAGATGTCTCTGCTCATTGCAGGGGGCTTCAACTAGGGGACTTTTAAAGGTCCCTTTCAACCCAAACTATTCCATGATTCTCTCTTATTTGACAGATGTAAAATTTTTTGTTTTATTTTGAAGCTTATTTGTTGATTTGCAGGAACATGAAAAAATGTTATCCAAGTTAACTGCTATTGATTTGCAATTTCAAATTCAGAGGTTACTCGCTATTAGTAAAGTTATATCCTACTTCAGTAGCTATTACATTACTACAGTTTTAGCTGCTCTATTTTTAACAACTCTATAGCTCAGTCCCTTTTGAGTGGTTTCTGCAAATGTTCTTTTAGACCAGATACTTTTCTTCATCTGAGGACAAAAACTCCCTCCCCACCCCCCCCCCAAAGACAGCTACTGAATTGCCCTTTCTTAAATGCATGTGCAATTGCCTGAATAGGCTGGAGTAGAACTAAGTCCACGCTCAAGCTTTACAGATTTTTGTTTGGCAAATAAAGACTCCACCTCACCAAGTTGTGCTTTCTTGTAGAGCCATTCTGAAAGCATCAGCTCTCAATATGGTGTCTGTCCGACACTGAATCCACCAAAATTTAATTCATGCTTATGCATGTGCTCATCGCAAGAGCAAATATCAAGCACTGACGTGGTGCTCGCTGAGACCGATCTACTTTGAGGAAGAAAGCTGCAACACACTGGCTGCTGCCTTCTGTTGCTTTTGTGTGCCCTGTGGCTAAACCAAAGACTTGAGCTTCACTGGAAGAGTCCATTTGCCTCCTGCTTAGTTCTCCTAACCTTCTGAAACAGGATTTTGATTTAAAATACTGGAGAAATATTATTCTGTAACAAGCTGGAGCAATTAATGGCATTCATAAGTATTTATCAAAGGTTAGTGTTATCAGGCCAAAATTACCAGTTTTCATTTCATTTCTTTGCATAGGAAATGCAGCATCTATTTGCTACTGGAGCTTCTGTAATGTACCATTCAAAAAAAAATTGGCCAAGATCATTGCAAAGTGTGTGCAGTTCTAAGAAAAGTGCAAGAGGAAAGATGTGTCATTAGGGGAAGCACCAAGGTGTAGGGAAGTTACTGGTGGAGTCCTTCAAAGATAAGTCTCAAGACCAGTCTCATTTCATGCTTTAGTTAATGAGTATGACCAGAATTGTTTTGTTTCTTCACGCAGATGCAGTACCTGCGGTGAGGGGAGGGGCCCCAGAGAGACAGTGAGACCATCACAGTAGAACTTGGCAAACATGAAGACTACCACCAAAGAAACGCACCGAAATTCAACAGTACAAAGCAGCAATCACTTAAGTACTAAATCAAAACACTTGAGGTAGCTGTACTACCTGATGGGGTATAACTTAAGTGGGGTGGGGAGGACGGGAAAAGAAAAAAAATCAGCAGCTGTCAGATTCCCCACATTCAGGCTCACTTCCCCATATTTTAATGAATTTTACATTGTCTGCTGGGAGACGTGATGCAGACAGACATGAGGTTTCATCAGAGCTCCACCTTGCCTGGTGAAGCACTCTTGGTGTGACGGGTGTCCATCAGTCTCTCTCCCCTCTAAAGTCACCAGAGATGCAGACAGATCAAACCTCGCTGTCTCCCCTGCATCCACAAGCCCAGGCATTCCTCCTAATTCAAGTCAGCAACGCCTCACCTGCTTCAAAATGCAAACATCTCTTTGCTAAAACAAGGTGCCATTCCCACATTTGTCTGGCTAATTAACAGTTCCTTGTATCAACAGAGATAAAAACCTCTTCTCCACTTGGGTGATTCAACTGCATCTCTGCACAGGCCTCAGTGCAAGAGCCTCTTTACCATCAGTTTCAATCCTTCTATTAATTGTTTTCCTTGATACAACATCCAAACCCGCCAAGTGCCTTCATCCCGGGCTCTTGATGGGGACTAGAACCGAAAGCAGTTAACTGCTCCCAGACAGCAATCATGTTGGATTATTTGGCTGCTAGCACCAATGTCAAAGAAAGTAACGGCAATCTTAGGGCACAGAGGGAGAAGCACCTGTGCCACTGTACCAGATTCTGCCCAGACATCTCTTCTGGTCAACTTGTTTAATTCTGACCATTTGCATTTGAGAAAAACCTCAGGCTGGAAGTGCCGTGGGGATGGCGGGTCTCTTGCTTCAAGGAAGACTGGAAAAGCCTACCCCATTGAATCTAGCTTAACAAAAGCCAAAGGGGGATGTTGTCAGAGCTGAAAAACAAAGAAGCATAACCAAGGGTGGGAAAAGCTATTTCAGCTGAAGGACAGGTTCAGTTCACAGAAAGCTTAGTATGAACAGTTTGCAAATAAGGTTCTGGTTGGAAAGTAGAGGGCTCCTGAAGCATCAAAGCAAAGAGATTTTAAGATAGCCTTTAATGGGAAGAGAAAGCAAAAGGGAGGTCCTTTAGAAGTGCAACAGCCTGTTCCAAAAGCCCATCAAGATCTTGCCAAGGCACTTGTGAGAGCAGAAGACTTAAGCCAGCAAAAAAAGCAACAGTGGTACTTTCTTAAAATCCAGAGGACTGCAACACCTCCCACTGCCAATGCTTCCATTCAAGGACAAATTTATTTTGATTTTTTTTTTAGTTGCTTGTTTGCTTTTATATTAAAAAGACTTGAACAATGTCGCTTTGATATTAGAACTATTACAAGACGAAACTTGAATTTTGCTTATAAACGTAGTGTTTGTCTAGACACCTTTTTGTTTCAATAGTTTACACAAGCTGCAGTCCTTGAATTACTTCCAACTAGACTGTCAATTGTGTACCACAAAATAACCAGAGAAATTAAGAGTAGAAATAGCTGCTTCGCCATTGGCACAGCAGCAGTGGGTTATGTACTTACATGGATTTCTTGTTGGACAGCAAGGTTGCGGAAATTTAAGTCTGGCTGTTCTTTCCCAAACTGATGAAAATAGCACTGCTTTCTCACATCATCAAACTGCCAGCTGGAATTCCCGAAAACACTCACCTGCTCACGGAAGGGAGGGGGATAATCAGAACTCTTAATTTAACAAACATTTACCCCTATGCATACTTTAAGGTGTGGTGCATTACAAGCATATAATAAAGCACAGAATCCCTAATCAATGTACTGAATTTTGAGTGTATTTTGGTACTTAGGTTTTACATTTCTTTCTGCTAGTTGTTCTCCCTTTAATTGTTCTCCTCCATATGTATTTCTTGTTCAATGTTTGGTTTCATTGTTTCATTTTTATTTATTTTTTTTAAGTAAACTTTCACAGGGAATTATTCAGAATGTTGTGGGTGGGAACAGTTCTTTTGGAATTGTTTTGCCTAAAGATTATTAAAAATAGCTTTAGTTAACATAGTGCCTTCTTGAAATCTGGTATTGTCCCTTTGAAGCACCAACAACAGTCAGCTTGTTAAAACTAACTTAATCATCTCTGTAATAAAAGATACCAAAAAAGCTAAAATAGCTCTTAAGACTATCAGTTTTAAAAAATAAAATAAAATTACACTATCTGGTCCAAAATATTAATTCCACCTCGAGATTCTAGAATACACAAGTTGCTAATCCTGCATCTACCAGTTAAAATTTTAAATAAATATATTTGAAACAGGTGACCCACTTTCTGGCCTGATCCCCTTCCAGAAAAAGAAAAAAAAAAACCACAACACAACCAAGAACACACTCTTTTGTTTCCCTCCCCACCAGCTATGATTTCAAAGGAGCTGAGATGAAGACACAGACGGGGCACGCGTGAACAACTTGTGCATAACCATCCCTTTTTTTTTTCGCTTGTTTAGTGACTGAAGAGTTAATTCTGAAGAAAAGAAACAAAAGTAATTTTTAAATTCTGTTTCAAGTAGGAACCCCTCCACCCTGAGCTGCTTTAAATCCTAGTCTGCACTAGCTCATATAGTAACGTCAGTTTGTACCTGTCAACAGTCATTTATAGCCCAGTGTCCATTAAGACAGCTTTATTACAGCTGGGTTTGCCATGTGGCAACCTGCGACCCGCTTGGGATCTGCAGGTGTCCCATCCCGTGTTTACCCAGTTGTTTGGAGGGGTGATGGAACCAGCAGCCTGGGCACAGTCCTGCCAGATGTAGTAGTCCGTGTACTTCCCAGTCCGATTGCGACTCAGCTGAAACCATCGGTGTTTGTCACTTGTGTGGTTGGGTATTAAATCCATTATCACCTTTAGCCCTTAAAAAAAAAATAAAAAATCAAACCATTAAATTCAGTCTTTTAAATTCAAAGCTCACAGTTTTTCTTGGTGCAGCATCAGAATCGTTTGGGCTTCCTCCTTCCTGGGGTTCTGGCAAAAGAGAAAGGCTCCTGCTGGAAGGGTTGCTGCTCAAGGGACTGGTGAGCACGTTTCACTTTGAGTCAGCACAGCCCCGCTGGCTGCTGATACGGGAACGCACAGGCACCAACAAAAAGCCCCAGACAACTGATGCAGTTATTCTAATGCGAGTCGGCAAGTAGCTGCAACGCATCTCGCTGGTACTGTTCCCCCCCGACGCATTCCTGGGGAGCGAAAGGAGGGGGAAGAAAAATCAGAACAGATTTCTGCTGTTGTGAACCACCTCCACTAACTTTGACTTCAACATCTGCCTCCCACCTCCCAGGTGGGAAAGGCACTTCATCAGTGAACACACATTCTTCCTCGGTCTTCTTAAGGACGTAGACATTTCTAGAAATCTCAAATGTTTTTGGGACTGGCAAACCATTTTCCACTTGGCCCAACAGCTGTAAGGGGAAACATCTGAGCAAACATTCGGTCTAAAGGCATAAACGCACCAACCAGAGGTGCAACCACAGGAAGGAAGTGTATGTTCCCTCCCAAACCTGTAATTGTCTTCCTCCTTTCTTCAGAAAGCAGCCATCGGTCATTAAATTTAAAGTCAGAAACAACTGCATCTCAGCCTTGATCCTGTTGGATTACTGGTGCCCACATCCATATGCATCAGGGAGCAGAGACAGTACGTCAGGCCTATCACCCACGCGCATCCTCAGAGGGATGAGGATGCCTTGCAGAGGGTGTACCACAGCCTGACATGGCTCTTGTAGCTCCCCATGCCTTCATTTCTGCTCTACCAGGGCAGGAAACTGCAATCACGGAGCTTGCGTTGCTGTGGAGTTAATGGACACCCTTCTCCGGCACCTCCATCTGCTTCTGCACAAGGCCACCATGTGCCACCAATTGTTGGATGCACAAACTGAAAATCTCAGCTCAACCTGGTGCTACAAGGTACGCCTGCATAATATGAGCAAACATCTTTTTAACAGAGTTATTTTGCTTGGAGTGGCAGCTTACCTCTATCATGTATGGCTGCAAGCAGATTCTCAAAATCACTCATTGACCCAAACATGGGATCAATATCGTAGAAGTCTTCAGCTCCATATCCAAGGTCTTTTAAGGGGGATTTATAGAAAGAGGTGATCCAGATGGTTTTTATATTCAAATAAGTGATATGGTCCAGTTTTTCTTGGATACCTGTTTCAAAGAAAAGGGCATCTTCTCTTTAGAAAAGACAAAATATTTCTGTTGAAATGTTTGCTGTGGGCTCTCAGTCACAGATGGTACACAGATCCCTTTGACACATAACCATCCCCTCTTTTCACTGATCTCGGGTAGCAGGGTGATCTTGACATTTCTTCAGGGACAGCATGAGATCACAGAATGGAAACCATTCAAAACCACTTTTATAAGGAAGATAAAAGCAGGAATTTAAAAAAAAAACACATCAGTTGAAAGCAAATTTCTAGTTTGTATTATAAGAGCATTTACAATTTTATTTAATAAATTTAACACTCACTTCCAAAACCAAACTGCTATATTTTTTTAAAATGCAGCAACAGCATTGCTTTCCCATTTCAAGGAACATTAATTAATCCTCAGACCACCCAATAGGAAGCAGAATTTTGATGCAAAGATCCCAGATTCTCCTCACCATTGGGAAAAGTCTCTTACGGTTTTTTCTGTAGCTTTTTTTTTCAATTTTTTTTTTTTTTTTTTTTTTTTTTTTTTTAGGATCCCTTTCTCCACTCTCCCTTTGTCATTTTGGACAGGGTTGTTTTTGTGGGTTTTTTTTGTTTGTTCATTGGTTTGTTGGGTTTTTCTAAACCCAAATCTCTTCTATCTTCCAGGCATATTACAACTGGCATGCAACTACAGAGTTTCTTCTCTTCTCTTGCTGGTAGGGTATATAGAGCATATTATAGCTAGTGCTTCTTGTTTAGAAGTTTATTGTCCATTATGGAGTTGCGCCTTCCTCTTCTGAGACTCAGTCTCAGCCAGGCTACTGACACGTGGCATTGCCTCTTAGTATCAGGTACCCCTTCTCAGTGCACTCATGAGAGCTCAAAACCACCCAGACTATGAACAAAAAGCAGCACATCCTTCTCTCCTCTTTCACAGTTTTATTTTTCTCACTTGTCCTTATGGTGAGGCAGCCAACCTAATATGACCAAGCGCTCATCACCACCACCGGTCCTCCTGGCTGACCTCAGTTTTTTTGGAGATATTCTACTCTGATGGTAGTTGTGCTGCTGCTCGCTCTCAGCCCTACCTCTAAACACCTATTCTAACTCCAGGCTTAGATTTAACAACTTGAACAAGAAGCTCCTAGATCTATTAACGAAAATGTGAATTGCCACTAATGATTAGTCAGACAACTTCCATTCCTCTCTCTAGCAGGATGACTTTCTTTATCTATAATTTAGTAAGTATATATGTACACATATATATACACAATTAGATACACACACAAACTACTTCTACGCAGCTTTGCACATACCAAGAATGGAAGTTCACCCACCTTTCAGATCCCCATTCCCATCCTTGTTGCTGTCCTTGAAGGAACGAGGATAGATCTGGTAGATGGGGCTGGCCTGCCACCAGTCCAGGCACTTTGGGGAGAGAGCGATAATCGCAATCGTAGCGCACACGAGTGCGACAGCAGCAATGATTGTGAGCCAGAAGAGAATCTCCCTGGTGACTCGGTATCGGGCTTGGCTAGAGAACTTCAACAAGACTTCCTTTGGCATCCCTGCATAGGGCTTCAAGACCAGCTCCTCCGCTGGGTCTGCAACAACAATGCATGTTTTTGGCATTTCTTCTTGGTTACTGGCATCAGTCTCCTTGTCATCAAAAGCCTCATTTTGAACAAATCCGTTGTTCTCCACACCTCCCTTCTCGCTCAGCTCCATAAGCAAGCTTTTTGCTTCCTCCCTGGCTATTACACTTTGTGGGTCTTGGCCTGGAGACTTCAGCCACAGCAAGGAAGCGTACCAACACACCTTTGATCGATGAAATGAGAAGCACAGTAATTAGCACCTGGGTTTATAATCAATCCTGACCAACTGGTCAAAGTTCAAAAAGAGGCAAAAAGGGCAAAGTGCTCCCGCCCTTACGCCTAGCAGGCATCTTCAGCAAGATAACAAAACGCTACAAGAAAGCCCAGTCTATCGCTGGTACCAGCTGAGCAGTTACATTTACTGCTGCTCTCTTCACTACACCAAACTTCTCTTCCTTTTGGCAGCAAGAGGAAAACGTGGAGATTTTTACCAGTAAGAGAGAGTAAATAGGCAGCTTTCCAGCCTGGTCATGATCTCCCCTGCTTAAAGCAGCCTGAACATTAATGAGTAATTTAAACGTGGACAGCAAGAATGAGGCGTTGAGAACTTCTGGCCCGAAAGCAACAATGCACACTAAAAAGAAGAGATACAAAGGCCGGTTGCACTTCATTCCTCACAGCTTAGAAAAACAAAAGCCCCCAAACCAGCCCAGCCCAGCCCACCCCAACTCTTAAGCAGGAACCACGATAAGGCACATACCAATCTTGCAATTCCCAGCGTGTGACAGGTTGCTACACCCGGAGCTATCCCCAGGCAGGACGGGATAGCTCTGCACAGGCACAAGCAGGACTCCAGAGAGAAAGCCACTGCCCACTATTACAATAACTTTCTAAAAAAACCCAAAAAACAACAAACAAAATTTGTTTAAAGGTAAGCGACCTTTCCATTCTCCCGTTTTTTCCCCACTTTCTACTACTCTAGCCAGGAAAAAGCATTGCCCTAAGTCTGCCCAAGCGTGCACAGACGTACACATCTGTGTGCCCTAAGCCTCAGCTGCCCAGAAGCCACCCAGCCACATCCCCAGCGCAGCCCCTCCAACCAGTGCCCTCTGCCCAGGTACCAAAGCAAATATAAAACAATAAACGTGAGCCAAGGAGCCACCTTATCACATGTAAAAGCCAACGCCTGCCCATGACCATAGGGTCAGGGTCCCAGGGAAACTCCCATGGGCAACTGCAGTGGAGAAAAGGTTGGTTTTGGCCTCAAAAAAAGTATTAATTATGTTTACCTCAAACCACAAAAGCACTTTATAAACTAATGACTGAAAAAAAAATCCAGCACACAATATTCAAATAACTCAAAAATGTGTTATTACTTCAGTAGCTGAGATAAGAGGATGCCTTTTTTTGACAGATTTAATCCTTTTCTTTTCTTCTCCTTCTGTTGTCCCAAAGCTGGGTTGTTTACCTGGTGTGCAAGACGCCAATATACACAGAGAGTAGAGGTATTAATTTAACTAATTTCTGTACATCACTTCCTCACAGCAGTGCCTGGCAGCAACCTCAGCCTGTGCAGTCAGGCAGAGATAGCGGCAGCAGTTTCAGCACCTGTAATTCAGTATGGCCAGGAAATTATTTGAAACAATCTCCCTTTTAATGACTCTGCAGTCTTAATATCATGGTATCAGTAGATTGTAAAAGTTTCCGGGCAGGCACGGTACACGCAGGGCACAAGCTTGTGTTCGGTACCTGGTTTGAACGCGTCAGTCGGTTCGCTGTACACTTCATTCATCTTTTCCATAACACCAACCCCTTCCCCCGCCTCACCTTTAAATTGCTTCATTTCAATGACTTCATCTCAGGTTAAAATAGCAAATGTGCAAATACAGAAAACTTTGAGATTGCATCACGTACACCTCAAGACCTTAGTTGAGTCCCTGCCTTGCTTTTTACCCAAACTCAGACTTTTAAACAAAGCCCGTGGCTTCCTTCCCTAAAGCTCCCTCAAGCAGCACCCAAGTGCAGCAGGAAGCAAAGCAAGTCAGAGGCAAGAGCAGAGGACTGAAATGCAGGCTGTGGGTCAGCTGAGTCAGCGGGGTTTGGGACAGTCGGGTGGGCAGAGAGGGCTGGGAGCCGGGGCCAGGAAAGTCCAGGAACAGGCTCACAGCACCCTCAGTTGTGGCTTGTTGGGTTTTGTTTGTTTGGGGTTCTTTTGTTGTTTGTTTCCCCTTCCAAGACTGTAAGCATGTTTCTAAATTATGTGGCTGCCACAATCATAAAATGGTTTGGGGTGGAAGGGACCTTAAAGATCATCTTGATCCAACTTCCCTACCATGGGCAGGGACACCTCCCACTAGACCAGGTTGCTCAAAGCCCCATCCAGCCTGGCCTTGAACACTTCCAGAATCAGAGTTGAGAATATAGATCTATATATGAATAAACACATAGGCACAGATTATTTATGTAAGTGCACCCCCCAGCGATGCATATGACCCTCCAAAAGCCCCATCAGTCCCCACAAGAACAAAGCCAAGTCTCCCAGATCACGACACCGTGCAAAGCAACGCCCATAAGATGAGGCTTGGCTCCTGCAGCGATATTTAGAAAGAAAGGAAAGGAGTACGTAAAAAAAAAGGAGTTGAAGGACACCCACTGAAAAAAGTCAGCTAGGAGTAGCACTGAAAAGCTGAGCGCACACTAGTTGTCCAAGTAGCCCTTGTTGCCTTATCTGCTTATTTACATTTTCTTTATTTTTAAAAAGCATCCCCAGCCATAGCATTGTGTCCAACAGAAGCAGCCACCAGCGTGCTCATTCCAAGTCTTTCCTACCTGGCTAACGGGGACAGGCTCCCTGCATTTGTATTCATGCTGGAAGACAACTGCACGGCAGGACAGCAAAGCGTTAAGTGACATCTTTTCAGATTTTAGTGCTTCTTTTTCCTCTCTCTATTTCTCTCTAACGCTATGTCAGACACATAAGCCCGCAGAGCCAAGGCAGCCGCGCTGTTGTTTTGCTTGGTACTACACTGTGACCACTGGTTGCCAGTGAGAGGACAAGGGGCAACGGGCACAAGTTGGAACATAGGAGGTTCCACTCAAATATGAGAAAAAAC
>JAOXNO010000024.1:28408490-28473490 GCA_028565335.1 Limnodromus scolopaceus | reverse complement strand
TGGGCAATCCTGCTTTGGCAGGGGAGTTGGACTAGATGATCTCTATGGTCCCTTCCAACTCTAAAAATTCAGTGAAGTTCAGTGACCGTGTCACACAGAACTTGGCGCAAGTCACAATCAGCAGCTCTTCTGAAGAATGCAGACCAAGGTTGAGGATCCTCGTGTTTACCACTTTGCAGCACGGGCACACAACGAGAGAAGGTGGGTGCCAGGGCATTTACATACTAGAGATGCAGATCAGTGCTTCTACAAGTCCCAGAAGGCATCAGTGGGACACAGACGTGTAATTTATCATAACAAATAGCTGCTCAATAGGCAGCTACATGACCATGACTTAAGATGCAGCTTTGGGTCTAATTCACCAGTGTTTAACACTAATTTAATCAACTCTTATCCCTGACTGCTTGTTCCTGCCTCACACTGTGCCCTGCCTTGTGTCAGGTGAAGTGTTTAGGCAGCTACGCAGTCAACCAGATTTGGCTGTAAAAAAAAAACTAATTTCATTCTTCAGACAGCTCTATTTCTAACCTGCCTGGTGCCCATGAGGCCACAGGAACACTCCTGCCAGCCCAGCCCAGGGAGGAGGAGGAGGACGGGTAGGGAGAGGGGCCAGGACGTAAAGCACAACTACTCGACTGAGCAGCTCTTCAGTCAAACCATGGCCTCTGTGGCTGCGTGTGTTACAGCACGTTGCTGTCTGTCTGTCACAGGACATTGTTGTCTGTCCCTTAGAGAAAGTCAGGGAGTAGGAAGCTGTCAAGTCTTACACCCACAGACGCTGCTGGAATCAAAGATGGGGAGAGGGTTTAAATTCCGTTAACGGCCTACCCACATCCAAACTGCCAGGGGCAGGGGCCTACCCCCCTCTTCACCCAACTCCTACTACACTTCTACCCAAAACGCTGTTGAAACACTGGTTCCAAGTGAGTATTTTCAGAACACACCCCCCTCCCCTTTTTTTTTTAAGCCATTACACTTAATGCTGATAACTGCCTGGATGGATGTGTATGCTTGATCTAAAGCCACAGGGGGGTTACCCTTGCCAGAAGGATGCATCCTTCTTAAAGGTCAATTTAATATTTCAGTGGTCAGAAGCTGCCATTGCTCTCCATATGCACCGTTTGGAAACGGCTGTTTCCCGTTATTCAAGCCTTTTCCACAGGCACATCGCCCAAGGCCAGACCTGTAAACCCTACTGCTGTGCAGGAACCGTGTCCTCAAAAGAGCCCCTAACATAATCCCCGAGTAACATATTAAAGGCTTATTTATACCTTAAGCAGGACACGATCGTGTCTGAATTGCCCAGCGTCCAGCTGAAGAGAGGAGTGCGCTGCTGTGGCAGAAGAAGGCAGCGTGCACCAACCAGAGGCCCTGCTATAGACGAGTCCACGTGCCTCGCTACCTCAACCTTCCTCCGGCGGCTGTAGGGCATGCAGAGATACAGGGACGTGATTATTTTAAGGTTAAAGCAGAACATAAACCATCCTGGAAATAACCATGCCGCCATCTTGGTGAACATATAATTTTTACAGCCAGACTTCAATCATATTTCAGATCAACTCCATGTTGCAGCAGCACAAGCAGGTGCCAGCAGAGCACAGGTACACAGGCTGCACATCTGGACCTTGAACACTAAAAATTCCTCTACAAAACTTGATGGGAAAATACAGCCAAGGAGCTTAAAACAGGTCTGGAGGATAAACGTACCACGGACCCTGCAGAACAAGCCTGAGAACCTGGTACCTCCTCCTGTATGTTTTTCCCTCGTAGACTAAAAGTAAAACCACAGAGGTATTTTGTTCTTAGCCGTCCCCCTCCTCCTCCTCCCCCCGCCCCCACCCTCAACTTGAGGAGTTGCTCGCCTTAAAATTATTTGATAAAGGGAAATCGTAAACTTCATCTTAAGAGAGGCAGATCACCAACAATTCCCACCGAGCTTTAACTTTTCCCATTTAAAATATATTTTATGTATGCAGGCATTATGCTTCTGGCTTGCTCTCAAGCAATTCTGAAACGGTTCCCTCCTGAGCAATTTCACGGTTTAGCAGGAGTAACTGGCCAGTGCCACTGCGGTAGCAGAATCCACTGAAAAGCATTAAACAGTACAGAAAACACTTCACATTCCGTGCCAGTTACTCTGTTTACCTCCGGGTTAGATAGGGAAACAAAACCAAGCAGTATGTGGGCAGTAATAGCTGCTATCTCCACACAGATTGCCATGGTTATTTCTGTAAGATGGAGGGGTTAATTTCCACAAGCATTTCTTATGTATAATTATTTAGATGCACGGGCTGACTAAGTAGTCTGCTGTTTGATGCTATACAAATGCCAAGGAGCTTGCCAGTTATTTGATACCATACATATTACACCGAAAACCACACAGAGGGGCGATTAAGCACCCTAACGTGCTAAGTGTGGGAAGATGTTTATTGTTAAAAGTTCTCTTGCTTAATGCTTTTTCATTAAACGGTTTGTTACCACTGGAGCTGGTCTGACATAATGCACTTCACCTCTAAATATAAACTCATTATTCACAGGAGCAGGGCCAGCTTTACACCCATGTAAAGAGGCAAACACCACGGCTGTCAGTTTTTCCTCACTGGCTCCCACAAGACTGATGGATAAACTGACCTTTACAGCTCTGTTTCATCCAGCACTAGAAGTCCTCCCTTGAGGCGGACTGCAGACGTCAGGAGAAAGATGTTCTCGAGGAACACGTTTTTGAGGCTGTATTTTCCACCCTGGGGATCCCTGAGTTCGCATGAGGTTTCTGCCATCAGCCGCCAGCCTGCAGGATGGCAAAATGCAATTGCGTGGGACACTGTGACATGGTTTGATGGTTTGGTTTTTTTTTGTTGTTGTTTGGTTAATTTTTTAATGCTCTTAGTCCACTAATGGACTATGCAATTAAAGGTTAATGGCATTATAAATGCTGTAATTAGCCCCTGCTTGGCTCACGTGACATTTTAGGGGTAGGTTTCGGGGAAGGAGGCATCTGGTCCCTGTCCCCCATGGGTGATCACCATTGCTGGCTTCTTCCACTATTTGTAATGAAAACAATTTTCCTCCAATTCTTGCTGTTAGCATAGCTGCAAGGACAGCAGCAGGCAGAGTTGAATCCTCCTGGATGCCCTCCCCTACAGAGGGTCAGACGCTATTCTGCCGCAAGTGTATAGAAAAACTTAAAGTAAGCTCCAGGTTTGTTGCCTCTCTGGGAGGAAGCTCACTCACGTAACTGCACCCCCTTCTCCACCTACATGGTACCAGTCTTCCCACTACAGCTTTTGTCCATCACGTTTCTGTCCTAGAGGATAACAACTTTCAAAGGATTTTCTTTTCCAGCCTAGTCCTTAAAAGCTTTGCCAGTGAGAGACCCAGACCCTGGCGTTCCCCTTGTGTGAGCGGGGGATGTTCAGCAGAGTATTAAACCCCGAAAGACTGTTGCTGAACTTTTGATGGCTACACAAGAGTAACTTGGTGTTACTGAAAGATCTCCGAAATGGGAAAGTCGTAACGCAGACATCCCAACAGGAAGTCAAACAGAAGCTCAAAACCAAGATGTGCCATGGCACTGCATCACCACCACATCTATCCTTTGTGTTATTAAGAGACAGCACCCCATAGCAAACTACATCTATCCTTGCGAGAACTTGCCCTTGACAACAGTTTACACTCACTGCATAGTAACCGAGGGGCAAGTGTTGGTCCGTTGAACACTAAGCACTTCCTCATGGAGAAGGATGAAGGGATTTTCAGGGAGGAGCTGTGAAGCGAGGAATGCCGTGTTCTGCAGGGCTGCATCACCACAACTATCACCGTACTATAGAAGTTGCTTTTCAGCGCCTCAGTTTCCCCACCTGCAGGATTTACATATGTGGTATCACAGAGTTTATATATGGCACTCCCCTGAGCCTCACCTGAGCTTAGAATGATGAGTTTAATCCTTCCCTGCCTCTATCAGTGCATCCAGATAGGTCTCCCTGCAACCCATTTGCTTTTTTCCACATATATCAAATTGGTGATACCTACTCAGGTTGTGCTCCCCCAAATAGCTTCCTGCTGAAAGAGCTTCGCTTACATCAGACACCTCCATTCTTTGTACAGTTTTACTCAGTGCTACAGAATTGCATCCCAAGGCTTTTCCAATGGCCTCCCGTGACCAACAGTTACCTGGTTCCAGCAACAGGAACCTGAGTGTGTAACATTAATGTGAACACTGGGAGTGAAACCAAAAGAATTGGAAGTACAGATTTTGGTAAAACAAACAAAACAAACCACATTTCTCCAACTGAGCTGGACTGAGCTGCCGTCCTGCATGGCAAGAGCTGGCACACACAAGGTTCTATAGTCAAGGAAGGTGCTCTCTGGCCAGGACAAACTAGACGCCTGCATCAAAGAAACATTTCACAACTACACAAAGCCATTTCCAAAGATCTTAAGAACTTCACCTTAAATTTTGTATTAGTCTGGAAATACAAAGATTAAGATTAAAGACAATCCTTACTTTCCACAAGTTATAAGAACTACTAAAAAACTAATTTTAGGCATTAAACTCCAAACAGCACCCTACAAATCTCCCCACGGTGCCTTCTTCGCTGCCTAGCACAACTTGCCTCCAGTCCCTCTTGGCCATGCTGCTTTCCCTTCACATTCACGCCCCGATGTGCAGCCTGGCTACCTTCCCTCTTGCTGCCCCGCCACCTCGCAGACATGAACTCCAGCTTCTGTTCTGTCCCACAGCTGCTCTGCCCCTGCCTTCTATACGTGTATAAAGCACATCTCAATTGCACACCTATTGCAAAGTCCAAACGCAAAGGGAATACAAGTAGCACACTTACCACCACCACCGGGAAACGTTGCCAACGCACGCAGTCCATAAGCAAGTAGCAGCACACGGTAAACATGTCGACACACCACTGTTTGAAAAGGGCTAGACAACAGCACACCAAACCCCTTCCGAGAGGCATCTCCTATGTGGATCCATATATTCCCAGGTTTTATTAGTATTGGAAACCGTGTTTAATTCATAAAAATTATTATTGCAATGTAGTGACAATCACTAGCCATACTTAATTTTCTATATTGTTATCTTTAGGGTTAATTTTTACTATACTGTTTCTACTTATGTACTACAACCATGCAGAATTTACTATGTTCATACTGAAAACATACAGAGTTTACTATGCTTAGCATGGGAGGGTTGCTTTTTTCCCCCCCATATATAGGAAATGGTCTAATTGGCCACAAAACTCAGGGCAGATTCCCATTTCTACACAGATACGACTACAGTTCTCCCTAGATCTGTCTCCCTTCCTGCTAAACAACCCAGTCCACACCAGTGCCTCGGCCATCCTGTCACCCGTATGAAGGTATTTCTGGTACGAGAAACTCCTAACAGTTTTAAGTTTTGTTTTAGAACCCCCTGGCAATTCAAGGACCCAGTTATCAGGGTGAAAGCAGTCTGGTGAAAGGCAAAGAAAACATCACCTGCAGCAAATACCAGGATTTCCATTTTGAACTTAATGAATCCACTGAACTGCGTGGGCTCTTCAGGTGCTGTATCTCACACGTATCTGCATAAAGCAGTTTCAGGCACCTGGCTCATCTACACTAGTCAACCAGATAAAAACGTGATCCCACATTCAGCAAGTATTTGCAGAGCGCATTTAAATCCCCTCCACCCTGTCACATAGTGGAGCGACAACTCACACATACCCACTTCCCCCCGACCCTGAGGGTAATTAAAGCAAAAATCTGTCTTTCTTTACATAGACTCATAGAATCATTTAGCTCGGAAAAGACCTTTAAGATGATCGATGCACCCTCACATCTCTCATGCTTTTAGCTCTGCCAAGCTGCCCGGGAGCCTGTAGTACCAAGTACAGGGGGACTCTAACCCGCTCCGCACAACACACCAGTTTGCATTTCAAAGACACATCTCCCAAATACTCAGTACTGAAGGCTGAATAGGAAGACAGACAGACACCACCTTTAAGTCAGTGATAATACTATACCCATTTTATACTTTTTTCCTCTTTTTCCTTAATTTCATCCAAAACCACTTAATGCAGTTCAAAGCACAGAGGCTACTAAGGCCATATAAGAAGTTATAGCTACAAGATATAACTTTTATTTTCTTTACAGTTTACAGAAGCACCACATTAAATATAGTAACTGCATATAAAAAAAAAAGTTGCTGCAATTACTCATACACTTGGATCTCTGTTTTTTTTCCCCCCCTCTGATAAACTGAGCAGGAAGTTACATGCAATAATTGTAATCTCTGAAGCAACAGTATGGAACTTGCTAAACGTTTTTAAGGTAAGGATGAGTAGGAGTGAAGAGATGAATGCAAAATATATTTCACCATGTAAAAATTTGTCACCTGACAGAAAACAGGTCTCCATGACTAAAAGCAGAGACTGGGGAGTTGCTGTAAAGCACCACACTTCTAATCACCTCATGCATTTTTTGCATAGCAAAGCATTTCCTACAACTATATCCTTCCAAATTAAGTGCTGATGTAGGAGAGCAGAAAAAGTATTTTGGTTTGATTTCACACATTCTCTGCTCCCAAAATCA
This sequence comes from Limnodromus scolopaceus, assembly GCA_028565335.1. Lineage (NCBI taxonomy): Eukaryota > Metazoa > Chordata > Aves > Charadriiformes > Scolopacidae > Limnodromus > Limnodromus scolopaceus. The sequence continues at coordinate 28,466,908 of JAOXNO010000024.1, read as the reverse complement.
AAAAAATACGGTTTGAAACACATGAGAAAAAACACATCTGCTTTACATACCCAGGCCAAAATCCTTATTGCACCGTTAAACTTAGATGTGTTTATGAGTTGAAGATAAGCATTGAATAAAGGATCAAAAAAACAAATCTCAGCGTGTATTCTCCATTTTCTCCTAAAAAGAACAAGTTACATACTGTAGAATATTCGTCCAAGATTATGCAGACATCCACCTTTTTGCATGTGAGTAACCTGCAAAAACAAAAACAGTGTTCACAGGATGAATTTGATGGGGATGGTGTTAGCAAGTTTCCTTACAAAAATAATGGGAAATTAATTTTCATTAATGCAGTCACACTTTAACACATACACATTTACTCAATGTTTCCAACTAACGTCTAAAGTAGGACATTTACTAAACTACATGTTCACATCCCCTCCCTAAAAAAGTAGCTAAAATACCTCAGTGCAGAGACATGATTTTACCACGGCTTCTCTTTCAGTACTTTTTTTTTTTCATAAAGACAGTTCAGATTTTCCAAGGAGAAATTAATACTCTTGCAAGGAATATAACATACCCAAACATTTTTGGGTACCCTTTCTAAGTTCTAGACACAAACTCCTAAAAGTAGTGTTTTATCTCACAAGACACAGAATGTTCATTCTATTAATTTCTGTCCAATTTCTTTTACTTAAGCTCTGCAGTTCTTTCAAAGTGATAAAAGCAAGTCTCATTTGGTCATTTTCCAACATAACTTTGCATATAAACTCTCTAAAAAAACCCAAAAAACCCCCTTGTTTAAAAACATTCCAGAACTACCCCACAGAATCCAGAAGCTGCCTGAAAAAGGCCAGCAAAAAAAAAATTTACATAAAACCAGTATTTCCGTAATACAAACCAGATGAACTTCAAAGACTATCTTATGAATTGCATTGTTTCCAACTTTCTAAAGGTGAAAGGAAGGGTCCTTACAACACCAAACACTGTTACAGCATGGCCTCAACTTTCCTACAACTCACCTCAAATTCCGAAAGTCCAGGAAAGCGGAAAAAACAGGGTACCAGTCATTGCCACAACACGCAAGTATGCGTGAAAAAATTATTTCCAACAACACTGTTCCAGTTAGTTGCCACACATCTTCAGGACGCCTCTTCCTACTCCACAGCAGTTTTCTTCCTTTATTAGTAAGGGCAACTGCATTCACAGACACGTTGCCAAATGATGGAGAATGGCAATGGGTTTGGGGGTTTTTCCCCTATAGAAGACCACCTCTTTGACCTGAATCCTTCTCAGCCTTTGGGGAGCTTTAAGAGCAGGTGCTGAGCAACCATTACCTGATGTTAATTCACAGTCACTAATTGCAGTAACAGCACATCAGAGCTTTTTATGTTGGAAATACCTAGTCAAGCTGCACATGGACAAATAAGGACAGCCAAGGACAGAAGCTGGAAGTACTCATCAATAGAGGAAAAAGTCATCAATAATCCAAATCAGTCTTTAAATCCAGGTATCACAGCAAAGGAGAACTTTAAGAAGGTTTTTGAAGAAGGAAAAAAACAAGATTTGGGGGAACATGACCTTTCAGATGAAAAAGAGCAAAGCACAGCAGCACTGATTAAACATGTGACAAAGTGAACGATAGAAACGAGAGATGACCTCAAGCAGTGAGATAAACACATAAAAGAGGCGCAGTCATGCTAAAACTCAAAAGCTACTTGTCTTTTGATCAACAGAGAAGCAGCTAGGTAGGAATGCAAGATGGTACAAGCAAAGCATAGCAAAGTCAGATCTACACAGCAACGGTCCAAATAAACACGAGTAGGAAAAGGTTGGTACACAGAGAAAGGGGTGACAAAGACATGTGAGACCCCAGGTGGAATTCCAGCTGCACAAACTGCATACTTACCTGGCGCACACGGCAAAAGTTCAGTGATCTCGGTACCTTCTTGTGGTTTTGTCAAATGGCCTTTGTCTCTGAGAGCATCCCATGCAGCTGCTCACCTGCACCAGTGGAGCTATCTCCCTCTGACTTAATTTTTATTTTAGTGCTACAAAACAGTTATAAAGAACTAAAAGCAACACACCTTCAGCAGACAATCTTTCAATCTAAAATTTGCCGTTTAGCCCAACAAAATCCAAATTATTTGATAGATGAAAACCTGTTAGCACTGTAGCATTTTTGCCAGAATAGACCTGACACCTAGTGTTAGGCACCATTAGTTTTTGCTTTATCTTTCAGAAGCAAAAATTGCCCACTAAAGTTTGGTTCCATATACCAATACCATAACTAATCTCAAGTTCCTATTGGTTTTGATTTCTGCTATGAACCTTCAAAGTGCAAAAGAAAAGTGACTGGATTTCTGGGTCTAATTTGACTTTTTGTTTAATATTTAAGCCAGTGATTATGGCTGATGAAGCAACTGACTTCACTTCATACACTACACCAAGAAGCTACCTACCTGGCCTATGATGCACTAAAAGAATTGATATCTTACCTATTTTGAATTTCCAGTTTGTTTAGGTTTTTTCTTTCATTTCTTCACTTAAATAGAACACCAGCACCAGAGTCTCATAAGGGCCATGAAGAGTATGGATATTTTGGTCAAGTACCACAAAGGTTCACACGCTCAAATAAGCACATGAAGACCCAGTCTATTAAGAGAAGACTTTCATTGTAATACAAGCCTTCTGAGAAGCTCAGGATGACACTGCTTATATTTGCATCCATTTCTTTATTCCCTATTCCAGTTAACATGTTAGAGACTTGTTTTAAGGGATCCTCATTATTTTGTTCAAGATTATCAGAGAGCAGATTTGAGAACTGGCCCAGACTACATTGCCTCTGCTACAAGAAAAGTCATAAAAATGCAAAAGAAATGCAAAAAAAAATGCAAAAGAAAATGAAAAGAATTAAGCTGAATTTGGCATGTCAAAAAGACCTGAGGTAGAAGAGACACTTCCCACTCTCAGCTTTCTACAAAAATGTCTTTATGTTCCTGGGTGGCAATATAATTAAGAGAATATAATTTTAAAACAAATATTAAAATTGACAACTTCTGGGAAATACATGAATAACTTCTACCAAACAGTCAGATTTCTCACACTAACAATACAAAGTCAAAAAGCATAGTTGGTTTATTTTTTCCAGGCTGCTGAAATCTGAACAGTATTTTGATTAAACTGAAAAACATGATTTGAATTTGGAACCCAGTGGATGCATGAATGGAAAGTAGTGCTAATTTGGTGGGGAGGAGGGAAAGAGGTCTTGATTCCATTTTGTTGTAGCTGTGCGAGCTATGGTCCTTCTCTTTGAAAAACCTATGTGCATGAGTCATTTCTATACAATAAAAGCATAAACCCTTTTATTTCGGGGAGACTATCCACAACATAAAAAACCTTCACATAGAAGTGTTCATAGGACTGGAGCCTCTGGAGTATGAGAACTCTTACCAGTAGAACAAGGTATTAATTTGAAGTTCATGAGGAAAGCACGCACAGGTTGTGCTGCACAAGCAGACCCAACAAAGTTCAAAGAATTTACAGAGTTTATAAGACTCAAAAATCTACAGGCTGTTCATAAATACACCCTTTCCACAGTAACACTAAGTATTCAGACAAGTCATTACCACGCGGTAGCAATAGAGGATTTTGTTCTCCTTTCCCACCCAACTAAACAACTTTGTTAACAAAGTTAAAGAAAAAAAAACAACAAACAAAAATAAACCCAAACCCACAACAGTAGAAGTTTTAATATGAGAGTGTTAATATTCATAAAATTCATATCCGAATGAATCTGAATATACACTGTACAAAAGTAAAACTTTATAGGTCTAACATCAGACCTTTAAAAAACTTCAAGGAATTAGTTGACTAAAAAGTTCAATCTGGATATTTATACTTTAACTGAATACTCTCCTGTAACTGGACTACGACTCGTTCCAGTTGAACTTGGGAATGATTTGCCCTGGGAGCTCTAAATGTTGTTTATACTCTTCTGTCTCCAACAGAGAACCCTCTTGGAGGCTTCTGGCTTACTGTGACAAGAAGCCACATTTGCTACAGAACACACACGAATCCACCATTAAGAGACCTCATAAATCCAATTTGATCATCTTTTTACATGGAACACTTGCATCTTCTTGATAAATCCTTCTCAAGAAAATATAAAGCATATCACACTGTTTTAGCAATCCTTTATTGAAGATAACAAGTTGGTTATGTTCACTGTATTGTATGAAACATCACAATATCATACTGGGAAGGTACTATCAGTACAGGGTTGGACCAGAGCGGACAGTCTGAACAATAAACCATTTTGCATTCTTCATTCCCTATCTTTTAACAACCCCAAAAAAACCAGTAAAGGGACAAATACCTGTTAACATCATCATTTAGAACACTTTAACTTACAAGGCTAAAATCTAATGAATAAATAAAATATACTGTGGCAATAATCGTCTCTAGACCAAAAAAAAAAAAAAAAAAAAAATCAGATACACAGTGAATCAAAATGATTGGGAAAGCTGGCCTTCGGCACCAGTATGAAAGAGCGTGTGGTTTTTACAGACTCACCATGGGGATAAAGTTACAGAAAAATACCATGAATTCCATTTCACACAAAACCAGTTGATGACTGTCATTAGCTTAAAACTACACACAAGGGCAATTACATCCTCGCTGAAACACAGTTTAAACAAATAGGAAAATGTTTACAAGGCATCCACAGCATGTAAATCATGTACAGATGGATACATTCATTGTTTCCCCTCCCCAATAGCTTTTATTTTAGATAAATACTTTACTCTTCCCCATTTTCAGCATTTACTGGACTCATTACATGCACAACTCAAAGAAGTCAGAAAAAAAGTCAAGGTTATTGCAAAAATAGAATTAAACTAAGAATCTTCAAGTACCTTACATGACAGCCACTCTGTACCATGCCCATTGCTTATAAAATGAAAGGTCATTGAACCCATGAAAATATCTCTAATATTTTCTTAATTTAAAATAGATAATTTTAAGTGTATTTATAGTAATCTCAAAGTGATAATTTGAACTTTGAAAATAATGCAAACAATTAAAATTATACCCATATTACACAAGACTTCTGTCTGTATCTTAAGCTGAAAAAAATAAATCAAAAAACTATAGAAAACCACATATAGAACAAAAAAATAATCACAATTTACATTATAATAAAGGCAAATTTTCAGCATTTTTTAAAAAACCTGCAGCTGTGAGAGATGTCAAAGCAAGTCACTACTAACTATAAATTCATCAGTTTGGTTTTAAAAGATTTTCTCTAGCAAGAGTTTAAGGGTGTGTTGTACACATGCGTAAAATTCTTACTGTTTTTAGATGCCTAGAATCTTCATATATTATTGCCAAATACATTTATCTTCAAGCAAGCAGTAGGCAACATATCACAATTTGGACACCGCAGGGAAACCTAACTGGTCTGGTAATACAGGTAAAACTGGAAAATTTAAAAAAAAACAAAAAACCAACCAAAAACCCAACACATCTGAGAGCGTATTGCCCAATTGAAATTACTTTCAAGCCACAGAGCTGCAAAGCCTTCCAACTCGGTAAAGTGAAATAAGTAACGTCTCAAACGATTACTCGTACTCTCTCATGCTTGTGTGTTGCACGTTTCATTTAGCCATAGTGTATCTTCAGAGTACACCTACAATCCCATGCACCTCAGGTACATACACCGATCTGCTGAGAGAATCATTCCTTCCTTTCTTTTTAGGGCCAAAAGTTCATTACAGATGTAATCAGTATGCCTGAGGCTGGTAAAAATACTGTAGTACAGGCAATGCTAAGAGTGGCAATATCAGAAAACACAAAAATGAACAATGATGGAAAATTCTAATATCTTTCTGCCCATTTCACAAAATGTTGGAAATCCACCAGAATTTTTCCCTTGTATTGAAGAAAAGAGATTTAAAAGTTTTTTTTTTCCCCCTTTCAGAATCAAAAGCATTTTAGTAGATTTGTAAGGCTACCACGGATCTTCTAGATCTCCAGCACCCTACAGGAAAAGAAGAGGAGAAATATTACTACTCACCAATACAAATGAAAACATTTTGTTGCACTTTGGATTTAAGTGGCATAACTGAACAGAATGCTAGCATAAGACACACGACATTTTCCTTTCTTTCCCCATACCTGCCCGGTTCCACACACAAATACTTTCTGTTCCTCAACTTCATGAGGGAATTTACTGTTATAAAACACGAACCCAGTGAAGCTTTTTTAGCATAAAGACTTTAAAATAAGCGTTATCTAAAATTGTACTAAATCATAGCTAACAATAGATACTACATCTATGGACTACAAAAAAAAAAAATATATATATAAAATACTGAAGAACTCAGCTCTTCAGGTATTCTTGGTCCACAAGAAATTCCCGCAGGCTCTTTTTCATTAAGGCAGTGAAATTTGTACCTATTTTGAACAATGATATTTTTGTGCAAGTGTTATATTGTGAACTGACACAACAATTTCAGATTTAACTTATTAGCAGATTAGTCATTATCACTGTAAGTTCCCAGTATTATCACTGATCTACCCAAATACATGTTCATGTGTCTTACACCAAAAGCCACAGAAAAGATTTGGTAGAAGGTAACTTCGGTAGAATGGCCAGTTTATTCATTTATAAGGTTGATTTTTAACTTGAACCTGAGAAATATTGCCCAAATAGAGGATTATGATGAAGGTGCCAAACCCATATTTACTCAAATATCTGCAGAAACTAATGAACATCATGAGTTAATAGCAGAAGCTATGAAAAGTTTCAAGTCATGTCAGAATGATAGCATTTCAAAGGAAGTTTATTACTTGCTTAAAGAAGTCAATATGCATACAGATATTATTCCACAGCACATTCTTTATTTTCACTTAAACACAAATTCTTAGGAGTTGACACTAGGTACTAAGTCTAAGTACATTTTCATTTCTGGATATATGTTATGCTACAACCTGGGAAGCAATATTACAGTCATCTAGAAAATAGATATTTATGATGAACAGTGGATACAATCTAAATCGGGAAAAATCAAACACATTTCATGAAGAAAAAGTGACAACCTAAACCGTAGGAGCTTTTGAAATTTAGTTGTAATATAAACTATACACAATTGAAATACAAACACGCAGTATATGATGCTGGGGAAGAAAAAAGACCGATGAATTTGTAAAATTCAATTAATTTCCGCAAAAAAAACCCGATTAAGATGTGAATTACTTTACAATTAGCAAACATATACCATCAAAATTATTATTTAAGAATGTATTTAAAAGGAAAAAATTAAAAATTTATTTTTGCATTAGCATGCTAGATTCCTATTGTTGGTGTCACATGATTTAAAAAAAAATCAAAATCTCAAATCGGAAGTTAACTGCTTGCTACACAACATAGGATGCAATTACTATAATATACCATAGTAGTTGAACTTCTAAGGAAAAAAAGAGCTTTGTATAAACAATCTGTACAAATAACTAAAGTAAAAACAAACAGACTTCTAGAATAGATGTGACAAATGTTGAGATATAAACAAAGGAAAATACGCCAAGTGAAGCGAAGCGTTAAATCCGCTACGGAACACATTATGTCTGTTTATCGCTCATCTCATTCATCCCTGATTCTTCGCTTGAGCTCTGTATTTCAGCAAGGTGATTCCCAGATTCTGTGTGGGTGTCTGGTACGGGCTCACTGGGTCCAGCATGAGTATCTGAAGTAGATGCTGCAGCTGATTCAGCAGTGCACTCTTCTCCCTGCATCTTAGCTAGCCTGTAACTAGTCAGCATCTCTTCCAGAAGGTGGCGGTAGTTCCCCCTATGATTAATTCTCATTTGCCTGAGCGCTTCCACCAATTTTCCCTGTGTTCCACTTTCCTCGGCTTCGCCAGGGTCCTTTTTTTAAGATTTAAGACCCCAAAAGAATCAGTCGTTAAACTAGGATATTTTCTAACAACACTTAAAAAAATAAAAACAAAACACACACACACCACAATTTTTCTGACTGAGGAAACATCAGCTTTGCTCTATTTTTATCTAAAACATCTTATTAACAACATACATCTTAGAACAATGTAATCTATGTTTGTCTATTTTATAGAAGGTAATAATTTAAGAACTTTATACCTATTACAACAGCATTTTTAATAATTTCAATTTACTTTGAGCTAGATAGTGTCAACATGGTACCTCTTCCCAGTTAACTCTCTCTGGGTTCTAATTGTTTTTCAATGAATACAGCTGGTACTCCCCACAACCGTGGTCATCTGACAATTTTGAAAATTTAAGCTTCTTTAGCCATCAGGTCAACATTTTTAATTGTGAATTTCTGCACAGCCAATAGCAACACAGTCCTGTGAAAAACTTTACTAAAGAGAATAGATAACTCTACTGCTAGCAGTTTAGTTAAGCATCACATCAAAGAGTCAAAAATGTTTTAGAAAACAATCCCTCTACATTGAGGACTGATTTTTGCATGCATGACGCTGCCACAAAAGCAACACACAGCTCCCTATCAGCGCCAAGAGGGGTGGTGTTTGAACAACGTAAGGCACTATTTGTGACAGGTGTGTGCATTGGCTAGAAAAATTACCGGGTAGAACAGCTATTCAAAGAAAAATCCAGCACCTACAGCACAAAACCTGGGTAATAAGCAGTGAATAAGGAACGGAGGTCTCCTCTGCAAACAACTTCTTTGGCCACGAGCCTTCAGTTGGAAAAAAAAAACTGTGATGCATTTTTTTTTGGGGGTTGGTTTTGTTGGGTTTTTTTTGCAATAGACTTGTGCATCTCTTACAGTGCTGAGACTGATACTAGGTATTTAAACCTCCAAGTGCTAAAGCAGCAGTGCAGCTTTAAGGGAATAGTATATTTTAAATTATTAATATCTAGCAAGTTATCAAGCTATCTCTGGAAGCTGGCAGATTTTGCAATACATTAGAGGCAAAAATCCAGACTATCTTTTTCTCATGCTGACCTCATTTTATTGTCATCTAGTCCAAAAGCTTCATAAACTACAAGTATTACAGTCACTCATTTGCAAGCTTAACAGCAGCATTAAGACAACATATTTGGTTCAGTAGGATTTTGGATGCTGTAATGTTCCTGGAATAGAAGTCCCAAGACTGATAAACAGTCTAAGTTAAGAGGACAATTTTACCACAAAAATGAATGTTACTGTATATTATGCCATCTTTCTATGCTTAATTTGTTGCATAGATAGACATACTTCCACTGTGGTTTGCTGGTCTTAGTTTGAGATGTTTTGACTTCCATGTACTAGCATTTTCATATTCAGATAGCTCTTCAAGAGCCCAGTGAGGAATAACAAGTTAAAGGAGGTAGTTTTAATGCCTCATGAACACAAAGTCAGTGAAAATTCAGGGCATCAGAGTGCGGCTACGGATATATCCTATTTCTAAGGTTTTGACAAAAAAAAAATTCCAGCTATTTATGTGTTTATCTGATTAATATTAAACAAGACAGCATAACTGAAGAATTAGAACTTTTTTTCAAGTTCAGAGAATATCTAAATTCCACAGTTCCTCCAGCCCATCAGCTTTGCTCTGAGGTGAGGCTGACACTAGCAAATATATACCCTGAATCTCCACATTTTACAATATTCAGATCTTTAAAAACTCTTTTGGCAGATAGAAGTGAATACTTTCGCTCCCATGCAAAACTGAAGAGTAAAAGCTATAGCAGCTGAGTCTCCTAAACAATTCAAGGGCTAGCAGGAGTTAAAGTAACAGCGCTGTTAAGTGTTTGATATTCAAACTCACATCCTGCTTTGCTTTGCACCCTGTTTGATGGCAGGCTATTCTGTGCTTCCCTCCTCTCCTTCAGTGCTAGCAGACAAGAAAATCTCAGATCAGCAGGACAGAAACTGCCTCTTTTATATATTCTACACTATATATACACACTATAACACAGATTTCTCTCTTACTGATGTGTGGGTAGAACAGGTCCCTGAAAACTATGATTATTGTGCAAGTTAGCATTTGTCTTCCTCCATGTTCTATTTCAATTTAATGCTACTGACCATAAAAACAAGAATAAATTTTTGCTAGCTATATTTAACATGAGCATTCACAATTTTTACACAAGTTCTGCTCTGTTAAAGTATGTACATAAAAAGGGCTACTACCAAAGGACAGGATTTATAATGTTTAAGATTTAAGAATTTTGTCCATTTACATTTTAAAAATTACCTGTAGCCACCCTTAATGACATATGATTTGATTCAGCAAAGTGCCAGAGTACAGCATTAGCAAAAGTAAGAGAGGAACGTGACTGGTTTCAAACAAGATATTCAAATGTGGCTTTAAACAATGCCACTGAAACTATTAACACAGGCACTGTAGTTTTAATATTGTTCCTTGTGTTTAAGGATACATATACACTGAAGTAGCCTAATTGGATACTAGTCTCCTAGTCTTAGGAACATATTAGAAAAATAAAATATGGTTGAAGTAGTAGAGCCATTAGAAAAAAAGAGTAATACTTTAACACGTTAACTAGAACACCAACTCAGTGGTATTGTAAGATTACAGCAGTCACAATTATTTAGCTATGAAGAAGTTCTTTTAAATTCCCTTTGAAGATCTGAAAGTATCAAGCCCCAATACATAACAGATTTTTACGATTTTACTCGCACATGTAAAGGCACAAGGCACCACATTTATATTCCAAGTCCCTCTGCTGAAACACTGGCAAAGCTGCTCTTTGTGAGCCCAACGCAGGGCTCTCTCCAGCCCTGGATTTACAAAATACTTGTACTCTGCTGAGATGCCTAAAGGAAAAAGAACTTATGACTGCTATACCCTGAAGCCACACTAGTGATCTCTGAATACTGCTGTAGAAAGGATTCTTTCACTCCTCAGTCTCTCACTCTACATATCTCCTTATTTAGGAGATGCTAAAGGTTCTCAGAAAACACACACAAAGAATTGGAAGAAGTTACACTGCAATCAGTAGCTTGGGTAACAAAAAAAAATTCTAAGCACAACACTAAATGAAATCTTTACAACGCTGAGTAAAAACAAAGCTAATCTAGAAAAAGATACCACCTTGGTTTTGATTTCTATACAATTTGCAAAGCTGTTATGATGCAGTTCCCAGTGACTCAGGGTAACTAGTTTATATTGTTCCATGCTAGTAAGTATAGTCTTTAGAAAGAAGTCATTCTCAATAGCAAAAGTTAATCTGGTTGGTTTGGATTGATTTTGTGCAGTTTGGTTTTTTTTGTGGTTTTTGGCATTTTAAAAATTTTTCACTCATGCACATTAATATTTTAGTAATTAGTTACATTATTGTTTTGTCAAGATAAATAAATGATTCTAGCATTGCATAAAATCAGATGAAGATGACTGCGACAGGCAGACTTTGCAGTTAGTAACAGCACTATTCTGCACTACGCCCACGCTCTCACAGACGCGGGTACACTGTTAACTACACATGAGGAAAGAGTCTCAAGTGCAACTCAGTGCACCTTCGTGCTCTGCAGACTCAGCATCTGTGTCTGCAGCTCATAATTTTTAATATGAAGATCTGCTCTTGCTTCATACTATTTAGAAAAGGGGCATTAGTTAGGTTTCCATCTCACTTGGAAATGTCATCATTGGGATGTACTCTATGTTCCCTTCCTACCTTTGCTTCCTGTTTAAAAGTGAGATGTGTAGCAACTTTATCATAGCGTGTAGACATTGTGGAGAGTCTGATGTTGAGTAACTGAACAGCTTCCTTCCCTTATACCCACCCCACGCACCAGAGTATTCAGTTCAGAAGACCAAGAAATCACCACATATATACCTGGCACTGAGTAAAACTAGCAAGGAAGTCACATTTTCATCACCTCAAAGATGAGGCCCACTAAATTCATCCACTTCAAGGACAGTAAGACAACAATTCCTACTTGCTGGGAAAGAGCAAACAGGAATTGCATCCTCCACCCAGTGGTGCATCCTTCTCTCAAACAGCTCTGGGTCAGAATCACTTCGGATGGAAAGAAGGGAAGGTACTGACTGGCAAATGTCATCTTACTACAAGATCAAACTAAAATTTAACCCAGTGTATTTAAAACACATCATCCAAATCATTGTTGAGATTTGCCTTCTGTTAGCATTTAGTGTAAAGTTTACAGAGTACACTGGAGTGCACTGTTTACGTTTCATATTAAAGCCGTCAAATTAAAAGGATTCAAAACAACTATCCAGGGATTCTAATAGCAATAAAGGTCAAAGTTATTTATGGTAATAAGGGTTAAAGCTGTATTTTTTTATGAATAACTTGCATATTTAGTTCAGTTACCTCATTTTATTAAATTATAATGGAGGATGTACAAAGATTTCCTGGAAGTAGCCAAAGGATGCTGTACCGTATGTTAGGACTTTCATCAAGCTTGCACAGCTATTGAAAAGTAAATTGGAACTTGGAAGAGATGCATCATAAATGCAACTATGGCATATGATATTTCTAGAAAGTTATCATTAGACAAACTTTCTCTTAAATAAACAATGAACTTATAAAACCTATGCCATAATCTTCAAATAAACCACTTTCACCAATAACTTTAACCCAAAAGCAGGAACAAGATTATGGCAAAATATGAGAAGTAGTAGCAGGCTGAGAGAGGTGCAGAGTTTCCTGAAGGACTAAAGAAGCTGAAAAGAGGAAAATTTTGCCTAGCTTGTCTGGGGTACTGTTGCACAATTCTTTGAAAATTAAATGAAAAATGTGTATTCTATCGCTTTGGAACTAAAAAAAAAAAAAAAAAAAGGAACAAATCTTAAAAACCAAAAAAGCTAGAGTACAAACAGAAGAAAGCTCTAACAGAATAGTGTCCACCTACACAAGCTTTTCAACTTAAGAGAACAGACCAAATACAGGTAGCCAAGACAAGATGACGGGGGAAAAAACACTTGTAATGAGACTGCATATTCACCATCTCAAGGCACACAATTGATCGTTACAAAGCATTTAAAATAAAAGTTGACATCTCCCCAACACCATTCATTGTAATGACGACCAGATTGAGGACCTTGTACCCATCTCATAAAAGCAAAAATACGATGAAGGATTTACTAGGGGATGAATGGTACCTTCACAGATTAGTTCACATAAACTGTACACGAAACGACAATATGTGTACAAGCAGTAATGGGGTTTTTTTTTATCATTTCTACAGTTTTTCAAAGTTTTTTTTTAAACAAATTTAACTGCAACTGATACAAATACCAGTTATTACTCTTTATACTGATATTAAGCACCACCTAATAATCAGGTTCAAAGTTACAGTAAACCATATTTCAAATTACTGTTTAAAATTCAACTTATTAGGAACTGGGCAGAAGAACATAAGACATCTTAGAAATAGAAACTGAAATAAACTAAAATCACTTTACATTTTTAGACCACTGCATTTGGGATACTTAAAGAGAGTGTAAACTCTAAAAAGGTAGTCAATAATAGTCTTGTTATCTTCTATAATCAGTGTACCAAGGTCTTCCACACTTACAGAAGACAATAGGAAGTGTTTGTCCCCTATTCTGGACAGCAGACATAACAGCTAGTTAAGTAATGAATATGCTGGCAATAATTTTTGACGATAATAAACTGTAATTTATAAAAACCCTGCATTGTTGCCTCACAGGTTTGACTGAAAAAGCAGTAGACAATTAAATGTTTTAGAAATCTTTCAGAATTAGGTGTCAGTTTGCTGTCTTTTTGAGGATGAAGTTCTATATCAGAACCATCCAAAGCAAGGTCAAAATGAACTGTATGCTACAATACATATTTTGTGTTTACAATACTTTATTGGCAGTGATGTACACTTGTGCTTAATGTATGACACTACTTTGACATTCTCATTAACAAAGAGGTGTAGCAATCAAAATGGGAACTTACCCCCTCATTCTCTCTGTGTGGATTCAGCCTACTATACACAGCTTCGATAATATTACGCCTAAAAAGAGAAGGTTTAAAAAAATTAAGCACAAGAAAGGATTTTAAAACATTGAGAACTTAAAAAATTGAGCATGGTAAAAACTTCAAGGTGTTTAAGATGTTTTGCCTTTAACCTGCCTCCTATAAAGATGAAGCCTATTCTCAGTGTGTTTACTCACTTTCAATACGTTTGGAAATTTGGCAGTAAGTCAGGATTTGTAAAGACTAAACAAGGCAAAACATTTTCTTACCTTACCTTCCCCATGGTCTACCCCTTTACAAGCTTCAGCTGCATAGTTGGATTTTGCCAAAAGTAACATTTAAATTTATATTTTGCTTCTAACAACTAAATTCTTCAAGTTTGCTGGTTTTCTGGCCTTATTTCTCTATGTGAAACTGGAAGACAGTTGGGTTTTTCCCCATTTTTATTACACATACACAGGTTACTACTTGCTTACAAACTTCTGAAGTGTGGTGACCAGAGAATACAACCTCTGAGGTATGTTTTCTAGTGTCTGTTCACACTGTAGAAATTAAAACCCAAATAGCACTGCCAGAAAAAGTCTAGCTAGTGGCATATAAGGCCACACCTTCACAGGCAGGCAAAATAAGCACAAAGAGCTTATCAAAAAAGAAACCCCAAAGCTTAAACAGACTTGTCGGAGGGAAAAAGGTTATGCCCCTACATCTTCAAATCATAGTGAAAACTGGGAAAGATTTAGAAAAGTATAATAAATATGATTAAAGTTATCGACAGCTTCAACAAAAAGAACTGTTACATTAACTATGACTCTCAAGTCTGTAAGCAGCCAAGATATATAAAAATTATGTCTTACAGATTGCAGATAAGCACTGACTGTTGGCTCTTACAAACAAAGATCCCAAGCGCAACAAATGAACACAGCAGCAAATATCTCAGAAGTATATAGTGATGGCTCTTGATGCAAGAGAACTTTCTGCCCCAGAAAACTGAAGATGCTGGAAGTTTGATGAGACTTCTTCTGAACGTATTTAACTTCACAGAAGAGAAATTTTAAGTGATTAAGTACATAATTCCTGATCTTGAGGTAGTTTATCTCAGCTGTAAAATGCTGATAAACTAAAGAATAATGATAGGGGAAATATTTTACATATTTTCCTACTTTTATATTCTTCCGTAAGCATCTACTTTCAGTTATCCTGTGGACAAGACCCAGAGATAGAATGATCCTTGGTCCAGTCTGGTATGATGAGGTTCTTATGTTCACACCACAGAAGCAAAATCACATTCAAAACAGAAGAGTTTGTTTTTTGAATGGAATGTTGTAAGCATGTTGAATTCTGAGACAAAGCAATAAATCAGTTTCTCAGTATCTTGTGTTCAGCATCAGAATATATTTTTCCAGTCATGATCCAGCATTGAAAACAGTACTTACTAAAATACTCAGAACTCTGGAAGATGGTTTGCAGACCAGTGAATACAAGGGACAGGGCATCAAGTTTCAGGATGACCATTAACATATAGCACGATGTGTCTTTCAGTGTTATCATGTGTTCAGAGGCTGTATATGTCAACGATGAAATCAGCATTTATCTAGACACACCACACAAGCAGAAGGCAGGCAAAACAGATACACCTGACAACTCAAAAGCTTCAAGATACTGGTGTATATGCAATTCATGCTTGTTCACACAAAGGTTTTGGGCTGTGCCTCAATGTACCCCAGGAAAGAAGTCCAGAATTGAATTTATAGTGGCACTTTCAAAAAAGTATGTCCGATATGAAAAGTCCACCAAAGAACACAACTTCTCCAACAGGACATCAGTTAAAGTTAATGCTTTAAGAATTCCAGAAACGTTGCATGGCTGAATTAGCATGGGATCCATCAGCACTAACAGAAGATATTTCTAGAGAAAAGAAACTGAATCTTCATGCAGATGATCTAGCAAAGGATTCTCTCCATTTAGTTCCACACTTAGTTATGATGGAATGGCACAATTCTGACCAAATGTCTGTATTACAAAGAGCAATGGTACCTCACACCAGTGTAACAAAACACCTAGACAGTCCAAGCAAGGTTGCCATAGAAGCAGCAGATAGCCATTGCAGAGGGTTTAAATCAGACTTAGAACTGAAGCCTTTGGGAAATTCCATATCTTTGCAATTCACTTTTCTTTCTTTGAACAGCATATTTCTTTGTACTTTCATTTGAAGGGAAAATTCAGGAGCAAGATGTCGAATGGAAGTACTAATGCCCAAGTGACAGGGTGGCTCAGAACTTTTGCTTTCTTCAGCAAAAAGTGACCATTCTTTTGGAAGCATTTGAAGTTAGAGGGATTTGAGTCAAGCCAGAAGCCAGTCTTTAAAGAGCAAGATTTTAAAGGCTAAAACACCACCATCAAGTGACTACAGCAGAGCTGACACCTTTAGATCTCATGTTTCAAAAAATGAGCTAGTTTGGGCTTCTACACAGGTGAGATGCTTGAAGGAAGCATTCAAAATGCCAGCAGAAGTGGAGCTACTTCAGAGGTTCCTAAGCTTTGCAAACATGGTCTAGTCAAGGTAACATTACATTTCTCCAGCTCAGACATGCTAAAATCCAGGAGCAACTGTAACTGGTGCTAAAACCAAGGATATCAGCCACAGACAAGCTTTTTGCAACCTGTTTAAGCCAGGTCTTGGAGTTCAAATAGAAGGACAAACTGTGAATTCTTCATGTCCTGTCCCGGTAACGTCACAAAATAAGGATCCAGGGACAAAGAATATTCTCTTGTCAGGGCAAAAGTTTTAAGGTACGCAGTGTATGGGTTTGGGTTCTGTAGTCATACTTTTTCAAAACTCCCATTCAGGAGCTCAATCCTGCAAGTAAAGTTAACCAAATGCATCACTGCCTGTCTTCGTCTTAAGTTTTAAGACCAAGAAAAAAGTTACTCAATACTGTATGATATTCTCTTAAAAGAAGCTGCAGGTACACCTCCTGAAGTCTGTAACGCAGGACTTCAGAAGCCTGAACGGAGAGAAAAGCATCAAAAGGCAAATTCTGAACTTAAGTCCATCAAAAATGTAGCTTGGGTCACAACAAGTTGAAAAAGAATTTATATGCAAAGGTTCCAGAATAACGAAGCAGTACATAATGCAGTTATTAATGAGCAAAACAGAACACACCAACTCATTCAGCAGTTGGAAGAACAGGCACACAACAACTTCTCTTAATGCCTGGAATGCACACAAGTAGAGAAAAAGCCCAGAACTTTCAAGGCTAGAAAAAAAATAATCATGCCAAACAGTGCTCATTAATAAGTACATGCAATGAAAACAGATGTATACATAAATGCTCCGAGCACAGGACTTCATATTTTAAAAATACAAAGATTCCAGAAGCAACATAACCTGTGTCAGGGAGCAATAATGGGTCCCACTGTTTGGGGAATTCTAGCTTAACAACTGTTTACGCAATCCTAAATTCTGTTCATTAAAATGCTTAAATTATAGGTTGGCTAGAACATCACCGCAAGCCTCCCAGAAAACCAATGTAATTTCTGAATGTTCATTCCAATTAAGTTTTAAAATGCATATCCTAGCTCAATATTCTTGCCTATCTAACATTCAATTTAAGACTAAACAAAGAAAAAAAAATTCTTTTCAGAATGTTTTCTAAGCAAACAAGCACTGACCCAAACTTATAATTGACACTAGGTGGTAGAGGGAACATGACATCAGGAAAATTGATCTGGTAACTTGATATTCCAGTTACATTATGGATAGTTCTTCACAAATGTAAAGCAGTAAAAAGCTAAGAATATTTCCTATTTTTTAAAATGGCCATATGGAAATAGTAAACTAGTATGTTATGTACGAGAACATGATCAATCTGTTTCCTCTTACCTCCTGGAATGGCAACAGTGACACAAATGTTTATGTAGTGCAAAAGGTAAACTAGCTTCAAATATAAAAGTCAACTCATTTCTTTAAGTATAAGTATTACAATAAGAAAACTTTAAAATATTTAAATTAACTTATTTGATTCAGTGAACTAAACAGTTCAAGAAGTTTCAGTACTGTACTCACTTGCCAGCTAAACCACCTCCTGGTGGTAAATTAGGGATATTCTCCGCAGTTAAAATACGAATAACATGAGCAAGATCAGGCATTCCTTCTTCACCCGATTTTTCCATAATTTCTAATTTAAAAACAGAAGAAGTCCTTAGATTACTGAATTAATACCACTCATTCCTTAAGACACTAAAATATAAGATACGATCACTTTTTAACAGAGACATTATGAAAAAGTTACACGTAACCAGGAAAACATTCTTTACATTTTAGGTAAACGGTCTTTGCATGATGGAGCAGAGCAATTCAGATCCATAGCCTGCCTCTCCAGTATGCTTCTAGCCATTCTCTCCCACAGAAACTCAGCAGCAGACTGTGAACTGGATGGAATATCCTGGAGACAGTAGCCTGTTCTCTTTCAAAAAGAGGACGGCTGGGAGTCACTGTTTCAGTTACCTTCCCATTGCACTGCAACACACACTCAGAGGTTACATGACATAAAGGCATTGCTTGCCAGGAATCCAGTCATACTTCATTGTGAGTAACACCCTCAGTTCTCAAAGGCCTGAATCTCCTGTGCATAAACACTAAGACCATCATGCAATAAAGATGTATATGTAATGGCCCATTATCACTAAAGTAGCCAAAAAAGAATATAGACCCGATGATGAATAATTAATAATATGGTATTCCATTTTCAAAGCAGAAGTATCACACAAGTCCAATGCTGGTAAGTTCTTCTGCCTTGCAAAAGAATTGCCTAAACTGAAGTAAATCTTAACATGCTCTTTTTTATTAAAGACTCTGTAAGGCAAATGCTCAATAGCTGCATATACATTCATATAGGCATAACACTAGCTGCTTCCAGTCACCAGCCTCTAGTTATTCTAGTACCTCTAGTATAACTAGTACCAGAGCAGGAAAAGGTTCACTAAGTTATCTACAAACTGTAGTTGTACGCATGTGTCACATATTTTTAAGACAGATTTTTTTTTCCTGAAAATTAACTAGATTAAGGAATGGGGTGCCATTTCCTATAGACATTGTTGGAGATAAAAATTCTTCGTTTGAGCCACAAGACAAAAAAATTAAGGAGAATGAATCTTCTCAAATATCATCCCGTAACACTTCAGTCAGTCTGCTTCTTGGCTACTATCCAAAAATAAACAAAGTACTTCAATATCTTACAATCAATTGATTGTATTCTGAATGCCTGATTTGGAGCCTGCAACTAAAGGCAGAAGCAGCTACAATTTGAGTTTCTGAAGTCAGTAGAGAAGATCACTTAGCTACTTTAAACACTACATCCTGACTTTCCTGATATTTAAACACCTCTTGTTGTCTATCACGTATCTAGAAAGCAAGCGATAGGTAGGCTTCTTCCAGGACTATTTAAATCAACAAAGCGCTTGCAAGGTTCTTGCTTACTCTGTATTGGGGTATTTGTAGCAAAGTCCCCCAAAAGCAGCTCTACTATTAGAATAGTTTTACTACCCTGTGACAAATAAGGTGCTAGGCTTCTAAGTGTCAATTTTAAGTCAGCACCTTACAATCTCTGCAATGAATAAGCAAGGCATACTACTACTAGAAATGATTAAACATTCTTCCACGAAATTGTATGTATACTGTCATATATCCATGCATTAAGAATGAATCATGGCTAGCAAGGGAAATGACAGATGAATAAGTATACTTGAATCTTAGGATTTCGATCACTTCTTACATACATATTCACACAAATTGGCAAGTTCTCATATACATTGCATCCTTTTGTGCAGTTCTACCTAGTTAGAAGTAGATTGTACAACTATAATGTAATTTTGCTGAGTCACATCTGATAGAAAGCGTATCTTAAGTACATACTGCTTTTATACCAAGAGTACATCTGCGTCCGTACATACTAAAAGCAGACAAATACCAAGAATTAATAAGAAGAAAGGCTACAGAAGTAAGCAATTACTAAATATTAATGCTAATGTAAGATCTTAGAAGGGAATTTAAGCAATCACAACTAAGGATTGCTGTATATTTCTTGCTACTGGAAACTTTTACTTTATACTGTATAACCTCTTCTCAGGGAGTGCTGAACTGAACTACAAGCACCTTCTCTTCATTTCTAGAAAGTGCCAAATCAGGAGTTCTGGTGGATCTGACCATCTCCTTTTTCTTTTTCTGATATTAGGGTGACTAATTTCATCCAGAGCATGTCCCCTCTCTTAAAAAAGCTTCCTAACAGAAAATCTGAGAATAAAGCAAACAACCAAACATGACCTTTTTTTATTACATATTGGTTAGCAAATACACACTGTGGACTTGTTTGACAAAGGCCACTAGAGAAAGAAACGAAATATTTTCAGGAACAGACTTATAGGCATTTACAAAGTTTTTACCTTCATTTCTATGATGTTAAGAATAACCCTGCAATTAAACTTTTTTTCACGAATGTTCAAAACATGATTGCAGAAACTTTTATATCTGCATTGCTAATATAATTCAGACACTTAAAGAATAATTTTCTCATATCATCATACACGCAAATCCATGAAACTCCTCTACAAAGACTACTACTTTACTCCTAAAATATTTTTCACTCAAAGCCGAACACTTAACTCAGAGATAATTTTTTTCTTAATTTTCAAAATGCTTATTTCAATTTTATATAATGCAAGTCCCCAACCAGTGTTACAAGTTTTCTATGTTCCAGTACCTCCTTTGATTTCCAGCTATAAGATTATGACAAAATAGTTTTATATACAGTACATATTCCACATACATAAAATGCACCATCTAACTCACTGTATCAAGTCAGTATTCATCTACTATTAAGACTATTTAAGCCTACAAAGAACACATGCCCCTGTTTATGGTTTGGGGGGTTAGTGTGATTTGGTTCTTTTTTTTTTTTTTTCTTTCTTTTTTTAACTGCATGTCTGATACACCCTTTCAAATCAAATTAAACACATCAGAGAATTGAATTTACTTCTGTGCTTAGTTTTCTCTTCCTGTGAGCAAACTTTGGATCTCTAAAAAAATGGAGAAAAACAGAACAAAAAGTAGCGTTTTAAAGTGGCAGTGAGAAAAGACTCACCTAGCATCACTACTTAAGTACTGTCCAACACCTGCATTACCTTGGAAATTAATCAATTAAGTGACTCAAAACAGAAGCATGGCTATGCTCACCATCATAAATGACTCAATCACAAGCTACTCACTACAGTCTCATAAGTATGTCAGAATTCTCTTGAATGGGCAGCTTTGGAATGCAGTCATACACATTCTGTCAACCTCAAGACCCAGACTAGCAAAAGAGCATTGGTGTACAGTTCTTTCACTAGAAATGTCTGTAAACTATCACTTGCCGAGTTTGGTTGTTTTTTTTTTTTTTTAAAATAACTGTTAAAACAAAAAACTCTGTTTTGGTATTTAAACAATAATTCTCTTTTGTTATAATAACTCTGGAAAGATCTTACAGAACTACTAACCCAACTCATCACACAAATGCATAGGATCTCAGCATTCTACTTAGGAACGAACGTACAAAGACAGACTATAAAGGTTACATGTGTAATTATTAAACTGCTTTTGAACACAGATTATTTTTTTTTTAAAATCAACAAAAGCATGCCTCTAACAATGCCCTTCCCTCCAAGCCAGAGCTTAAAATGCTCAAGTGCAGCAGTGAAAAAAACGTGTAATCTACAAGGTTTGATGGGTTGGTCCAGTCAGCTTGAAATTTAAGGTCCGCAAGAGAACAGAAAAATATTCCATACTGAACAGTGGACATTCATTAAGAACAAATACCACTGATCAAACTAAAATTCCTTCAGGAAGTCTCGAAGGATTTTATACTAAGTGCCAGCATTGCCCTGATTTAAATTAATTACTTAATGAAACACAAGGTTATCTAAGAACTCATAGTTTGCACTTTTCACAAATCTCCATCTTTGCACCTTAGTAGTTCTAATCAAGCTGTTTTTATTTCCTCAGAATGTTTTTACTACAGGTATAAATAAAATTGTTATTGGCTATCAACCACCTGTCGTGATTTGTGAGCTGTTAATTCTTTAACAGATAAAGAAACATTGTTGCACACAATAATTTACCAGGAACAAAGTCCCTTATTTGCCTTTTGAAAAAAAAAAAATCATCGTCTAGTCTGGTATTTTATACATTAGTAAATCTATTACAGATTCTCACTATATACAATCACTTGCTGTAAACAAACAGACTTAGCTGCATAGCTTATCACGTTTAGGGGCCCATAACGCATCAGAACTACAAATAACGCATCAGAACTACAAATAAATTGTAACTAATATACTTCCCTGAAGACGACTATCCTAAGGTGTAAACTATATTTAAAATACATCTGAAGAAATGCAACTTCTGTCTTTTGAAGAGAAACTACAAGAGATGATCAAATCCATATTATCAACATCACAACTTATCCACCAGGCTTTAATTTTTTAGAATTATAGGCAGTTTAAACCTTTCAGGCACAGCTCTTTTATGCAGTTTTTCAGACTACACTGAGTCTAAAGATGAATGCAAAACTGATTATGGCAGCTGTCCTGTCCTAAACAAAAGGATTTCCCACCTTCCAAAACTTTTCCTTCCTACTAAAACACTTGAGATCATATACTTCCACCACCACCACTTTTCTTTTTTAAAAACTTAAAAGTATTTCTGCTCACTACTTAAATCTTTATATCAGACTATTTAAAAAAAAAAAAAATCCAACACCTTCCCAAACAGTTCTCCCCTTGTTGTTTAGTGGTTTGAAACAATTTGTTAAAGCTTCTTTGTATCATTTCTGAACTAGTAATACTCAAGGCACAAATATAAGGTAAAAATTGCAGTTTCCTTTATTTTCTCCACTTCTCCGCAGAATTTCCTCAAATATGCTAACTCTCATTCCTTGCTAAATACTTGACATTTAAAGGCCTTGCACTCTGTCCAATTAGAAGAACACAGAATGACATAGAGAACTCATGCAGGAAAAAAAAAAAGGAAAAAAAAAAAAAAAATAGCTTAAGGAACAGAAGTCCAAGCTTTGAATCAGCTCATTTCTCTAAAGCACTTAAGCTTAACAACCAAGTTACATTCAGAATGGTTCTGCATCAGTTCAGACTACAAACTCTCTGCTTGTTTTTGGTGCGAGTAGTATTTGTTAAATATGGTAATATAGCTAAAATACATTTCTGCTAAAAAGTTATTTTGGTACATTCAAGCAGTAACTCAATTACACTACAACACTGTATTGTTACTAGCAAATAGTGCTTCCTACATTCTCAGCTAATCTATTCACTTTCATCAGAAGTTATTTGACAACTTTTCTATTAATCTTCTTCACATTCACTTATGAAAGCAGTAAAATACACTGCAGTTCCACACCTTTTTCACTGCTAATTGAGCTAATTGAGAGAGGAGCCACCAAGAAGCTGGGAATACTAACCGGTAACCACTGTGTACACACCTGACTGCTGTCAGCAAAGGTAACTGCTTCTGGCTCTCTCCCAGAGCCCATTAACAACTCATGTGCTCTACTCAGACATAGGAAGATAATAGGTATTTATCTTAACTAGTGTCATCTAGGAAGCCTGGGATGTCAGCCAAGTTCTGAGAAACGTGCCTAGAGTTAGCATTTGAAGTGACCATTAGCTCTCTCTAATCTCAACAGAAACTACAAATATGCAAACCATTTCAATTTAAATCCCATTTAAACAAGAGGGAAAGAGCCTGCACAACACCAGTGCATTCAGAGATAACTTGTATCATGGCCTGAAGGACTTCTTATATATATATTTAAAAACTAAGGTTTGTTATGTCAACTGTCTAGATTACTGGGACACTGATGCAAACACAAATTTCTAAATTTACCCCATTAGCTTAAGTAAGAGTGCAATAAAAGAAGATATCTAGACAAGGAACGAGTGATTTTCATAGCTCTTTCACACAAATGAAAAATTAAACTATAAAATATTTACACTGTGTCATTTATAGCATTAAAATAAGCTTGAGAATTTCTGATACTAAGGTGGTTAAACTAACAGTTGTCCCCAGAAAACAGGTTACAGTGGCAGCATGTACATTTCTACATCACTGTTGCATTTTACACTGAACTGGTGTTACGTCACTAGCTGTGGAATTCTTGATGTTGTACACACTCAGAGGATTCCTGATCTCCTCAAATCTATAGATTACTTCTCATGTATATGTGAAGCTACTTATTTCAATATGAACTACTTTCTAATGAAAGCACATCCAATCAGGCACTTCAGCATGTTAGAAATGGGTGCCTCAGATATTCAAATAAACCAAAACCAACAAGTAAAAAACGTGGCATCTATCTCATATGTGACAGTGCTGGAGTACTGCATTGGTAATTCTCATCAAATAGTTAAGAGAAAGGAAATTTCTCTCTACAGATTATACACACCATGCTTGGGTGCCTGGAAAGTTTCTGTATCAATCTTGAGAAAATTTGGTCAGTCACACCTTCTTTCTTAAATAACACTCAAGCTCAGGCAGCCAGTGGCCAGAGCTGTGGTTTGTGTCATTGAGACCTTGTTACAGTCTCAAGACGACTTCATGTTCGTTCTGACCTGCAAAGTCCCAAACATCTTAGCACCCAAATTTAAAATTACTTTCATGAAGCTCTGCTGAACAGTCCTATAGACTGCCAATATCACATTTTTCAATATGAACACTGAGAAGTACCATCAGAACAGCAATACTACAAAGCTAACCATTGGTCTCAGCACCTGGAAGAAATACATCCAAGACGGCTACACAACTCATTATCTACAAAAGGACCACCTTTTCATGAAGCACAGTTAAACTTGGATCTAGCGATGAGAATATTCCGGTTCAGGCCTGAAACAAGTTAACTCAGCCAACTTTCTCTTCAGTAAACTCTTTTCTTTCTTGAATACTGTTGCTGTAACTGATAGCTCCAAACAATTGATTAATAAGCTGCATCACAGTGGGTGACGGTGCTTCAGTACTCTTCTGATGAGATTACACAAGTTTAAAGAATCGTAACAACAAGGTTTTCAAAACCTCTGATGACTGCTTCCCTCCAATGACGCTACTTCACAGTATTATCCTAGCAACATTTGTAACAGCAAGACAAACTATTCTAACAACTCAGTTACTTTTCATGCCTGGGTTGCTTCTACAAAAACCTGTGCCAACATAAGCACAATATTATAGAACGGCAAACTTTTAATATCAGCCCCAAACTTCAATCAATTCTACCAGAACTGAGCTATACCTGGATCACCAGAATAACTGAGAAGACTGAATATCAGGAGGCCACTACACATGGCTGCCATTAGACCTTAGAAAGGTGGCCTTAACCAGCGATAAAATATTTTGAATTAGAAGCAATAGCTTGAAAGCCTGCTTCAAACATCAGTTTTTCTGACAGTAAGAATGCTGCTGAAAAGCAATAAATATACAAAGGGCAAGTCTTTTCACTCTTAGTGAAGTTAACTCCTCTTTCACTGTTTCTGCGTAAGGGAAGAAGTTGCTTTCAACCTTTTGGGTAAGTAAAGAGAGTTGTAAAATCAGTGACTAAATGAAACTGGTTAGAAATTCAGTTTAGTCCTTCATGAATGTTCTAGATGGTTATATGTTTTTTATTCACACATACAAACATGCTTGGTAAGCATTCATAATCCAAAGGGATAATTTAAGGCTCTTGTATTCATAGGTATTTATACTCTGTTAAGTTTTCACAAAGTGCATTTTAAAAAGTTTCAGCGTGAAAAATAACACAGCTATGTTAAATAGAAGCAGTTAAAGTTAGATAAATGAACTGTCCCTTGATGAAAACCTAATATAGCTTTTTCTTTTTGTCAAAAACTTTCACAAAAAAAGGAAGCAAGTATCACAAGTATTCCTTTTAATGACACTTTATAAGCAATATACTAACAATATCACAGTTTACTTAGATGATATAGCACTTTGCAAGGCCAGGGGTAGCATTTTGACCTGTAAAGATAGAAATAAAAACCTAAAGCTTATATTAAGAAAATGCTTGTGGAATACCAGGATAAACTAGCCATATGGCTTAAAACATTTTTCCTGACATGCAAAAACTCAGAGTTGTAACCTGGCTTGAGTTTGACCCAACCTATAGTGGCGCCATGGTTTTCAGAGTTTTTGCTTTCACGCTCAAGAAGGTTATGATAGCATTTCTAATGAACAAAACAGATTTCCTACCTTCAACCCGTGATTCCAAGTACTTATCCAACTCAGCATCTTTTTTCACTGCTGCATCTGAGACCTTAGGAGCATTTGAAAAACAAACTAGTACAATACTCATGTTATCACGACTCCCCTATATGATAAAGAAAAAAAAAAGAAGAGTTAGGATCTTTAGTCTTATTTTTCATTTTTCTATTCTAGTCACATTACTACTTGTTCCAAATATAGTACTAAAGACATACCTGGGAAAAAAGAAACCCTGCAATAAAACTATATTTTGATTAGCAAGAACCCCTAAGTTTCCCCAACTAAACTACTCGCTAGAAGTAATTTTACTGACTTCTATTGTTCAATCTTAGTCTTTAAGTTTAAATTATTTAATGGGACTTATTTACATGTCAAATGTTTTAAAGTAGTATCAAGAAAACAGGTCAGAAATAAGTCATTTAATACTTCCTTAAGCCAAGTTAAAAAACAAATCATGTTGCAAAATGAAATGCAGAATACTTATTTTAGACTACTAGAATAGCTAGCTCCAGCTATTCATTTATTTCAGTTTGAGAACATTCCGTAAGACATTACATTCATTACAAATCTATTTATCAGAATGCACCTGTGTCACACATAGCAACTTGAAGAAAGTAAGTACAAAATATGAATGCGTTTAGTATGGCCAAGCTGACCTTACAAACTATCCTGTGCTCAGCACCATTGGCAACAGCTTTTTAGGATGCTAACTTGAATCCTGGTTCTTCACTAATAAACTCCAATACCACTCTCCTCCTTGTATCTAATTTTCAAGATTATAATCCACAGCCGATTAAAAAACATAG
Source organism: Limnodromus scolopaceus (assembly GCA_028565335.1). NCBI lineage: Eukaryota > Metazoa > Chordata > Aves > Charadriiformes > Scolopacidae > Limnodromus > Limnodromus scolopaceus. Next base: position 28,439,869 of record JAOXNO010000024.1, on the reverse strand, counting down.
CATCTAAATCTCTTACAAGGATATCCAGTAGAGCCATAATTTAAACTCCTGATTTGAAATCAAGACTGTAAGTATTTATTTTTTTGGGTAGAAATTTAGGTGCCATTAGTCACCACATATTGTTTCCGTGTAAACCCAACCTACCAGATAGTTCCTATCATCTATCACAACAACTCCTTTTTCTGAAGAAGTTAAGTAGGAATCTGACATTAGAATAAACTCCTTCAGAATTACTCAGGAGTTACTCTACATTCCCTTTCATACCAAGCATAAGGTGACACCTATCTTTTACAGCAGTTAATATTATGTGATACAATTCATATCCTGAAGACAGAGGACAACATTCTAGTATTGTTACAAACTGCAGAGAACCACAATCTGACTGTCAGATGTCATGATGTCAGGGCTCAGTTTTACCAAAAGTATATTCCAATGACCATCCTTTAACAAGGCCGGTCAAGCACTTGGTCAGAAGAGCCCCAGCATTTAAACTGATCATACAATGTATGGTATATGCTGGAATGCAACCTTATTTCTGAAAAAAATTACTTTTTAGCATTAGAATTCTGAATTTCAATATATTCCTCAAAACAGCATGTTGGGTCTGTGGCCTAATGAATGAACTCTATTTGCACTAGTAGGAGTTGGACTTTTCAGGGAATGCTGGAAATGGTATACCTATGAAACATTTGTAGACCGACCTGTAGTTGCTCCAAACAAACTCTAAATTTGAGGAGTACAAGCAAGCTCAGATGCAAAAGTAGTGCTTCTCCATCTAAGCTAGAACAATGAGCTGAGGATACCCCTTCAGATGACAAAGCATACCTTAAAGAGGAAATGGTGCAAACACTGGTTTTATGCAAAGGATATGAACACTGCCCAACTTAAAAGAACAAAAAAAACCCAACCCCAAACAAAATACCTCGTACAGTATTCATTCATTTTAAAAATTTTGTATTTGGAAACAAAGTTTAGAGCTGGAACTAAATGCAATTATTATTTGATAAAATAATAAACCTTTATTTTTGCAATTGCTATCACCTCTCCAGGCACAAAAGATAAGGCTGGATATTCTTCAGCAAGGATATATAGTCAAATGGGTAGAGAATTTTGAGGGAAGGAAGAGGGAGAAGGGGAAGAGTAGGCCAGGAACTGCTGTTAACACAGTACCCATCTAAACAGAAGATAATTTTGGAACAGCTACTTGGAGAAAACAGTTACCTACCTTATGTAAACAAGTGTCCACTACCCAATTGCACACTTTTTCCAGGTCATCTGATACTTCAAGTCTAGACTTAACAAATTCACAGAGCTCTTCATTGCTCATTACATCCCAGATTCCATCACAAGCCAAGATGATAAACTCATCTTCTTCTGCCCTTAAAATTTCACAAACCTCAGGCTCTGGAGAAACGAGTTGTTCTGTAGGGCCTTTACCATCAACACATTTATAGTCATAGTCCCCCAGAGCTCGAGAAACTGCCAATGAACCATTAACACGCTGAATCATTACACTGCCTCCTGCATTCTGGATTCGCTCTTTCTCCCTTGGGTTGCAAGGTTTGTGATCCTGTGTTGAAAAACAGACTTGTCCATTCCTATAGAGAACAGCACGTGAATCACCACAATTGATAAAGTATACATGCTCAGGTGAAATCATAACTCCCACTGCTGTTGAGCCACTTCTGTCCATCCCATTTCTGAGGTCTGAGAAATTGCGCATACACTCATCAATTTTCAAAAAGCCAGTTCTGATTCCACTCTTGACATTTTCCACTGAAGGTTCAAGAGCAGATCCAGGTTTTTCTGTCGCCCTAAAGTCTTCATTGTTAGTGATGTGTTCTAGTAAGTGCGTGGAGCAGTAATTTGCAACACGAGATCCTGCGTGACCATCATAGACAGCAAAAAAGGACCAGTCCTCTAAGCCATGGGGAATACCTACAACAGCTGTGTGAGCATCTTCCATTTCCACTCTCCATCCCTGCATACTGCTGAGGCCATAACGCAAGCCATTCCCTGCACCATGAGCATTATGTTTTTCAGTTTTTGGTTTATCCAAAAACGCACCCATGTTTATGCAATATGGAATCTGGAAAACAGAGAAGAAAAGTCTTATTTATGAAACCATCACTCCATATAAGTTTTGTTCTTCCTTTCCTGTGTTTCTTCTTTATAAAACAGGTGATAAAGCATGCACGTGTGCTGAGGTCAAGAACTATATAATAATTAATAAATGACGTGAATTAAGTGACAGACTCCTGTTTGCATTTTTGGTGGGGTGTCGAGTGTTTTAAAGGCTACTTCATCAAAATTAAAGGCTCTGCATATGAAGGCAGAGTAGTTCACATACCTTTGCAGGCCTGCCAATTCTGTCATTCACTGCAGAAACTAATTCATGCTGGAAAAATAACAATCATATGACTCCTATTCTCTTTCCAGTTTTATTGTGGCATGAAGAAAAAACTAATACTTCAAAAATAAGAACTGACTGGTCTCACTAGATTGCATGAACTGTGCTACTTCTGTATTCTTGTAAAGCGTGGCAAAAGTGACAGTAGGGGAATGTAGACCATTTGCCAAAGGAAACAAAAAGGCAAATCCCACTTCAATACAAGAAAACTTCTCATAATATTCTCTTAATAAATTATACTTAGTCTTTCGTAAAACATCATTTCCATTTTTACCATCCCTAAAAGACATTCATGTGTTTACAGGTGATTTTAAGTTCAAAGATGCACTGATCTTGATTTTAAAATGTATCCAGTTACAAGAGATACGAGCTATCTAAGGGAAGAAAATAAATCACAGAAAGTTAGAAGTTCTTCAGTATCCAGAGACCTACGTCAAAATACATGAAGAATAACCATCTCCAGAGAGCAAGCTTGCAGGTAAAACGTGAGTAATTTATGTTGAAGCTTTAGAGGACTTCTGACTTCCTCTCCCGTACTTGGCTACCTTGCACTTTACACAGTCAGTAGAGCATACATTCTTTAATCCACAGATCCCATAGTACTTCTTGGAGAAATTCAGAAACTCGGATACCACAACCTCTGATCATGCTAAAAATGACCACCCCATGAAACCCTTAGTGACTGGATGTGGAAATTACAGCAACCTTCATCCAAAAAGAATTTGAGACAATTCCATCCTGACCAATCTTAAGCAGTCAGTCACTAGGTCTCTGGCACACTAATACACACCAAGCCTGCAGAGCCATAATAATCTAGTTCTGGTTTAAGAGTTTGTTACCATGTCAGAAAAAAAGAGGTTAAGAAATCCTTACTTCTGCCATTCCCCTTATCTAAACACATTTTCAGCATACATAGCTTACTCTGACAGGAGAGGTAAAAAGAACAGTACAATGCAATGAAGTGAAGAAAACAGTTCGATTCTGCACCTCATCCCTCTTTTCAGGGTAAACTTTAGGATTTTCCTCCATATAATCCAAATTTCTGCTACAGTGACCTCCATGAAGTGCCGAGGACCTCAAACATTCCACAGACCACGACAGTTTGCTCAGCAGTTATGCCTCTTTTGAAATGCATCTCCCACTCTTACTTAAATACAAATTTAGATCAACTTCCCCAAATACTGCAGGAACTCCTTATCTGGTTTACTTTTTTGTCTAGTTTCACTGTCTGTTTTAATTCAGGTTTAATGGCCTTTGATTCAGGTGCTACTAACATTATGCAGAAGGAGCGATGTGTTTCTGTAAGAAACTGAACATCATATAACTTTTTTTTGTTTAATAGAAAAAGTACCTCAAGTTATCTGTCTTCAAATTATTTCTTCTGACAGGGACTAAAACACTAATGAGAGTCCAGGTTTCGAAAGATTTGTTAGAGAAGATGATTTCAGCTAGAAATTGAGGTTTTGCATGGACAGTATAAATGCTATCACTGTGCAATCCCCCCCTTTAGTTTGGCTCTGCGATACTACCATGATTTCTGATGATTTCTCATTTATTAGGGAACTCTACACTTGCATAACAGTCAATTGCCTCTATGTATCAATCTTCTACTATCAAGAAGTCCGATGTTATTACACAAGTCTTCTAGTTAGTAAATTGTGCTAAGTACCCATTAAAAAAATAATTAAAAAAAGGAATTATGTGACACCAAAGAAAGTGTCCTGAGCCTTCTGTGCTTTCCAAAATGGGCATTCCATGTACAAGGTACACATTCTCAGCTGCAGAATCTATAGTGAAGCCAAATTAAGAATTGGTTGTTGCCAATTTGATTTTACTCCATATAAACATAAATAGTCCTCAAACTGGATTTTATAGAGCAAAACCAGAAGTAGCAATTTCACAGATAATGGCACATCTAATACAAAAAAGCAAGTTACGGAATGACTTCAAAACCACATCTAACTTTCTCAAAATACTTTCTGTACTTTTAACAACTTGAAAGTCATTAAGCCCTTTCAAACACAAACTACCCATCCTAAACTTCACCCACCTTCCCAATCAGTTCAATTTTATGATATTATCTAATGATTTTCACACACAAGAAACCATAAGTATTATCTTTATTCTTTATCTCTGCAGTCACCATCCACTGTCCTCCAATTGTATTACCCGGGATAGCAAAGATTACGATAAAATGACTACACAACCTTATGTTATGCATCGTAAGCTTCACACTGTATGTAATTTGCAAGCAAAGGCAGTAAGTTACATTCTGCTCACAATTATTTCCATCATTATTTTTCTTTATCTGAAAAGAGTATGTGCAACACTGCAAATCAGTGAAAGCAACACACAACAGAAATGAGGTATTCATTACTTTATGAGATACGCAGCCAAATGCTTTTCACAGCCCTTTCTCTTGGAAGATCTGATTTTGCTTTGGAAAAAAAAAAAAAGCAAACAAAAAACCACATAAAGCCCAAAAAAGAAATCAGTGTCAAATGGTGTCATAAAAGCAAAGCAAGGAAGCGCTACACACCACCACAAACAAGTGCTCTTAGTGCTCTCAGCAACTGATGTTCTCACTTAAGAGCTGAACAAGTTCCACATTGTTTAATAGTTCAACTAACATGACTAAAGGAAATCCATTAATGGATTTTAACAGCTGATGACCACTCATTCACAAGTTACACATGAAGTTATTTTAAAAGCACACAAAAACATTCTTACCAGTAAAATGAAATACTTGACTGAAAAGCTGCCAAAATGACAGAAGTCCTCCGACACTTCCGACCTTGTATGAAATTTCCTTAATTGAGTTAAGGATGTCCTTAAGTTGTTAAAAATCAGAAGTGTGGAATAAATCATATGACTGAGTAAGGAAAAAGATCAAAGTCTATCTAATTACAAAAGCCTGTGAGATCAGTATTGAGTGTTGTGTTTTACATTTCTAAAATAAAAAACTGTTTAAAAAAACCACCAAAAGCACATGTTCCACATCTTAGCTTTACCTATTACATAAGTAGCTTCACTTCTTACAGCACAGGAATGAAAAAAGAGATATTACACTATTCCAAGATTATATTCTTGATATTCTAAATATCCTATGTAATACAACAAATCTTGCAGAGATTGACTTGCAATCAGTAAGAAAACAGTAAGTTTAGGTATCAACTTATGGATGGTCCCATAAAAGACACCAGACACACAGAAAAAGTCTTTTTATCGCTGTGTGTATTATGTAGAGTATAAGGCAGCAACCAGTTTGAAGATGAGCTGAAAAAGTCAAGCACCAAATCATGTTGGAAGAGACCTCTAGAACTTGTCTAGTCCGAATCCCTATTCAAAGTTCAATCAGCATGATATCCAACACCAAAGATGGCTCAAGCTGTGCAGTTCCTTGTCAAGTTTTGAACATCTCCAAGGACAGCAATTCCACAGTCTCTGAGCAACAAGTTCACGTCTGACGACATTCATAATGAATACAGAACTCCCCTAAGTGCAAATTGTGTCCTTTCCCTCTCTCTTTCGTTACGCATCTCTGGGAAGATGCACAGCTCTACCTTCTCCATACCCACCCATTACATAGTTGGAAGACAGCAACTGGATGCACTCCTTGACCTGTGAAAACAATTTAATCTCCTTCTGGTAAAAATATTTACCCCACATAACATTATTAGCTGAAACTTTCAAAACCTGCAAGGCCAGACCGTGTCTACTGTAATTCCCAAAACTTTCTTGAAAACAGAGAAGGCCTTCGTTCTCATCCGTGCTCCACAGACTATTCTCTAAAACAGTATACATTCTTCAGATCAAGAATGGAAAGCTAGGATTCCTTTCTTCCAGTAGTCTTCCCATCTCTGGGAAAAATAAGAAAGTAATAATTTAAAATTAAAATAAAAATCAATCACCTGGTGAGTGCCAATAATCACCAACACTCAAAGGCTTCTGGAAGGCCTTTAGAGGAAGAAAATACTAGCCCTTCCCCCTCTCTGGCGATGGAAGAAACTAAATCTGAGTAGCATGCTGCTAAAGCAGCGGCTCACTACAGCTTTACTGGGCATTCTTCATCTCTAGTTTTAAATCAATAGCTAAGCCATTTCCAACAGAGTTCAGGGCTGTGAGTCTCTAACAAAAGCTGACATCCCTTTCCCAGGGCAAAAACCTAACCCAAGGCTTGCTTCTCTGAAGTCCTAATATATATTCTTTTCTGATATTTCCTACCTGATACAAATCCTATAGGAGGTCCTTATCTCACATACTGGGAACATAAGAAATAATTCAGGCTCAAGAAACTGAAGACATCTATCCTTTTGAGGAATGGAAGTAAGATGACAAAAGCTGTGTCCTCTGACACACAAGAAAAATTCGTGGTAAGTATCCTCACTACAGCTACACAGTGAAGACAGACTTTATTAGATCAGCCATATACTAAAGGTTCTTAAAATCAAGTCTGTGTATAATTTTGAATTTCTCTGTTAAAATGAAAAACAACCACACTCGCTCATTTTCTCCCAAAATCTACTTATAAAACAGCAAATAGTTCTTGCTCAGTTGCAGATATCCATGACTTTTCTACTATATCATGAAAGGGAAATAGGCAGCTACTTAAAATGAACTGCGCGCTCCTTTCCATACAGATCTACATTTAACAGGCAGAAATATTTACTTGCTGGTTGTCACAAAGGCAGCCAAAATGATTTAGATTATAAAGGTCTAAAAGCCATAAACAAAGTTTTTGTAGATGCTATAAAATCATTTTCAGATCACATGCCAGTTTCAAAGACAACATCAGAACTAGACTAATACCTTGATGGCAAATAATCCCAAAGGCAATAACATATCTTTTCACATAATGAGAACGGTCCAAGATCAATCTTTTGGGCTTAGGTCAGAAAAGTGTACTGTAAAATATCTCTTCCTCAGAAGGATTCACTCAACGGGCCAGTCATTTTTAATGTCTGTGCTGTGGAAAAGAAACAGTGCCAGAGTTTCCTGTTATAAAACACATGTGCTCTTGCTATAAAAAAGAAAAAACACGATGTTTCAACAGAGAAAACGCTGCACTAGACATTGAAGATTTAAGTGACAAATAAATGATCAAAATATCTACAGCAAGCAATTTCAAAGCTTACTGGAAGTGCAGGAAGAAATATTTTTTCTGGCTTAAGTAAAAAAAATTCAAACTTAGCCTTGGTAGAAAGCTCCTATGTCTTTATCTTCATCTTACACTCTCTCTGTAGTGTGAATGTATGTGCATACACACATTCTACACACTACATGTGTCTACACACACTGTAGAGAGTTTTGACATTCATAAAGATTCCCTGTACCCTTCAATTTATACAAAAAAAAGTAGCAAAAGATTACTTGCAATATTTTGTCAATCTTGTGTTTACTTACAATATACTATCATTATACTATCACTGTAGTTACATTATTCTATTTATTTCTACTCTATGTATACTACACACAAGTTCATTTATTGAGTGAAAACAGCTTTGAAAGTCTTTATTTTTGATCCCAGAAAACTTGGGATTGCTTTTGACTTACTGATTTTAAAAGTGCTGGCACTGCACACATCTACATTAGGCAAATAATTATTGAGTAGAGCTCTTGCTCAAAAAAATCAAAGCTTGGCTGTAACAGCTACTCTATGTAGCCACGAGCACTGGCAGAGTCAAATAGCAATTATTGGAATCTAAGAATGAGATCTGAGTATTTTACTTACACTTAAAAATGAACTACATAGAAGGACAGTGATTATAATTCATGCCCACTCGCTGTGGAGTTTATTTACTTTTGAAGGTGGGTCTTTCTGCTTCTAAATAATCTCTGACCATGAGAGTCACCATCAGAAAGGATCTCAGCTGACCAAAGATACCAACACAAAGAAATTAAGCATCACTATAAATCTTTAATATAGAGCCTACTATCAAAAACTCTTCCTGCTAGGATGACAGGCTTTTAAGTCAAAAATTTCAAAAATTTTGCAAGTAAAATATGTGCCTAGGAGCTACAGTTGTAATTTTGAAATTAATTTCAGCATCTCTATTGTTACAAGAGTTGCAGGAAAAGAAACAATAACAGAAACAAAATACACAACAACCCCTCCAACCACACTACTTGCAAACCAGCAAGTTGAAAAAGGTGATGAAGATGTCAGGTACTTCAAACTGGTCACAGGCATGATTTAACACTGTGGGTTCACATCTATTTTTAATGTCAGTAACGACACCTGAAAACATTATCTCTTCTCTCTGCCTCAGCTACTCACCACTACATTGTGCCAGCAATTTCTTTTCTTTCAGAACTGCTGGCTAAGACATTTTTGCCCTTCCTCTTTGAACTGTTTAATGAATAGATGCAAAGTTAGCTTTAGTATTTTGAAACTGTGTGACTTTGACCGCAGTGGGTTTAGAAGCCAGCAGCTTAGACAGCACATCCAAGATGGCAACAAACTTCAACAGGGAAGATAGTGGGGAAAAACCAGAAAGGAGCATCAAGAGCTAAAGTAAGAGCTATAACCTTTTTAGCTATGTTGTTAATACCAGAAAAACATGTATGCTAGTAGTTTTTTCAGAGGTCCATTTTATATTCTGCTTTTTGCACCTTATTAAAATGCAGATCTTCAAACTCAGCTTATTTGGCAACTGTCTGTCTCTCATGGACAAGCTACACGCTTCTATGCTGTAGCTTCTTATTCTTCTGGAACATTGTTTGGTAGGTGCAAAGATCGTACCTTAGATATTCAAGACTAACTTCAGAGACAACTTGAAAGGGGACTCTCAATCTAACTTCGCAATCACAGCGTATGGTACAAAGCCATCAGTGCCCAGGTTGATGCATTTTTACAGTTACCTTTATCATGTAGATTCCCCTTACATAAGTTGCAGAAGTCAACTTCACAGTTTTGTGGCCAAATGAAAGCTTAAAAAAATTGCAGTGTTCTTCTAGTTTGTTACACATAATTGTGTGCTTGCCAGTGTGACTTCTGACAACTAACAGCCCTTAGTTCACTTTGGCACCACAGCTAGGGACTTACTGAAGAGGAGGAATGCAGTCTCATTCTCAGTAAAACAAACCACTACCATAGTCACTCTCTTCTTCAGGCTTTCTTTACCAAGATTTCCTCCAAACACTATGAAGTCTGGGAAATTCAATCCCCTTTGTTATCTGCAAACAGATTATCTGAGGTACAGATTAAGCATACAAAAAGTGATATGTAAAATACATAAATACCCAGGCTGCTTCACCAAACCAAGTACAACAACACTTGGCCCAGACAGTGCAAAGCAAACACACTGTTGCTTCTAGCACCTCCATGAGAACAGAATGAAGGTTAAAGTCTGTAGGAGCTAAGATAGCTGTCCTGCTACCATTCTCTTGCAGCAGGAGTTTGGTGCACTGGCACCTGAGTGAAATGGTTAAATTTGGTTAAACCTCCCTGTTCAGCCTGGTTAACCCTGAAGTAATATTTTGTCTTTAACTCACAGGCTGCAATGAGGTGTGGCTTTATTATACCACTAGGAAAACGGCACTGTACTCTTGTTTATCCCTACTGGCCCTACTATGACAAGATTCAAATCCCATAATACTAACTGAAATTCCTTTTGTTTGCCTGTATCTGCTAATACTTCCTGTAGCCAATAAGCATGTTCTCACCTTCTTTACTGGGTTGTTCAAAACAGATGCATTTGCAGTACTTGAATCCTACAAAGCCAGGATTTTTACATAATAAATTTAATAGTTATTTCTATGCAGAAACATTTTATTTTATTCTCTACATTCAATTACAAGACTATCTATTTTGAGACAGATTTAGTTTGGTGCTCTTCAATCAATCTAATCACTATCAGCCAGGTTTTTATTTAAAAAAAAGTAGCACCTAAGATTTTGAAGAAAGAGAGCCAATGTTTAGCCAGTACACTATTGGTATTAAAATTGAAGAATTTTTTTTTTTTTTACTTATTATCGTGAAGCACTATGTCACTAAAAAGGAGGACTTATCCCATATTCTAAATTTAGCATTTAAGACAACTTATTTTCTACCTTTTTCAATGTTTGTTTACCAAGAGCTTCGGAAGCATTTTTGTAAGAATAGGGCAGCAATGAATCACCAATTCATATAATCAATAAATTCACAGAATCACCTAGGTTGGAAGGGACCTTTTAAGATCATCTAGTCCAACCAACAGGAAAAAAAAAAAACAAAACAAAAAAAACAACCACACAAAAACACCACACCACACACACCACCACAACACACCCACCACACAAAACACCACCCAACACTAATCCATATCCCCGAGCACCACGTCGACTGGTCTCTTGAATACCTCCAGGGATGGTGCCCCAACCACCTCCCTGGGCAGCCCATTCCAATATCTGATAACCCTTTCAGTAAAGAAATATTTTCTAATATCTAACCTGAACCTCCCCTGGCGCAACTTGAAGCCATGAAGTTGTTCCTAAACAGGTCCGAAAGACCAGAATAAGTGCTCTGCAGCAGGTCTGCAGAGCCATGGCAAAACACTAAATCATTTATTTACATAACTGAGGGGTGACTTGTTGATTCACATAAATCTGAGGAAGTTAGACACAAAGGCTGGGCTGAATGAATGCTAGAGGTCCATTCCAACATAAATTAGTCTATGATTTGCACAGCATAAGAAGAGTTGTGCCTTTTTTCAACCTGCTACATCACTGCAAATTAAGTACAAACATTCTAGATGACAGAAAAAAACCCAAACCCAACAACAAACTAACCCAAAACAGATTTGAACCTTTCTCTCATTGTAACAGCAGAACAATCAATGCCACCTCCTTGGCAGAACCTGTCACTGACCCATGTCTCATCCAAATTCAGAGTAAGACTGTTTCATACAGACTGCTTCAGAGTAAGACTGCTTCATACCAACAGTCCAGAGACTCATCCTGCCACTATTGACAAGTGCATCCTAAGGCAAGCAACACTTCCTGTCGAAGACACCAAAATGTGAAATCAAGCCTGAAAAGCATTAACTTGATCATAATTATGCAGATTCAGCATATGTAATACAGCTATTTCATTGATAGTCCTCCAAATGCCCCATTTTATAACTGAATTAAATTTTTCAGAAACAGACAAACCAAGATATGTAATCTCTATGACAGGTATTTGTGGTTGTGTGGTTGGTTTTTGACTTTTTTTTAATTAACATAGTTTTGCAGCACTAAATTTACCTTTTCTTTTAAAAAAGAACTCGGGAATAAAAGAACATTGACTTTTAGTTCCCCTATACAACGACTGAGTAGTGGGACAAGAGTTACTTCCATCATTATCAGATAAAGTTATGATACAAAACCAGCAGCCAAAACATTTTCATTGACCTGGAAGAAGACATCAACCTTTACCCTTGAAAAGGCAATTTAAGAGTTGAAGCTACAGCAGACTTCTAAAAATTTAGAGATTTTCTGTAACGAATGAAAAAAAAAAAAAAAAAAAGGTAACTTAGGTGGTACTGCTGCTATTAGTGCACTTAAGGAAATAGAGACCTCAAGGGGAAAAAAGCCACACAGATGGTAAACTGATCTCAACACACAGTGGCAAAACACTTCATGACTTTTACTGACTGACACTGTACATTCTTTTGTGTGAGAAAACACCTTACTCAAAATCTGGGTCAGCACACGTTTAAGTGTTGAAGAATTACATTTTTTTTCCTATTTATTAACTGTGCATTGTACTAGAGCACAGAGAAGCTATAATACTTTAAGTTATATTTCCTCCCTATTAAAGAAAAAACACACATTTTATCCAATCTGTTCTGAAATTTCTGTTAAGTTCTTGGTCAACTACAAATTAAAACACAAAGTAAAAGCGATTAGACCTTCCCATAAATTTCCAAGCAGCAGAGTTTTTTCTTACCTGTAATTGCAACCTTGTCAAGGTTCTAGTTCAGTGCTGAAAGAATTAGTTTACATTCCTGCTGCCAAGAAGCACATAACAGAATGACTTGCAAAACCTTGAGATAACAGTACAGGACACAACATCTGCTTTATTTTGATATTTCCTAGAAAGAAACAAAGAAAGTAGTTAGCTACTCCAGATGGTTTACAACAGATTTGTACATTAATTCTTTCATGAATACAACTTTTTCCTAAATAGAAGGGCTTGAACTAAAACTACGCCTGGATGTCAAAAGACCTTTCAGTACTCTCTCTGAACACCACAATAAAGACTTCATGCTAACAAAGAATCAGATTTATTTCCCCCCCCCCTCCCCCCCATTTCCTTCATCAGCACAGATTAACACTTTAAAAGTCATCTAGCCTACTACCTGGCATTCAAGACCCTAAATTCAGTGACAGAAGGAATAGCTTTTGCATGCCTACTAACATAACAGTGCTATTTGCTTAATTTTATTCACCTGCTCAAATGACAAGAGCACACTCCCTGAGTGTTTGACAAGACTTAAGTCCATGAAGTGCACCATGTATAATTCATAAGCTCTTTATTCTGCTGCTTAGATGTAAAAATGCACAAAGTTTAAAATAAAAGCAATACGCTTTTGCAGTGAGCGAAAGTGTTTCAGCTCCTCTGAAGTAAGAATCATTATGTTTATTTAAAAATAGTCATTATTATAAAATTAACTATACATTCAGCTTAAAATGTAAAAGTAGCAGGTAACTAACAATTCAGATGTATCTGCAAAAGCACCTAGGCATCTACATTGTTTTGAAAAGGAGAAAATGCCCAAATTTCTTCATGGATCAGGGACTACATATTCAATCTCATAAACCACTTTATCTTGCAAATGTTCATGACAGTACACTGGTAGAAGGAACTATTGCAGGAAGAATTCTGGATAACAGCCAGTTTTGTCAGGGGCATGAGAGAAATACAAGCCTTATTGTAACACTGATGATTTTAAACTGATGACAGCACTCTGATGAGCTGAATGAGTGATAAAGGGGACACACTGTAGACCTTAACTTTAAGCCCATTGATTGTAGAATGGATCTATGACAGCACGTCATTATAGTTTCCCTCTTCCAAGGACTAAATAGTGCTTTTCAACTATCAAAAACTGTCACAAGCAAGAAATTGGTCAAAAGAATACTTTGCTACTGTTTGAAGAAGAATTGCAGGGCTTCAGTAAGTTCTATGCCCGTAATGGTCCACTGCTGCAAGCACTGTATTTTCCCTAACATTCTCTCTTCTTAGGCACCGCAACAGGATACACGGTTCAAGGAATCAAATGAAGTCAGAAAACGTCAATTACTTTCTGCCACTTGAGCTCTCCACACCAGCTTAGGAAATACAGGATCAGACAAGTGCCAATGCCAGAAATGCAGAACCAGCAGCTGCTGCCGATTCAGATTTACTCAGAGTATTGTGAAACTATACCTTAATCAGCATCCACTAAATCATTAAATGAACTCTGGAAAAGTATTTTGAAAGAAATATACAGCAAGTATCCTAAATCATTGTATTTGCATACATGGCAAGAGCCCTCCCAAAAAAGTTAAAAAGTTTATCACTAAAAAGACTTGTTTCCACATCCGAGAATATCAGGAAAAGAAAACAAAACACAAGCAGTCCAGATTCACAAAGTTGCACAAATAGCTTAATTCCCTCTACTGAAATACACCAGTGACTAGGTCATGAACACAGAATGCATGACCAGAACGCAGCTCCCTATGAGCACCAATCCCCACCATCAGAAGATCCCCTTAACTGTGAGGGTACAGGGTGCTTGCGTGATGAAATGCTCAAGAGGCTCAGTTCTGCTGCCACTCCAGTAGCCTGTGGAAGCGGCTGACTCACACAAGCAGGCCGGAAGACAAGCATCACGCTTCCCAGAAGCAAGAGGCTTGACCCCTCCCAAATTATTTTACTCTACAGAGGATGTGAGAGCATTCATTAAACGAGGGTGACTTTCAGCCCCAAGACAGGTTGCTTACAGCAGGGCAGATTCAAACTTAGATGTTTTGGGCTAAGAGCACCTTGTCCCAGCATATACTCCTATTCACCCAAATTCTGTCTACCCTAATTCTCAGAAGTAAGAAATACAGGTATTTAGTGTCTCAAAACACAAAAATGTTCTAAGATAGGTACTCCACCACTGAACACTGCACAGAGGGGGCATTACTCCCACTTACTTCTGCACAGTCATGACTCTTACTTTTCCAAAGAAAAGCTGCACAGTCTTTTTCCACAGGAAAAGACACTCGGACTGATGATACAGCCCCCAATAATTTGTGTGTAGAAAATGGTCACATACACAAACAAGATGATTTTATCCAGATCGCTAATCATAAATTACATCACAAGAATAAAGTGGAATGCTTGCTATTAGAGGCTTAACGAAATTACAAGATGTATCAAGAGTTTTATTTGGGGCCCTTAAATCCTTGTGGCATGTAAACAATTAATATTTGAGTAGAACTAAGTTAGTTCAGTAACCTTTTATAATTGTTCTTACTAAGACACCAATATTCTACAGCAGAATAGTTTTCAACTGAGAACAACCTAAATATTCTTTGGCTAATAAAGAATTTTAATTTCACCATATTTACAGTATTTTCTTCAGAAGGGAAAGACTATACAGCCAAAGCCATTGTAAGTAAATCGCTGCTGAAGAACTAAAACTAATATTCAACAGTAAGCACTTGAAAAAGAAAAAAAGCAGCCTGGAGAAATTTAAAGAACCCTACCACATTATTTTACAGAAAGGTAGGCACCAAATGCTGGTCTTCCTAATAATCAAACACATACTTAATAGTCCCTATGGCAAAGCACTAATGATCATCAAGCTAAATCCTAATGTTTACAACAAACAAAACCCACTACAATATCCAGTTTTTTGCAAGTCTCCAGACTGGTAACAGAAGCACCAGAAACACACTGGTTTTATTCTGCCCCACAATAGCTACAGCTCTGACCTTTTACAGATAACCAAATCATTGCTGGTTTAAAACAAGTAAACAAACAAAACAACCCACTCCCTGAACATCAACAGAAGCAGCTATAATCTAATATGTCATAATTGACCTTATGACATCACAATACCACCACCACTGATACAATCCCCCAAAACTGTAAACTGGTTCACACAGAAGATAGTAAAAGATCTTGAAGAAGTAGAAGATACTGGGAGGAAGAAGGAAAAGAGCAATAGTGCAAGCTTACCACAGGGTAGCTAGTATACTGCAACCTCCCCGGTGCGTGTTCCCAACATACCATAAACCTCTCCTAGAAGAGCCATTCATTAGGTTGTCTGATTTTTTCCGGGACTATAAAAGCACATAAGGGAGCACTCTAGTTGTGCTGCAAGCTCCCACAGTAGTTCTTCCTTAGTCTACGTTTATGACAAAGTTCACACTAAAACAGGAGTTAATTTCTGTGTAATTACTTGAGACAATGTACAACTTTCACCCTGAAGAGAAAGTTGTTCATCCTTTGTAATAAAATGATAATGAATTCTCTCTGCATTTGCCAAGTGGTTCTTTGTTCTATACAAAACCACTGTGAATCAACCAAGACTGGGCAAAGCTTTGATTTGTGTTTTTGTGGGTGTGGGAGTTTTTTTTGTTTTTTCTCCCCCTCTCTCTTCAAATGTGGAAGCTGAATTAAAATGTTCATTATTCCAACAGTTAAAGGAAGGAAAATGAACTAATGTTCAAGACTAAAAACTCTATGAAGTAATTTAAGTGCTTTATCCTTCTTGAAGCAGTTCATGTAGTCTTACGGTTTTGTAAAAAGAATGGTATCTTTCCACTGCATTTTAGAAATAATACCCAGGGTTTCTTAAAAGCGTAATGCCTTGAAACAAACTTACTTGGGGTTATAGTGAAAATTTAGTTCATCAGTTTAAAGTTTGCAGTTCAAGCTTTTATTGCAAGTTAGTAATTTGAACTATTCAAGGCTGAATTTCCAACAGGAACACAGTATTAGACTAGTATTTTACACTAGTCTAAAAGTTTGATAATATTATGGGTTAAACATCCTAATTAGGTCCATACTTTTAAGTATCACCTCACAAATGGTGGACTTAACTACAGCATTGGAAAGCTGCCTTTTGATACATCTAGAAAGTAGTTCCCTAACCTATTCTGAACTTTTTTCCTCCAGACCTATCTTTAATACATATTTGTAAGGCACCTCTTAATTCCTAAATTTTCTGTAATTCTCTTTTAGGTAAGCTTTGAATCAGTAAATTCACATTATGGCTATACAGATGTCTTAGCAGCAGTGGTAGCTTAAGCAGTATTAGCTCTCAGCTTCTCGTTCCTGTTTCCATGCTAACGTCTGCTGCTCAGCCACATAGATAGTTATACTGGTACAAGTGAATGCCTGAAGCAGAGACTGCTCATCCAGCTGATGAGTAACTCAAACTCTGGTGAATTATACAAGCAAAAGATGAAGGAATACCAAAAGCCAGCCTTACTAGAATTCAGAATGTATGTATGTAATCTCCATTTGCCTACTGGGAGATCACTGGCAAGCACTCACTTCTCTGTTCTCCGGTAAGAGATCAGAGTTATGCTTAGCATAACTCAAGCACAGAAATATGAAATCATCTCTCAATCAGTTATGCTGGACAGCTTTTCAAACATTTAGTTTCAGGAATGCTGAAGAGAAAGGTCATGTAACATGCTTCAGTAAAAATACCCAAGTACAAAACTTTTTCATTTTCAGTTATCTGATCTTTAGCTTAACTAAGGTGAAGAGAATATCTTTAAGAGTTAAAATGTACATGTACTGCATTTATGTGCTAATGTTCCTTCACAAAAAAGTCTTAATTAAAACTACAAAGAAGGACTGTAAGCATTGGACTTCTACTTTGAACAAACATGTTTATTGGGGATGCTAAGACTTTCTGGAGAAGAGCTTGCACAAGTCTCTAGCTTTTATCATATCTTACTTTATAGCTATTGCATAAGTAAAGTTCTAGATATTCCTCCCATGGCAATCAAGGAGTTGCAGATTGAGGAAGATGTGATCATATTGTGCATGGCTTTGTGTTCTTTTTTTCTTAATGCAAAGGGCAGAGTCTACAAACATCCTGATGGGGATTCAAAATTCCAGCTCAGACACACCACAGTGATTTGCATGGGCAACATCAGATCATGTTTACTATTACTGAAGTGTCTATCTTTTGAGCAAATTCCTATGGTGCTTCCCCATCAGGCAAATTTATTATCATCTGACGAGCTAGAACACCTAGGTAGCAATAGCCAATGAGTCAGCTTGCAATCTATCTGTCCATTTTTTGCCCCTGTGAACATCTGACCTTCAGATCAATGCTTAAAAAAATACAGTCAATCCAGGAGGATTACTTAGATTTTTAAATATCCATCTGCTTAAAACAAGCAGAAATCACAGCCTGAGCACTGGTTAAATGTTCTGGGAAAGAATCCACCACACCTGCTACCTGATAACATTACAGGGCACGTCTACTCAGATGTCCTTTGGGCCAAAACAGCATGTCCCTAAACCACACCTCACTTCACACAGAAGTGAACTGTCTCATCCACTCTAGCTACTATACCAGTATTATATAGAGCATCCAGAGTTTGTCACTGCTTTCCCCAGGAAAAGAGCAAGGTGTTAGCAAACTATGGTATTATTCAAATTCAGAAGTAATCTAGCAAATAAAATCATTCTCTGTTGATCATGCAGTGGAAAGGACTTAGCCCTTTCTTGCTAAGCCTTTTAAAAAAATAATAACTTAAGTGTAAGATGATAAAAAACTCTTACAGAAGCAGTTGTCAGGAAAATCAGAGAAAGCAATAGACTTCAGATCAGTTAATTCTGTAGCAAGTATGTGCATTTGGATAATAAACAAACTCCATAGGTACAGACTTCCAAACATTGTAGGATAAAGAGGTAAGAAACCTGATATAACTTTTTAGTTTCATTGTTAAGACAGCAAAGGTGTCTGAGTTCCAAAATTTTAAGATGCTCTAGCTGTAGGATATAGTCAGGAAGCTTGATAGTCTTCAAAGGATTAATAACATTGTGAGTCTCTTGTAGGAAATGCTCACAAAAGGGAAGAACATATTGTTTGCAGAAGGCTGTCTCAACGAATTCTTCTCGGAACAATATTCAGTGTTTTATAAGCCAGCTAACAACTTTTGGGAGCTCCAGTTAATTTTTATCTGAGTGGAGAATCTCATCCTAACATCTAGTTGCCAGTAACGCATTTACAAGTCAGCTTTTGAATGAAGTCTTGGCTACTACCATTGAAGATAACAAGGAACTTTTTTTATCTTCAATACCACATCTCATATTTCTGCTGCTCCTGATCGGAGTAAAAAAAAAGCTTAAATTTTATTTTTTTTTTTTAAACAACATTTCTTTCTGTACAGATCCTGTATTTAGAGCAAATATCCCACACAGGATTCTCAAATCCCATTTTGTCTATCAGGAATTAAGCCATTACAATCTATGCATGTGAACTAATCACATTTAACCCTCTCTTACATGTATAATACACACAACCCTAAGTGGGACAATGAGTATATCCAAAATTTAGAAGGAATTTAAACTCCGCAAAGTAGAGTAAAAAGAAAAAAAAACAAGCAAAAAGATCAAAATTACAGTATTTCAGTTAGCATCAGGTACAGAAAATACAATAAGAATTCCCTAACACTGCTATGTTTTACAATGACAGAAATCAAGTTTTATCACTTCTATCAGGGATAACAAGAGACGTTTTTCATTTCTTTATTATACTGATGATTACAGGAAGAACTTCACCTCTCTCCAAGAATGCAAGTAAGGTTTTTATTCTTCCCTCATCTTCTAAGGGCAAGTCTTCAAATACAAATGAACTAAAACTGAGCCATCACAGCAGATTCAAAAAAAAAACCAAACCACAGCTTGGACATTGCTGATGTACCTGTGCAGTTACAGGAGGCATAAATTGTCTGCCACACTACTTAACCACTTGGATCTGTTTGGGGCTTTTTTAGCCATGTTACCACGTTCTAGGTTTATACACAAAAGGAGTTAAATTAAATGCCAAAAACGGTTATTCAACACTCTAATAATCACCAGCACATTCAAGTCAGTAACATAAGAACACCAGTACTACAAGCTGCCAAATATTAACACTTACTATGCTATAGGCATTTTAATGTTTACTGCAAAGCACACAATTTGGAAAGAGATAATTCAAGCATCTGTTATGTCAACTAACAGCCTACACATACACAATCTTCCAAAAGAACTAATTTAAATAATACAGAAACTGAAGCTTCCAAATAGGAATTGTTAAAGTACATAGTTATTTTTATACCTCAATTACAGTTTTAGAACATCTTATTTTTTCCTTAATCTCTTCCATATCAAGAAATTTTTTTTCTACCTATTAGCAAAGGTACTTGAGTAACTGTACTGATTCAGCATGAATAGAATCAGCACTTAGAAATGTGAAGACATCTTAAAATGTTTAAGAGGGTCTATTTGCTTAGAAAGTCACTCCCTTATCACTAATACAGACTTATCTTCCTAAATCAACCCAGTTGAACTGATTTGGTTCATTTCAAATAAGGCATATTTCAAAGCATCTTAAGGCAGTTATAAAAAAATGCTTAAGAGAAGCAGCTGATCCCACATGATATGTAATGATATATTGCCATACTGTAACAGGGCCAATATAGCTGTAATCACCTGATACATACTATTGAATTCACAGTATGTCATAGAAAGTTTGGTTTCAGATCACAGATGGCTTTTCAGACTACTTCAGAGAACACAGTGCTCCCCCCTGCACTTTTATAGCATGCTCTACTTTTCCATCACACTTTCTTAAAAAGTCTGAAGCCTAATTAAAAGAATAGTATCTCTAGGAACTGCAGAGTGAAGCAAATTTCCATTACCTTTTTTTCTGGCAGCAGTCTCCAGTATCGTTGCCTGGACACATGGAATCTTTTTCAGGTGTCTGCATTGAGGCTATCTGAACTGCTTCACTTGTCATCTAAACAGAGGAGTGCTTGGCAAGAAGCAGCCATTTGGCAATTTGCAAGCTTAAATACTCAAAGTTTTGGCCAATTAGTACTGCAACTTCAGTTTCACAATAAATCAGTTTGACTCAATCAGTTTGACTCACTTTTAATCAATACAATTTAAACTCTCTTGATTTGCAATATATATTTTAATGCTGAAGTTTCAAATATATCTATTGACTAAAAACTGTTTTAATTTTGTCACTATGCAAGTGCCACAATACATGTCGAACTACACCTGCAAAAATTCAAAGGGCAATTTTATCAGTAAGAATGTTAAAACTAACATGCAAGAAGACCATGCCAGTTTTCAAGAAATCAATATTAGAGAGGGTGCTTAAGGGCATTACAGGCAGTCAATGCAGTAATGATAGGTCTACATGGACTTGACAGCAAAAAGGATTCCGGGAAGCAAGCATGTTAATAATTCAACATTCATTTTATGCTATTCATCAGGTCAGACATCAGCTGCAGGCAAATTTGGATAACACAGATTAAGACACCAGCTCCACCAAAGGTTACTGCTCCTGTACACTGCTGGCTGCAAGACATGCCCTTGCTGGACTGAATGGTGATGGGAACATCTTCGCGCAAAGATACATAAAAGAACACATTAATTGTAGCAAGGGGGCAGACACTCTACTCTGTCATATCATTTATAGAGGCAACATGTCAAGATATTATAAATGATTTATATCTTCCAAAGCTCACATCTCAGTCTTACCACTTTACCACACATAAAGCTTAACCTGCATGTATTTTATACCAGGTTTAACAAACTGTCTGGATTAAACTAGGTATCCATATTAAAAAAAAAAAAATCATCAAAGCTCACAAAGGAATACTCAAGTATTCAGGCTTTTGCAGAATGACAACTGAAAGAAGCTGATGAATTTAGTAGTTTAAAAAGAAAAGTAGATATGCAGCTTGGGGATTACACAGATAATTCAGTAAAACCTACTATATAAAAAACAGATCCACATAGTCACAACAAATTAGAAATAGGTACATGAATGGAAGACTGCTGATATGAGCCTTCAAACAGGTGCTGAATTCAGCACAATGAGTGCCAGTTTCAGTAGGTCTCCACCACCCCCAAAACTGAAGAGCTAGCATTAGGCAACAGCTGCCTACATTAAGTGGTACTTGTACTTTCCAATCCCTAAAACATCTCCTACTTCCGAGTGATTCCATGTGAATGTCTCCACCATATGTCCTATGGCTGGATACTATGGCCTTGCATTTCCCTTGTTACACAAGTTACCCTCTCTGCAAGATAGCTATGTGCCTTTCCAGTCTTCTGAACCACTTTCTCAGTTCCTCCCTTTGAGTGCCATGAACACAATGCTAGTCCAGTCAACAGGACAGCCCATCAACATTCTCCCCAAGACTGATCCCACTGGAGGGAATTCCACTTTGTCTGCTACAGGCTTTATCCCCCTAGTCCTCCACTCTTCCCTGGGGGTTGGTACAGAAACAACACAACAAATGTATTAAACATTGTGTTAAACTGTGCATGGAAACTGAAGGCAATGGTATCATTCTGCTGAATGATGTCAATGGCTCCTACTACTTGCTCTAACTTGCAGACATATGACACCTGTATAGGTGCTGGAAGCTATGGTTTTATTGAAAGAAATGCATATACATTTGCTTCCAAAAGGCAGCAAACTTGCCCTCTGAATCACAATTATTTCCTGATATTTTGAAATTGACTGGGAATGTCACTCAAGAACTATAATATCTCATTCAAAGCAAAATTACAACAAGCTCAGCATAGGACCTCGAAGTAAGCCAAAAAGAGTTACTAAGACAACAGCAATTTAGTAAGACATTCCATTTTATATCATGCAGCTTAGTGTATCAGTTTTAGAAGTGGGAACACCTATGCTACCCAAAAAACAGCTTTGCATAGTAAACATTAATTACATATGGCAACTTAGTATCCATGCTTTTTGTCATCTGATCACACGACAATTTTTGAAGTCTTACCTTGAACGTAGTACAAAAGTCAAATTTCTTCCAGAGTTTTGTCCTTCTGATAAAGATTCACTTTATAGACTCTTCCTTGTATATAAGGGGTGAATAAAGCGGAAGAGCCTGCGAATCTGAAAGCAGTAAGATGGAAGAATTGACCAATTTCTCTCCTAGTTCAACACAATATTCAATAAAATCTATAGCTCAAGAACTGCTTAATAGCAAATCCCAGACTGGAACTAATGAAATACATCAACCACTGGAAGCAGCCAAGTTAGTCAAAAAGTTCCTACTTGTCCAAGGTAATGCAGCAAAAGATTATGTGAATGCCTTGCACGTGTTAAAAATGAAAGTATGAAGCGATCTAGGCTACACCATTCAATGGCCACTACTTGCCAAAAAAACCCCACTGTCAATATGTACCACCTTCACAGAGGTGTATGCAAATCCACTTCCAAACCAGGAATATGTACAACCATGCGACAGAGCGAGAGCCTGCATATACTTCATGCATGCAATGCATATTTAAAGTTGAGAGGATGGAAAAGTCTGGCATACTAGCACATTCATTTACAGGAATATATCTAGATCCTGGACTCAAAGAAAAAGAAAGGCTAAAAGTTGAGATTCAAACTTATTCTAAAGCATAGAAACCATGACAAAGAAGCCTGTTACTAGCCACTACAGATCTCTTTAAAAACAAAAGCAGGAACAGACATGACTATTCACCAAAGTAATCTAAACCGACCATGCCTGGATATACCAGTATGTACTATCTGCAGCATGAACCTGACTAAAGCCCTCCCTGTTTTGGAGATGTCTACATGTAGCATCCATATTTTTTCATAAACCTGAGCAAAGAGGGAAGTGAACCAATCTCAGAGAAACTGATACTTAGTTTCCTTTTCCAGTATCTTTCTTTCACCCTCTCCCCCCCCCCCCAACTCCCATAAATTCAAACAACAAATGCTCTACAAATGGCTTTAGGTTCAGGATAATGGGTAAAGGCAAGCAAAGACACAAGGCATATCAATCACTATGAAGTTCTAAAACTTCTTTTTCAACACCAAGAAAGAATTATTTTCAACATATATCCACCCGTTTCAATTTATGACCACTGTCTCTTGTTTTCTTGTATTACAGATGCAGCCTGGGAACATCTGGAACAAATGCCAACTAAAGGGGAATAAAACTGTTTGTTTTCGTGACTACCAGGGTGAACTGCTGACTTGTATTCAGCCTACTGTTCACCAGTAATTCTCAGTAGAGCTACAATCCGACCAGTCTGTAACATTGCAGGGAAGTTACTAATCCTGGAAGCAGGACTTGGCATGTACCGTTGTTGAACTTCGTAAGAGGCCTACTCCTCTAGCCTTTCCAAGTACTTCAGGATGGCTGCCCTACCTTTGATCCACCCAGTTCTGTGTCTACCACATACCTGATCAAGGTGCATTCCACCTCCTCCTCCAGGATATTGATAAAGACATTGGCTGGAGGGGTGGGGAAGAGAAGAAGGTAGTTCACAGCAGACCCTTGAGGAACTCCAGGTGTAACTGCTGTCTAGGCAGAGCATGACACATTAGCCACCCTTTCAAATGACTCTTTATCTGCTGCTGACATCCACTGCTCTCCCTTCAGTTGAAGACTTGGTCATTTGACAGAAGTCAGTCAAGTTGGTGAAGCATGACTGACCTTTAGTAGAGCCATACTGGCTATTTTCAGTCACCATCTTTTTCAAAGGCCCTAGAAACATTTTGCTAGAGGCTGATATGAGCTACTTATTGATAGCGCTATCCAAGTAAACCAGTATTTAATGCTTTTAGCAAGTGAAATAAAAAGATTTATTATATAACATAGCAAGTATGCCTGAAACAGTGAACAGGAATCACCTCTAGGCTTCAACAATTTGCAGAATTAAAATGTTGTGTAGCTTAAACATAAGAACCCTGTGCATAAAAATAAGCAGGTCTCAACAAGTGAACACAGACATCAAACAATTGAGTTTCTGGCTAATTTTCAAGGTATCTGGCAACAAGACCATAACAGCAGAGGTTATAAAAGGAAAAACTTGGTGTTCATAACTCTATCTGCCACCAGTTTCTGTAATAAATTTTAAGTAAAGGGATGAAAAGGAGTGGAAAAGAATAGCAAATGGCCAAGAAAACCTAAACATGTTTCATTATGTGCATTACAAAGAATTTCTGAAACTCAGATTGCTTACATCTTTTCAGTTCACTTTACTGAGATCTCCGAACCTGAGGGTTCAGGAACTCCTGGACACAAAACCCACCAGTGCCTGACAAACAACTGCAAATTCTAGTCTCTACCAGCGATGAAATTACTCATGTTTCCCCAAAATACTTCAGTCCCTTTGCAGTTCCACAAAATTTGTTTGAAGCAGGGAGTAGATTAGATACTCTAGCTCCACATTAAGCAGTGAGCAATGCCAACACCACAGCAGATGAGCAGAGGCTGCCTTATCCCCTAAGGAAATTTGCAAACGTAACAAAACGCACAGAAAAACAGCTTGACTGGCTCAGGAGCTTTCTGACAAACTTCTTACCATGACCTTTGGTATGTAAAGTTTTGGGTTCTGCTGTATTCTCATGTGCCTACAGAATAAAGATATTCTTGTCAGCAAGTGCTGATATTTAATTAAACTGGAATGACTGCTGTGAAGGGAGTCATATCAACATCTGCAGCAGGCTATGCATTTGGGGAAAATCTAAGACAAGAGATAGGCATTTTTAATTTAGTTGTAATAGAGGTTTTAAAGTCAACATTTAATTGCATGTTCTTTTACTTTAGGATTGCAACATGGCTGGTGACACTGCTAACACTGCCACAGTTACGTGACTTCCAGTATCACAGAATGATATGGGGTCGGAACGGACCTTTGGAGATCACCTA
The DNA here is from genome assembly GCA_028565335.1 of Limnodromus scolopaceus. Taxonomy (NCBI): domain Eukaryota; kingdom Metazoa; phylum Chordata; class Aves; order Charadriiformes; family Scolopacidae; genus Limnodromus; species Limnodromus scolopaceus. Next base: position 28,414,572 of record JAOXNO010000024.1, on the reverse strand, counting down.
GTCCAACCCCCCCTGCCAAAGCAGGTCCAACTAAAGCAGGTTGCACAAGAACTCATCCAGGCAGGCTTTGAACGTCTCCAGAGAAGGAGACTCCACCACCTCTCTGGGCAGCCTATTCCAGTGCTCTGCCACCCTCAAAGTGAAGAAGTTCCTTCTCATATTTAGATGGAATTTCTTATGCTCAAGTCTGTGCCCATTTCCTCTTGTCCTGTCACTGAGCACCACTGAAAAAAAAAAAAGACCCCTTCCTCTTGACACCCACCCTTTAAGTATTTATAAGTGTTGATCAGATTTCTCCTCAGCGTTCTCTTCTCCAGACTCAAAAGACCCAAATCCCTCAGCCTTTCCTTGTAAGAGAGATGCTCCAGGTCCCTAATCATCTCCGTAGTCCTCTGCTGTACCCTCTCCAGTAGTTCCCTGTCTTTCTTAAACTGGGGAGCCCAGAACTGGACACAGTACTCCAGATGAGACCTCACCAGGGTAGGGTAGAGTAGAGGGGCAGGATAACCTCCCTCGACCTGCTGGTCACACTCTTCCTGATGCACCCCAGGATGCCATTGGCCTTCTTGGCCACAAGGGCACATTGCTGGCTCAATGTATGGCCTTCTCTTCATCAGCAGTTAACATTCCAAGTAAATTTAGGACTTCCACTCGCACTCATTGGGTATCCAAACCATTAGTCTTAAGAACTAATGTTAATAACTACACCTTAAAAGAACTTCCTTTGCAAAATCTCAGGGTGCAGTCTTACAAGAAGATAGGCTAAGCTAAACTGGTAACTGCTGCAAGCCCACCTCCTGCCATGTGTACTCTACTCCCATTTTTCCATCAGTAGTTGTAAGCTGATTCAAGAAGCTAAACTAAAAGGAAATTCACTCCAGCAACAGATACCCAACATACACACATCACATAACTCTCTCACCATGAAATGAGTCACAACCAAGTATCAGCATGAGGAGGGAGAGGAGCACATGGTCAGAGGCAGAGGACCGCAGAATTACAGCAACACTAACATGCTCAGGTAATTATAGAAGAACCTCTTTCTTAATTAAACAGTCAGGATTATGAGTGAGTTCCAGAAGCAAATGTCTGAGTGCATACAGAGGCCTAACAAGAACTCTCTTTTCTGTACTGTATCAACATTGAAAAGTTGCCAGATGCCCACCAACTAGGTAGCATGTAGCAGAAAGCTGGTTGGGTAGAAGGAATGAACTCCCCATTACAAAGAGACAAAAACATTTATATTGTGTACATAAGTGAGCCAGCCAGCTTCCAAGTTGTTACATCCATTGTTTTTAAACAGCTGCAAAAAAATAACAACAGTGCCTGGCTGACAAAGAAAGCAGATGCCACTGAGGTAGCGTAAGATTTAATAACTAGAAACCAACACAGAAGAAATTCAGAATTAGAAGCTCAGCTTTAACTGAATTACAAGGTAGCCACTTTTAACTGTGCTGGGTTTATCTTTGTCCTGTCTTTAGGGTTTTGAAGGCACTACCCTTTGGTAGCTGAACCAAACAAGCTTCATTGCTTTGTACCTCTTAATGGAATAATTATTCTGGGTCTCATCAGGACACTACAATTTTCCTTTCCTTCTCTGGACGTGGCAGTGTAGTCCAAGTTTTCAGTTTGGCAGTTTAGGTCCAAGTTTTCAGTCACCCAAATACCTTCTAAGAATCTTCACTTCCTCAGCAACAGTAATGCAAGTCTACCAATTCCATGACACCTTAAATCCATAATAATAATTATAAGATAAGATCATGCCATGCATTAAGTTTTCCTCTATCTGCAGGACTTTTAAGACAGTTCAGGGTGAAAAAACCACACCACACCATTTCTACACAGTTGATGAAAAAGCACTGTAGACGAAAACTTCTCCTATACACCCCTAATCCTTCTCAAGAAGGGACACAACAGGAGAAAAATGAGCTGAAAGGAACCACACATCACCACAAATCAGGAGAGTGAAGCCTAATCTAAATAAGCTCCCTCCCATCTCACCCAGCAATACAGATGTCAGTGGTCAACTTAAACTTGCTGGTTTTTTACCCATGCCATTATGAGAGTCATGATAACCCCGAAAGGCAAGTAATTCCAGTAGGTTAGTGGCAGACAGCAGAAGTTGGTAATAAAATGTTGCATGTCTGCTGATAGACATCTTTCACATGATGAACAGATGAACGAACAGAAAACAGAACCCTGTGATAAAAGAATAAGGAAAAATACTCCTCGATGAATAGTGTGCTCTGCCTACTCAAGTATTCTCTGCATTAGCTTAAGTTCTCAGTGAATTTAGGACTTTGGTTCTTTAGAAAGCATTGCAGCTTTCCTCCTCACTAAGAACACTACTTTTCACTTGCTCTCCTGCCTCATTTCACTTTCTCTCCTGCTGTAACAGTATCAGACTTTGACCCAAGGAAAAGGGAGGATAAACACTAAATGGAAAGAATCAACAGTTCCAAAATTGGAACAAAGTGAACTGTGCAGAAGAAAGTTTGCTTACAGATAGTCCAGGTTCACCAATTCTTTTTGTACTAGTGATAGCTTAAGATGATTGCTAAAAAGAAGATAAATAACATAAAAGGATGACGGAGTTTCCAATATAGTTTTCTAGGACCATTACTTACTTCAGAAAGTCTTCAAGCACGTATTTGACAATTCATGACAGATCGAAACTGTCATGTCTGCTTTGTATGCCAGAGCTTCAATAAACAAGACATATGGAGGAAGGGACAATATCGAGAGACATATTAAGACATCTTCCACATTAGCTTCATATTATTTGTGAAACAGACAACATAAACAGGTTTCAAGTCTGGACAAACCTTAAGACACCTTTCAAAAAAATGAGTTACTTCAGTTACGGAATTGCTACCCAAGTCTTTGTTTATACAAAACACATCTGAATCTGGTAACCCTGAACAAAATGAAACAACAGTGAAAAAAAGATCACTTCAAGTACTAACTGACTAGTACTTTTCCTACACAGAGCCCTACTTTCCTTCTGTACAGATTCAGAAATATGGAAGACTTTAGATGGAAAAAACCTGTATATTCTCAGATATATTTAATGACCATGCTATTTTCAAAGAAAAATATTTTCCAAATATAAATTAACAAAGGGTCTAAAAAAAATACAATTTCAGAGTACTTTCCCCACTGACATTTTTCTGACCATGTTAAATTCTATCCCCTGCTATTGCCAAAAGCAGCACACAAGCTCTTTTCAAGAATCCCAAACTAAACTGGAATTTTACTTCTTCCCCTCTGACTCTATAATTCAGCCCCATTTCACTTTATGTTAAAAAAAAAAAAATCATCCGAAATTGTTTTGATGGTCTGTAACCTTAAAACCTTCCCTCCAAAAGTCAGATATTCTGAGTTGACAGCATTCCTTTTTTTTCTTTAAATTAAAACAATACTGCAACAATAGTCAAAACCACATAGTAAGCTGTTACAGTTAAGAACAGCTATTATTTTGACTTCATAAAATATTTTAAAGAGGTTCTACTCTGGCCTAGAATTGCTTGTGTTTGGTGGATGCTAGTTAAGAAAGCAAGAAGTCATCCTATGCAATTTAATGTTACAAACTAGGTGTTGATCTTCAACAGCTCCTAACCTCCATCACTCTTGCATTCAAATATAGCAATAAAACAAATAGAAGCATAGATATGGTTCAGCATAAGGCAAACCAAAGGGGAAATAGAAGCAAAATACATTCTATTGTTTACTATGATATAAAAGTAGAATACACAACACCAGTGTCACTATGGCAGAGTCCTAACAGTGATTCTCTTCCACAACACACAAACCTAACTTATTTCAATTTTAAAACATAGGAAAATGTTAAACTATAGATTTTACCAGTTAGAAAAAAAACAGATGAGCTCTCAAGGCCTGCCTGCAGAGAAGACTGCACAGCTATTTGACTCTAGCAAACATTGTTAAACATTCTCTTTTCAAAGTAATCATCCACAAAGGTGCTTGTCTTTTCCTTGATCCCACAAATGACTATTAAAAGAGACAGTCACCTTTAGCTGCTTCCAGTTTTTTCACATTGTACGAGATGCACAAAATCTAAAGGAGGATTGGTTGGAAAACCTCCCACAAAACAAGCGATTTCTATTATTAAAGCATCTTCTAAATGGCTAAATGCCATAAACTTCTAGGTTATCTTTTTAAAAGCAGTTTGATTGCAGTGCGCTTATAGAGGATCTACAGAACAAGTTTCACACACACCCTTCCCCCAGTATTAGCTCTAGCTATTGTTTTCACAAGATTGTTTTTATTTTGCTTAGGTATAAACCCACTACTATTGGAAGTTTTATACACAATGTTTTTAGAAAAAGTGCTCCTCAGAAACATAATCAGCCATAACCTAGACTTTGGATGATTCCAATAAATTCATTCACCAGCTTAAGCAATCAATAAGGTAAAGAGCAGGAAACAAATCCAGATCAAGTATTGGATATTTAAATATTATCCTCAGTGGCATGACTTTTTTTTTTTTACACTTAAACACCAGAAAAGAATTAAAAAAAAAAAAAAGACATCATCTCAGAGAAAAGGAAAAGTGAAACAAAAAATCCCTTGCTGTAATATGTCTCCTGGAAAAGTGGTAAAGACGCAGAAACATGACAAGCTAGCAAATGGATAAACATCTCATCTAAGTTTGATACACCTATAGGTATAGTCCCACAATTACTGGGTAACACTCACTAAAGATGCCAGTAAATCCCACCTGTAATTAGACATTGTTAATAACGTCCTTAGAGGCTTCACTTCAGTTCTTACTGACAACACCCAAAGCAAGACATTCATGAGTCTTAATAGACTGTATGGTGCACTGGGACTTTGAGATATACGGAGCTTCTTTGCCTTCCAAGATGTAGCGCTGATCACTACCTCCCCCCCTAGGGGAGTCAATGGACTACCTCTGTTAGGTCTGGTTTCAAGTTTTACAACAGCTGAAATAAGAAAAGCATTTCATGTTTGTCTTGAATATGCACACTAAGGAAGCGTACCCTTTTCTTGAAAAATCAGCTGTAAACAATTTTCCTCAAACACCCCACAGAGAATTAGACAGTAGAAGACAGTGCTTCCAACTAGTACCGTATCTGAATTGCAGACTGGTATGCAGAGTACCTTTTGACCAGGATGAAATTTTCCTGTTGGGAACTAGAACAAATAAAACAAGTATTTTATTACTATAATAGGGAAACAGAAAGCAGAAAGGACATAAAAAGAAACTGAGTAACATCTACGCTAGATTCACCTTTCATACCTTTACAGAAGTCAGTGCTTCTTTACTGATGTCAGTGCTTTGAATGTAGACCCACTTAAAATAGAAGTAAAAGGAACAATTTCTTTAGCTTTAAACACTGAAGACAGAACTGTCAGAACTCAGTCTGCAGTACCACCGAGCTTCAGTGCAGTACTTCTCATCTGAAAAGTTTCAAAGCAGATTAGAGTTTCAGCAGCTTTCCAAGGTCTCAAGGGCAATCACAAACAAAAGTCCCTGTCCCCTCCAATTCCTAAATCCATCATGCTCAAAATCCAATCTACCTGTACACCAGAGACTTCAATACATCATTCATTTTCAAAACCTTCATTCATTTCTCTCCCTAGAATAATGGTGCAAAACTACCGTATGTGGTACCAGTGTCTATTACAAAAGGCTACAATATACATCAAAGGCAACTTTAGACCCGTCTATATCTGTTTGGAGGCTGTTAAATAAGCACATTTGCTACTCTCAAGAATACTATCTATCCTACGGATATCCTTCTATTGGCCAAGAAGGCCAATGGCATCCTGAGATGCATCAAGAAGAGCGTGGCCAGCAGGTCGAGGGAGGTCATCCTGCCCCTCTACTCAGCCTTGGTGAGGCCCCATGTGGAGTACTGTGGTCAGTTCTGGGCTCCCCAGTTCAGGAAGGACAGGGAACTGCTAGAGAGGGTACAGCAAAGGGCCACAGAGGTGATTAAGGGCCTGGAGCATCTCTTCTACGAGGAGAGGCTGAGGGACTTGGGTCTTTTTAGTCTTGAGAAGAGAAGACTTAGGGGGGATTTGATCAATGCAT
>JAOXNO010000024.1:28329650-28408390 GCA_028565335.1 Limnodromus scolopaceus | reverse complement strand
AGAGCACTGGAACAGGCTGTCCAGAGAGGTGGTGGAGTCTCCTTCTCTGGAGACATTCAAAACCCGCCTGGACAAGTTCCCGTGCAACGTGCTCTAGGTAGACCCACTCCGGCAGGGGGGTTGGACTAGATGATCTCTAGAGGTCCCTTCCAACCCCATATGATTCAGTAATTCTATGGAGAAGAGATTTTTAGCATCAATTAAGAAGTTGCCATTAGGAACACCATTTCCTACTTCTACATCTGTTACCAGAAATGTTAGGCAGGGGAATACTTTTAACTCTTCTCGAAGAAATTTAAAATAGTGATAAATATAAAAAGGCAGTAAACCAAGATACCACTAGTGGAAAATAAATAAAATACAACCTTAGGAAGCCAAGCTACAGTGTGTCATTCCCCCCCTCCACCCACGAGTTTTGTTGAAACTGGCCACAATTCAGAAGTCAACGCAAGGGTAAATATTTCAGAGATAATCAGGTCCTATGAATTTTGTGGAAATAAACAGTCAAATCAAGGACAGACATCTAAACTAGTGCCCCTTGAGGACAAGTGCAGCAGGAGGTCAGCTGTGTTACCAGTAACAGTTTCCCATACAGGACAGCAGAACAGATAGTGCCCCAAACAAATGAAAATACTTTCAGAGCTCACAAAGCAGTATACCCAGAAAAATCCAACCACAAGACACAAAGCCACAGGAAGTCAGGCTTCATAACCTGTTGCTCACACAGCTAGTTTCATTCTTGATTAACTGAAATAAAAGCATGAAAGAACTACCTTCCAGAATTTATTGTAGTTTTAACACCAGTCATTTTCACACACAATTTCAAAACTAGGAACTATAATTTGTAAACAGACTTTCAGTTACCAGTCAAGGTAAACAAACAGTCCTTACTCAGAGAGCAGCAGGACAGTTTCTACAGTTTTGACAACAGCCCTTCAGAAGCATGAGAAGGCAGCAGCCAGACATCAAGCCCCCACATAGCTTAACACCCTCCACAACACTCCAAGGTGCCTTTTACAGACCCAGTCAGTACATCTACGTTTGCACTTTAGTCTGGATCAGGAGTACACTTCAGAAATAAATCTGAGTCACCTCACCTACTGTACTTTGATTCACATCTCAGAGAAGTCTGTGAACACATGATCTGCACATCTCTCAGATTAACCTAAACCAAAACTCCAGGAAAACACCTAAAACCCAGTAATGTTTGGAGCATATATACATGGTCAATAGAACCAGACTACAACTAGTTTAAAATAAAGCCCTAAGAAGTGTACACACTGTGGATACTGGGTCTGCCTAACTTACTGCTTCACTCTGCAATCTTCTTCAATTGCAGCATACTGCTTTCTAATGTAAATATAATCAATGTGGCAGATACTGTCCATTCATTTAAGACAGCCTCAAGCAGCAGTAACTAAACCCACAGACTTAAGCTGCCAACACACACCTCATTAGCCCTAAAAAGGAGGGCTGCACTGTGAATTTGAGTGTTCCCCTTACTGGAGTAACTACAGCAGCATTGTCTCACCACCCATACACTTTTACTTCTACCCCTTTACAGTTAGGAGTATCACAAGTTAGTGGGGTACATCTAGGAGAGTTCTCTAAATAAATTTTTTTTAAAAAAAATCCAAGATCTACACACTCCATGCATCCTCTAAATCTATTTATAAACTATTTTATAAAACTTTTTAAATGACACTGAAAACACAACCGAATAACCCACACCAATGGCTCCACTGTAGCCAGTGATAGGAAAGGAAGAGCAGCATGTGCTCGATAGTGCTTTATATTACTCGCACATCAGCTTAACAAACAAAGCTGCCCAGATAAGAGGTTTTTTTGTTTTTGAATAAGCTGACCAACATAATATTCATTGTTTCAGTTTTCCACTTGAATCAAACTATCAGTTCTTTACAAATAGTTCCATCATTTGAGATTTGTTTTCTCTAGTCACCAATTTTTCTTTTTTCTATACACAATTTTAAATACAAGATCATGAGTTTTGAACAAATAATACCTGGCTCTGCAGGACAGACATGCTGGTGAAACCATGCCAAAGCAGTACTGTATGAATAAATTAAAATAAAGTGTTGCCTCCTCTACTCAAGTAGTCATTATTATCTTACTTCATTACCTCCTTGGTAAAAACAATTCATACACTAACAATGCAGAGCCATGTTTGCTCTACATTCAGCAAAGGTCAACTTCCTACACTGGGATGCAGACACAGAAACAGGATTATGGAAGAAGACATTTTCTGTTAACATGCCAATCCCCTGAAAACTCCAGAGAAAGACCTACGTTTTTCTTTGTGACTTAACTGGAAGTTTGTGGTCATTATCACAAATCATAAAGATTTGTCATTATCATACGCACTGAAGAGCCATCTTAAGCTCTCCAGTAGCCTGGTGTGAAACAACCCTAAGTGAACTGGCTGTTCTTCTCAGCTGAATTCCTGTTATCTCTTGTGAAAATAGACTTAAGCACCTAGTTGTAGTATTCATTCAAAAGAAAACTCAATGAAAAGTTTATTTCACATCAAAGATGCAGAGAACCTAGGCCATGAGATAGTAGTGTAGTAACATCATGAAATGACACACTGAAGTGACGTCAATGAGAAGCTAGAGGCGTGTGGGGGAAAAAAAGAAAGTTGTGGGCAACTTACGTTTTCCTAGCAGAACAATTCCTGGGCCTGAATAGATTCCTCAGAAATTGTAAGAAAGGCTGTTGTCCACTGAGATATGGGGGTTTCACTTCTATAATTTTCTACATTGAAACGTCTTTGTTCCTTTTCTCCCAATATAAGTTTTTCTAAGAGTCAGAAGACTAATTTAACCTATACTCATTGGCAACCCTTATGATGTTTCATCATTCCAATAAAAAGAACTCAAGAACTTGAAACAAGCTGAACTGCTCATCTCAAGAAATTCAGATGAGCTACACCAGCTCAGTTATCCCTTACCATCCTGTGCAAAGCTTTCCAGACCAGTTTGCTTTTGGAGTGACGCTCATAAATTCTTTGGAATTTTTGTTTGGCTTTAGTACATAATACAGATATAAATATGTATAAGACTTATTTGCCAAATTTTCAACAGTTTGACCAAAGTCTCCCACGTTAGATATCTGCCCAAGCCTGAAAGACATCAGCCAAATAGCTAAGTTTGCAAGGCTGGCTGTTACAGAAAAACAGTTTTGATGGTCTTTTTGGAAACTCAGCACCCTTGTTCTTGCATCAGGGACAGATCTTTCATTGTCCATGCAAACAATTTCTCTTTTCTGGGCTTTTATAGTCCGATGTTATTTGCATTTGGGTGGGGATTTTTTTTTTTCCACTTTTTTTTTTAGTTAAGAACCTGCAATGACTTGCCCAGATTTTGAAATTAAATTCCCTGAAGATCATATGCATACTGGATATGCTGAAGACCAGGACTAAAACAAACCACTTTTGAAGTTTCATAAAACATTTATCCTGCATTCACACTGCTAACAGACAGTGAGAAGGAAGAAGCCACAGTTCACACCCTGTACATCTATAATCCAAATTCTGAAGATGATCAAGCGCAAGAAACTGAAGCACAGAATGAAAAAAGTGGCAAACAGGGAAGGAGCCGCGATAGCAAAAACGTTTAACAGTTTTCTGTATAAATCACCATTGCTCTCCTCCAATTTACTGAGAAGACAATATTTAGATCAAATCATTTGGGTTGCTAAAATGCCCAAGATCTGAAGGATGCTTCTTCATTTTCACAGAGAAGTGAAGAGAAACACTAGTAGAGCAATGAATTTACAGAGATGATAAAATTTTTTGGAAAAAGTGGTTAAGAATTAAACAAAAAAAAAAAAAAAAAAAAGAGAGAAAAGAGCATACGCGATACAATTAAGGTGGTGGGCAGAAAGAATCAATGTTGGAGAAAAAAAATAAAACACAAACACACACAAATCATGAAATCATGGACACAAAGATATGCATGACCTGTTACAGTAATCACTCTCCATGATTCACACATGGGAATCTAGAACATGTATTCTAGATTGTTCAATCTAGAACAAGGCCTCCTCATTCACTTGGAAAAGACTGTGCTTGAAAAAAATAATCAATGTTTAGCTAGCTATCTTTCAGTGCTGACCAGAAAAGAGCAGCTATTTACCACTTGCTAAGCTGCAGCAGTAGGCCTGTGCGGCAGATTTAAGCATTCCTACTGGACTGATGATCCAAGACACAACCAAACGATCAATTTCAGTTTTCAGAGTTTTTGGGGGAAAGCAAAACAAAACCAATGAAACCCCTATACACACACCTAGGAACGTTAAGGTAGCATTTAGCTAGGTGTGCTGCAGTTTATTTCATTCAAGATGGACAGTACTCTCTGAAAATTGTTCTACATACAAGTCCATCCCTTGCTCCAGTCTAAATAAACCCTGCTCCAAAGAGTTATATTCATTATTATAAAACAAATACTTCATAGATTTTTACACCCAATATCAAGAGTGGGGTTTTACTGCCCTTCCCTTTTTGTAATATGGGGTCAAGACATCAATCTAAAAAATATTCACTACTCTCAATCGCCCACTACAAGAGTGGTAGTTCTTGACATTGAGCACCTTAAAAAACTATGTTCAATGCACAGATTTCACAATCTTTAATATCAATTGCAATGGGTTTATATTTCTGCAAGACAGGGTCTCAAGTTGGTAAGTCAGAAGCACACATTAGTGATCACCACTGGAGAAGTTTAAGTGAACAGTGATAATTCCACACCAGAGACAAGAAGGGAACTGACTACCCAGGATACCTGCAATGAGACTGCTCTTTTCTTTCTCTAGTTCCCTTGCTAACTGACCACCTCACAGACGCGGCAATAAAAGAAAAATGAGTTCTATGCATTCTATATACCTACATCGTATGCTATATGTTTCCCTCATCTTGATGTTATGTGCCTTATTTCTACAAAACAACCTCCTCTAAATATCCAAGCAGAACAAGAGATGAGTTATGAACAAACAATACATACTATCACAAATCCACTGACCACGGGGCACACCTATGCAATTTTTTCCTCATTTCCATCTGAGCCAAAGTTTTCCATTCTACAGAGATCATCTTTTCACAGATCTCTGGTCCTTAAATGTTATGCACTAACTCTATTTCAAACACAAGCATATGTCCAGTACAGAAGACTTCATACCTTCTGGACACATGCACTCAGTTAAAGTATTAAGGTACACGTAAGGCACAAGCATTGACACATTCAAGCCCGCACATATACAGGGCTTGTCTACACTACTTTTCGTTAGCTGCTGACCTGTCAACACCATTATGAGTGCTCATTTCAGCAAAAGTTTACCCTTGAAGTTAATGGACAATTTACCCAGTGGAACAAGCAAAACAAAACAAACAAACAAAAAACCACCTTTACCAGAAACCCTTTGACTATGTCGTAGCCTCCCTTAATCGGATAATATTCGTAACAGCCACAAAGTGCCTCATCTTCATCCACTTTTTTAGCTTCCACTGGCTGTCACAGCTACAGAATACTTCTCTCCATACCAAGAGAAGCAAAGAATCCCTGCAACCTCCCACCTGCTCACAACGCACCTGGGACTCCCGACCAAGTTCATCATCCCTCCCCACCACCATTACAACTTTTCATAGCCTCAGCCAAAAAAAGCCTGCCTCCTCTCTCCATACACAGACTAGAGTTTCCCACTAACTCAGCAATATGAGAACTCCAGTTTCCCTTTTGCACAAATACCACTCCCCTGATACACACATGTATACATAGCCTAACATAATCTTCACCCTGTAATCCCCACAAACTCATCCTACCCCTCTTTTCAATTGTACACAAACCTTTCAAAGACTCTACTGTTCATTTCTACTTCTAAATATCCACCCAAGCCCCCTCAATTTCTTACAGTCTGTGGTAATCCCTAGAAATTTACCCACAAGAAGAGTGCATTGATGCCCTTATAGAGAGAAATTTACATTGCCTGACACCTGTCACATATATAGACACCTACACCTCCCCGCATCACGCATAGACTCTCCAAACAGCACTATCATGATCCCAACACAGAGCATTTGCTACATGTTTTCTAATTTGTATCCCATGGTTCAAACAACAAATATCGAGCCTTTCCGTTTCATCACAGATAAGACAACAATTCACAAGCTCCTCTCATGCTCCCAGGACACAGAGCAGGCTGCTTGCTGTCCTACCCATCTCAACACATAAGCAACAGTGGTCATACAGCTGGTGACAGCCAGACATCCCTCTCGACTCTGCATGAGCACCAGACAAACCAACTTACACGCAGTAAGAACACAGATGCCTTTCTGTCCACATACCATCTCATATTACACACGAAGGTCTCACACATTAAGTGTAACCACACTGGCCACCAAAGAAAACAAGTTCAGAACCTTGCAGCAACCTGTTACCACTGTGCCTGTAAATTGTACATAGGCTTACCACCCAAAGCCTCCCTCCTCCACAACACTCAGAAGCCAGCCAACTTACCACCTTACTTCTCACAACACACACACACAGATTGTTTACCTATCACTCCTAAATTCATACACCTTTGTGTACCACTATTCCTAAATACATGTGGTTTCACCCACCATCTGCATCCCCACAGTATAAACACATCCCTCAACCTACCACTGCACACAAAACAACAGGCATCAGAATTTTCCAGCTGCCTCCAGTCCATCAAAATCACTCCCTCCCTTCAAACAGCTACAAATTAAAGTAAAAATACATCCACGTTTATATCCACGGGGCTCACAGAGCCAACAAGCTCCAAACTACAGAAGAGAGCTGCTTTCAACTCCTCTCCCCTTCCACGCCACAGCCGCCCGGGCGCTGCCCATACCCTCCGCACACCACCACCTCGTCACCAGCACCCAGGCCTAAGCGACAGCTTCTTCCCTCCGACACCGGGGCCTTACGCGCGGCTCGCCGCCTCCCACCGCCCCACCCCGTCGGTAAACACCGACGAGCCCCGCCACTCCCCCTGCCCCGACCAATACACGTGCGTAGCCCCGGCCCGCCGGCCGCCCCCTCACCCCGCTCCCCACCCAGCTACCGGCACACCGGCCACCTTCGGCCCTTCCCCCGCCCCGCAGAGGGTCCGGCCCGACGGCTCCCCCCCACCCCACGGGCAACGGCCGCTGTGCGGAGCCTGGACCGCCGGCCCCCCTACGTCGCCGCGGCCCGCCCTGCCCTGGCGCGCAGAAGGCGGGCCCACCGGCGCCCGTTGCACCGGGGGGCTCGGCTGGCCCGCCGCTTCCTCACCATCCCTCCCCCGTGCGCCCGCCGCGGCTCCCCCGCCGGCAGGCCGTGTCAGCGCGGCCCCCGGCCCTCTTCTCCCCTGGCGGGAAGAGGCGGAGGCCGGGCCTGCGCGGCGCCCGCCCGCTCCCCGGGGACGCACACGCAGCAGGCCTTACCCACCGCCCCTCCGGCCCCCCGGAGCAGGCCGGCGATGCCGGACCCCGCTTCCCACGGCCGGCGCGCAGGCCCCGCCGCTCGGCAAGACGCGCACTCAGGCCCGGCCCGGCCCCTTCCCCCTCTCCACCCGCCTCGGCGGGGACGCGACCCGCTCTCCCCCGCGCCCCGCCGCCGGCCCTGACCCCTCTACCTGTCGGCGGACGAACACCGGCGTCGCCCGGCGTCCGGGCCCCGGCGTCCGGGCCCGAGCCGGGTGTGTGTGTGTGGAGGAGGGGTTGGGCCTGGCTCGGCCTCAGGCGCGGGCCGCCCCGCGCTGGCCGCCACCGGCCGCAGTTGCCGCCCGCTCGCGCACTCCCAGCGCCGCCAGCAGCGCGGACATGTTGGGAGCCCCCGTCCCAAAGGCCGCCGCTGGGCCCGCCCTCCCCGCCGCCCACGTCAGAGCGCCCCAAGAGGGAGGGAAGGGAGAGAGAGAAAGAGGGAGGGGCAGGACACGGGACACGGCCCCCGGCCCCGCTGTCGTTGCCGGCCGGGCAGCCCCACGTCCCTCCCAACCTACTGGCTGCCGCTGCCGTCGCTCATCCCTTTCCCGCCCCCTCCCGGTGGCCATTGGCCGCCCGCCCTGCCGGCTTGACCCTTCCTCGACACCATTGGCCGATCCGTTCGCCGCTCACCCGCCAGCCCCGCCCAAAACCCCTTTCCTGGTTGGGCAGTTCCCCTCTGCTTTGGTAACTATTGGCTGCGCCCCATGTCAGTCAAGGCGCTACAGCACACGGATTCTGTATTTCTCCGCATTTTTTTTCCTTTTTTTTAATCCGGCCTCGTAGCCTGGGCAAGGCTGACGGCAGCAACTGCCAGTGAGAGCCCTGTCCCCGCCCCATCCCTTCCCTCCCGGCGCGGATTGCCTGCAGGCCATTGGCTCTCAGCGCCGCCACTCACGCAGCCTCTCTCGCCCCCCGGCCGCCGCTTCGCCAAATGGGCGTGAACGGCCCCTGTGGGCGTCTTCTTCTGATTGGTCGCCGTTCCTGCCAATAAAGGGGGGGTGGGGCCGTGGGCCCCGGCGGAGCCGCAGAGCGCGTCCCGGCCGGCGTGCCGCTCCGCACGGCGATTGGTGGCGGGGCGGGGCGGGGCGGGGGAAAGGCGCGCGGCCACTCCCGTGTCCCGCGGCGGGGGGTGTTGGGGGGGGGGTGGGGGTGGTAATGAGTACCCGTATGTTCGCGCGATTACATCACCGCCAGCCAATCAGGGCGCACGAGGCAAGGCCTCCCGCTGGCGGGGGGGCGGGGCCTCGCGCCCGCCTGCAGGAGCCGTTGCGCCTTGCGCGCCTGTGGAGGGGGCGACGGGCCCGAAGGTTGGGCGGCTGTCGGCCGCCCGGTTTCACCACAGCGTAGGGGGTGGCTGGAGGTGTCTCGGTCCGCGGCCTTCCCTTCCGGTGTTCGAGCGCCGTGGCCCCCCTCAGCGGACGGGGAGCCCCCCGGGAGCGTCAGAGCGGGGCTTCTCGGAGCGGCCTTTTCCGCCGCTGGTCACGGCGGGGGCGGGGAACCGAGCACCGCCCCCGGGCCGCTGAGAGCCCGCCGGCTGAAAAGCAACGGCGTCTGCGGGAGGCCGCCAGCGCGGGAACGGGTGACGGCCCTCCGCTGTAGGCCCTTCCGGCTGCAGGCAGAGCCACCCGCTGGCAGGCCGTAATTAACCAACCCCCTGCGCGGGCTCGCCTACTCTTTAACTGCTTCCTCACCCCTGAACAAAAACATTTATTCAGGAAGGAATGGGGAAAATGGGCCTGATGCCTCATAATCCCTTGCTGTTCCCCTCTTTCTCAAATCAACGGGTTGGCTGAAGCCAGCTGGGGTTCATCTCTCTGGAGAGGGAGACCCAATTCTTGCCTCGCTCCACAGCCTTGGATGCCGCTCCGCTGGCTGTGGTTTGACACAGTAGTTTTTCCTCATAAGCTAAATGGCACAGAAGCAACGTCCTTACCTTATGCTCCCGAGTGCCTGAGGTTTAATGTACTATCCTTACGAATAGCATACAAATTCCCACGCCATAGTCTACCGCTGCCCTTGTCCCCTTACGTTGGGGTGTTTCCTCCCCACACGCTGTATACATCAGTGTGAATGAAGACTTGTCATGTGAAGGACATGAGATCGCAGGTCAAAACATAGTTTGTGTAGCATTTTTATTTGTCCATCTGTCTTTTCTGGAGTGTTTGCAAAGGAGCTGGCCCTGAAAAAGATGGGAAATTTCCCTTCTGGAGTTGGCATTCTCTCCCAGTCTTCCACTATTATGTGGGTTATTTAAGTCCACAGTACAGAAAATACTTGAAGCTTTTAGCTTTAAGGTCACCAGCACCACCACTCACGTTAGAAAATCCTTGCACAGAGCTCAGGGGGCACTTAGAGCTCGGGTGACTGATACAAGCGCAGTTCTAAGAGGCAAAGCTTTGCTTTCCATGGGGTCAAGTGCATCTACTCTGCAGCAAGATGTGACCGTCACTCCAGCGTGATGGTGCTGCTTCCCACAGCTTTCTACAGGTTGATAGAGTTGATGATTGAGAATGAAACCTACGTTGCCTCAGCACAGGCACTCATGAGCAAGTTCAGAAACGGTCAGAACACTGAGGCTGCAGTTAGCTGCCTGTCGTAGAAAACTTGCTCATAGACAAGCTAATTTGAGTGCCCAGCCCCGGCTGCCAATCAACCTAGTTAACTTTGCAGCGCCCACATGATCTGGGACTCAAGATACTTTTATATACCTAGCTAGGGATTCTTTTGGGGTTTTTTTTTGCCTTTCCTCAGGCTTATGTCTCGTAGTCATTTAAACACAATATATGCATTATTAAAGCGATGACAAATCTGGCTAAAAATTGCTATATCTTCGGGTTTATGAATGTAAAATTCATTCAGCCTAGACACTTCTTGGACTTTTGAAATAGTTTTTATTTCAAGTGATTCACCAGGAATTATTTGAGAGCCTGTCGTTCTTTAAAGTAATGGTAAATCTGGCACAGATTTCAGCAGGTACAGAACTCGACTGAGATTTTATCAGGTCTCTGTTTACACCCTCTACTTTGCTTCTTGGCTTCCTGCCAGAGAGATACTATAGGTAGCATTAGATAATTTTACTCAGTATGACCAAAGTATACTCAGCTGCTACTGACTCTCCTACCTAATTTAGTGTAGCAGCCATTCTTCCCACAGTGGCGATTAAACCAAAAATGTACCGAAACACTGAAGGAAATCACGAGTTGGTCTTGCAGTTATCATTCAAACCCTCTGACCCGGCCTTTTTCGTTGCTTCTAGGTTCAACACTTTTGTTCTTATCCCCTTCATTTCACCTTCAGCTCTAACTGCATATATCATTTTATACCAAGTTGAGACAAAAAAAATATACTGCTATATCACATCACCTCACTGCCAGTGCAACCTTTACAGAATTGACTTCCCCAAACAATAAATATTACCCTACATTATCTCTAATGTAATAAATCACTTCCCCTATTGCTTCTCAAATGTGACCTGCTTAAATGTTAGAGATTAACTAAAAATCTACACCATGCACATGAGTCCTTAACCCAGTGTAAACTGCACATTCCTAAACCTAGAAAATGCTCCTATCTGGCAGGGTTATGCAGGCTAAAACTAAACGCTGGTGTTGCTCAAGAGGTGCGTGTGGCAAGAGGAGAGCAGCACAGTGACAGGCAGCAGGGGCGGTGGGTGAAGTAATAAGTAGGTGAAATAATGGTTGTGTGTGGCAATGGGGAGTTAATGGCTAATCTAGGGATTTTGTGCCTTTTCGTGGCTGGCCCCAGTTAAGCTTCATATAAGATTACTAAAGCAGGATATTTGTTTGTGAGAATACACGTGGGTTGGATCGACGTTGTGTGCATGCCTGAAAGCGTGTGCATTTTTTAATACATGCAATGTCCATCCCATTCTTAGTGATGATGAAAATAACTATGAGCTATAGAAATGTTAACCAATAAATGGGAAATAGATTGTACAGGATAAAGGTAATTTGCAAACAACTTTATTTGACACGGCACTTGGGAGGAATGACAGTGAATTCTTAGCATATAGAGAGTTTTTAAAATTCCCATTTTTGTAATGTCCTATTGTTACTGGTGAACAGATTGGTCCTTTTAGAAGTAGCTGTTGATGAAACTGAGTAATTAAATCCGTTTCATGTTCAAATGAGTCAGCTGTAAAACAGGTCTTGACAAAATGTCAGTCACTTTGGGATGCTACTCTATCTGACAGCGTTTTCACATCGTTATCTCAACTTTTACCTCTGTTTTTGAAGAAGTTAGCTTTTCATCTGAAGCATGCATGCATCTACTGTTTTAACTGGCCTTCACACTGGTCTGGCCATGAGTGGCAACTGCTCTAGTTTCACAAGAAAGCATTCTCAGACACTGAGAATATTTATGGTACATGAATATTTTTTATCTGCAAAGCAAACAAGCCTTTTCATTTTCAGCTGAGTAACTTCCCATGGAAATTAATTCACTAAACAACAGTAGTTAAGTTCTTCATCACTTCCCTGTGTACCCCTTCAAGATTACACCATCTGTGAAGAAAGGAAGGAAATCACCACAGATAATAAGGTCATCTTCATATTAAGAAATGAGTAGAGAAAATTTGGAAAGATTCATGTAATATTTCGCTTTGGTTTTGCTCAACAGGAGGAAGAGTAAATGCTAATACAGCAATGGGGAATAGGAAGAATGTGGGATGGGTAGCAAAGAAAAAGGCATAGATACAGACAAAGGCAAAACCCAAGTAATGTTACTGTAACAAAATGAAATATCTCAAAAGTGGATATACTATTCCTAGCATTTTTTGGAGAAAAAACGGAGGAATTTCACAAAACAGTTCCAGACACTCCCCCTTGTGATAAAAGAAAACTCGTGGAATTCCTAACCGGAACACATGGATTAGAGGGGATTTGCAGTTGAGGAAACATAGAATTGAAAATAAAGATGGGTCGTAACATTGTATTTAAAGGAAGCAGTGTTCTGCAAATAAAACATAGGGAATAAAATAGCTCATAATTTAGTTCAAATTTATTTTTGGAAGAGATGGTTACAGAGTGTCTTGAGAGAAGAGGACTGTGAAATCGTTACAGACCCCAGGGTGGATTTTTTGGAGGTAGCTAGAGAACTCAATATTATTAAAGAGATGGTACTACTTGGATATGAAGAACCAGACAGTGAGATTTCAAATTTCCAGTTAATAGCCTGGGGAATACATGGTACTCTCCTAGTTGGGGCCAGACATTTCGGACTGTGGTAGTCAATGAATTCCTTCTTCAAACTGTCTCTGAGCCTGTAAGAAATAAAGCTTTTGGATGGCTCAAGAAAATGCCTTCAAAGGACTGACTGTAGATAATAATCCTGGAGTAGGTGATCACAAGTTCTGTGATGAAAGATAGTGGTGAAAGAAAGTAGAACATTCTCAATTTCAGAAAGGCAAAGTGTGATAAAGGAAGGGAGCTGGCAATAAAATCAGCTTGTGTGAAGAAAATTAAAATTTGAATGTCGAAGAAGCCTTAGGTATCTTAAACCGAAAATCGCTAATTCCACTGGGATTGTGTGTCTCACACAAGGCTTTAGACAAGGTTTACAGGTAGAGGCTTCAAGGCGTAAGTGAAAGAGAAGTGGCATCAAGAGAGATATAAGGATTATAAGCAGGGAGCATATAACAAAACAAGAAAAAAGGTCTGGTTCAGGAAAGATCTCATATGTCAATAAATGTGAGAATGAAGGGAGCATTTATCTGGAAAACCAGGTTAATTTAGACCTTGCATACGATATCTGGAAAACAAGCAAGATGTTATCCAGCTGTGACATAATATTGTAAGAAAGAAGAGATGTCGCTTTCCAGTGAGGAAGAAGTAGGCTATAGAGATAGTCTACATCTGATTCTAAAACTAAATGCATGTTTTCTCTCAATTTTAAGTAAAGATGGTGATGTTGAACACGAGGTTACAGGGCAGGATGGCTAATAGCTAGGAGGGAAAGGAAATTGCTAGTATCGCATATAACATGAAAATAAAACACAGTCTGCAGCCTCTGGGCAGAAAAAAACAGATAATGCCTATTCCAGAAGTCAGAAAAGCATCAAATCACTTGTCTCATAGAAAGCTTTTTAAAGTATAGCAGGAACTGAGAAATAATAATGTTTGTTTACAAAAGGTGGACCTTACCAGATTAACCTAATATCTTTCTTTGATAATATCATTCAACTTGTGGATAAAGGAGGTGATAGGAATTAGCAGAGCAGAGACTAATGGAGGTAATGGGTTATCCATAGAGGATAAAGCAAAGTCTAATCATCAGAGGTGAAGCATCTGAGTAAAGGTTGTTCTCTTTTCTTCCCGGTCCCCAGTCCCCACCCCAAGCTCAGTTTTGGGCTTAAGCCTATTGATATTTTCCTTAGTGACACTGACACAAGAAGGCGGTAGGAAATAAATTTGTAAATGACCGAATGCTCAGAGGTACCAACTCAGAGGAGAACTAGGAAACCATGCACAAACTGGTGGAGAAATAGAAATGCAGTTAACTTCAAGAGTATAAAAGCAAGACCTTTTGGGATTAATATCAGAAATTTCCTCTAGCAGCTGGGAGCTTGTCACTTCAAAAAGATGATGAAGAAGGACAGAATATTCTAGTTTATCACAGCGTGATATGAAATGCCATTCAGTTTCAGCATTAGAATGACAAACGTAATCTTAAGCATGGCTGGGCAACAGGTTAAGAGCCTTCACACAGGCTCTTAACCTCATTGGCAATGTGGAGCTACTTATTGGGAGCTCCATGCAGGCAGCCATGAGCCAGCTTTGACATGTAACAAACTGAAGGGGTTGATGTGCCATGATGATTTCTGTTGTCTTCATGTGGGCTTTGTTCGTGTTGTTAAATTGGGTAGGGACAGCCAGCCACAAGCTGTCAAGCCAGTTTGTAATGAAGCCATGACTTAGCATGGCTTAATAAGTTACTACTCCACAGACAAGCTGTAATAACTGCCTGTGTGCACGCTCCCGACTCGTCCAGCTGCTGAAGTAAAATGTCTTAGTTTAAGTTACTAGACACTGGTATAGCATACTAGCTGATAAGCAATAATCTGCTTTGGTAACCCAATCACTTGTGAGCACACGTTCACCCTTTTCCTCTGTGCTGTTGGGACACTCAGAACTCAATGCAGTATTGTAGGCAGCATGGGAGATAGATGAGAAGTGTTAGTTTTGTTAACTTCTTGCCGAGATGTCTCCTTTTGCAATCTAAAAACCTTGCTGAACATTTTACTTTGATGTTAGAATACCAATTTTTGCTTAGACTACTCTCACCCATCTTCCCTACTGTGTCTTCATCATTATTACTGTCCTGACTTGTTCTTCACTGATTATCTGGACTTTAGATTACTTTTTCTACCCTTTGACTGAAGTATTTTAAGAGAGCTTAGAATGTTTTAAGAGAGCTTAAAATGCTTTAAGAGAGTTCAAAAGCTTAAGCATAATCAACTGTAAAGTACTTAAGTCCTTATCATCTTTTAAGCTTACGTTATTGAAGAAGTCAATCAAGTTTGGATAGCAAGCTTACTTTCAAGCTCCATAAAACAGATGACTTCTGGTAACAATATCCTCTCAATTTTCAAACACTCTATAGATACAATGTTATATAGTACAGACCATTCTAGCGAAAATTCAAAATTAAGTGTGAGATTCAAAAAGAAAAAAAATGTCTGAAGAGATTATCATTGCTATTAACAAGATATGCAGCTATTAACCAAGATATATTACTGTCGATGCAATTCCATTGCTATCTTTTCCTGCCCACTTACGCTTCTCTCCTAAGTATGTCTCGAATAGTAATCTAGTGTCGACTTAACAGCTTCCTACTTAATCTTTGTGATATTTTCCTAATTCATATGGAATCATCATTACTGTCAATTCACTATTTTACCCTTCCTTACCATAACTATGAGAAGTAATTGCCTAGGAGAGTGGCAAAGGTTGCTTCACAAAATCAGTGACACTTTAAAAGTACTTTCCCACATTTCCATTCACCATCATCTCTTTTTCTCCCCATTGTTCAGGGAGAACAACAGCTTGAGAGCCCCAGTGAGAGAGGGGGCTTGTAGTACACGCTGTGCTCATCTACCCATGGGTAAGAGAAGCTGTCTAGAGTCGGGCAATACATCCGGCAGAAGCAATTTGATCTCTGTGAGTGGTTTGTATTATTTGAGGATGTTTCTGGTGAGGGCAGTCTGTTAAGATCAGCTGAGCTGTTAAACTGGAATGGATGTGACTCATCATCCTTCTGAGGGGAAAAACACCAGCAACCGAGCTGTGCACAGTGTGAAGGGTTGCTGTAACGCACACTTGAAACATTAATGATGAGCAAAGCAGGTCTTGAGAATATTATTATTATTTTAAAGACCGAGACGGAAAAATGTCTTCCTCTGACAGAAACTACATGCATGACCTGCAGCTCGTTGAACCTTTTCCTAGAGAACTGAACTGCAGCAGGGGCTGTTGAGTAATTTATAGATGGATGCAACTGATTAATACCAGTTTAATTATAAAAGAAAGGTGGCAAGAAATTAAACAAACCTGGAAAAGTAAGCCCACAGCAAGAGAAGAGTCTCTGTTTCTCTAAAATCTTGTCAAGATTAAGCAGTGCTCTCCGGTACCCATCCCAGTGGTGCACAACCCCAGAAGAAGTGGTCCATCAGGCCAGCGCTGCAGACGTGACAGGTTGTGAACTTGCTAATGGAAACACTCGGTGGTGACTCAGTTAAAGAGAGTCGCCAACAGCAAACCCATCCGGTAAGATCAGCAGGCTGCCCGCCAGCTGGCTGGGAGGTAAAGCTAATAAGCATGATTGGCAAGAGGGATAACACTGACTCTAAGTGGAGCCCCTCACTAAGTTGCTACAAAAAAGAGTTAATTTTTCTTTTTCTGCATTTCTGTAGGGTGGCTTGATAGGTGCTATCCCTGACCATCTAAGTGACCCAGTGCAGACACTTTGTCACATTGCAGCCATTTCAATTTTGAACTGCGAGCAAAGAGCTCAGCCTTCTGCATGCTAAATCCAAGTACATCCCCTGCGTTGTCTTGCAGTATCCACAGTTCAAAAATCAACATTTTTAATGTTAAAACATATAAGCATGTAATGAATCTTCACAAAGAAAAGCAAAGCGGAATGTAGGCCAGGTTCCATGTTGTTATTTATTAAGGTTTTTTCAATTAACAGTTGGTTTTTTTCCAAATTGTATACCAAAAGATAGAACAACTGTTTTAAGGTAAATATACTGTATTTAGTTTTGAAAGTATTGTTAAATCCTTCTTTGTCTAGTTACTAAATCTTTCCTAAAAAAGAAAATGTGTGTATTTCTTACTAGCATATCCACAGGGATATTATTCATGACAAGGGTATTAATTTATATAAGCTATTCTTCTGGCTTCTGGAAATTACATTAGTGTCTGGGCAGAAAAAAACCCAACAACCACCCACCCCACTCAGATACATTCTCACTATGGTGACCTACGAGAGAACTGTCACAACAGAAGCTGCTGTTGCCACTACAATTTCCAGAGCTCCTGCTGTTCGTGTTGTTGCTGAGGAGAAAATCCACTGCCCTTCACTACACTTACAGCTCAGTAAGATCAGATTGCAGCGTAAAGATAATGTTCACACTTTACTGTACATCAGTATCAAAGAGAAAACGAGATGATCAAAATATGCCAACCATAATAATGGTGTCAACATTAAGTATGCAGTGTACTTCCTTCGAGTTACCGAGCACTCTGACTCCCTCCTGTTTCAGCAGAGGGAAACTCGCATCATGGTCACAGCCTTTGGGTCCAGCTCTGCTCAAGCCAGAGCGCCACTCATCTTGGTAAGAATACGAGCCAGGTAAGAAGTAGAGGATTGACCCCCTTCAAAGAAAAAATAGAATCTAGGGGTGTTTTTGAAACAAAAGTAAATTAGTAGTTGCAGTTATCCATGAGAAAATACAGAATAAGAATAGACGTGTCATCTCTCTGCACAAAGGATGTTAGGAACTCTGTTCACACACTCCGCCAAAGGACTGCCAGTTAAAATAAGCATTTTGCAAAGGTCCTTCTTGGCAACAGGAGAACTGAGTTGGTGAAATGTGTAAAGCATACCTTTTTAACAGGCTACCTCTTACCCAACTAAATAAGCATATTTCAAATGATTAGAAAAGATTTTCTAATTTGAAGATAATCTAAAGCTGGTGTCAAGAGGACACTGGATATTAAATGTTAATGTTCAACTTCAGAAAAATAAGCAGTTTCATGAATTTTACACTCTGCAGTACAAAACTGAAACAAAACGAACAAAGTCTTGGTGATAGGACTTGACGTTTTAAAAGCAGTGTTTCTGGAAGCGAAAGGGCCCCCAGAAGACCTCTGATTAGCCTGCTCACTATCAAGAAACTCTGGAATAAATAACTCTGAGAGAAACTGCAGGGATATCTATAATTAACTACAGCTAAGGGATTTAGAGTTGGAAGTTACTATGATAGTTGTAAAACCTCTGATATGATAAAGCGAGGAAGTAAGAGGAATGAAAATTATTTGAGAAAATGCTCCAAAGCCTAAACTGATCATCATTATTAGTGACATCTCATGTGCAAACCCTATGAATAAAGTAATCTATCTTTCACAAGCTGCGAGGTTAGGGTCTGATGTACAGTTTGATGATAGTTTTATTATATGTAATTTATGAGATCTTAAAAAGCCATGGAAAAAAAATATTCTCATAATAGAAGTTGTGCTGTCTGGGGAATGGAGATCCAAATCAAATTATAATTCAACTGACTTTTTAAGCAGGAAGGTAAATCTAAGTTTGGAAATCAGTATCTGATGCAGGATCACTGCGTATCAGAGACAATTCAGTTTGAGACAAGCTTAAACAGATCTCATTTGCATTCATCTAAATTGCTCGGGTTGATCAAAACTACCACACAATATATTAGAATTTTCTCAAAATTTAAGGAAGTAAGGGAAGGGAGATGGTCCAAAAAGATGTTCTGAGGATTACCCACCCTTACAGTAGAGGAGTTCCTCACACTTTGAGTGGAGGCAGGCAAAAGCCCAACTGAGAAGTACATCCTGAAGTGCAGTTGTACTGGCTCCTTACCTCCCAGGGGCAAGCTGTGAGTTACTGCCAGCACAAGGTACATACTGAAATTGAATTTTCTTGTGTCTATGCTTTTTTTTGTGTGTGTTCAAATTTGTTGCCATTTTGTAATCAGAAACTTAACCCTTGCTTTGCTAATATAACCTTTTTTTCCTTATTTAACTTTGCCTGGCAATAACAGCAATTTCAAATAACTGTGTCAATAACAAGGCATGTTATTTCTAAAGAAACATCAAGTCAAAATGAATGAGCTGGCACACGTACCTCTAGGATACCCACAAACTGGGAGAAATTTGAGAAACCAAGGCATTTCTTCACAAATAATACGAGTCAGTGTTACACTATGGGGAGAAGTCTTTCCAGTGGGGCATTTATTGAACACATGAAGTGATTGCACATTTGCAGGTGCTCAACCGAGATTAAATCTTTTGGAGGTTACACAGTGCTCTAGCACTACTGAGGACGCAACCTGTCGCAGGGAAGGAGGGGTGAGGCAGAATAATAGTTGGAACTCCAAGATAGTCAATTGAGAGTACTGCAGGGAACTGCGGAGTGCATGACTGCCAGGATAAGCCAAGTGAGTATCTTATATCTAGAAAGCGATTCAAGAAATGTAAATATTACATTCCATTGCAAAAGGGTGTAAGAACAGCAAAATTCCAAAAGCTGGAAAAGGAAGAATGACAACAGACACTGGAGAACACTATTGTGCAAAGCTCTTGAATGGTATCAAGCTCAGCTTTTTATAATGTCTTCAGGAAAAAAAAAAAAAGAGAAGCCACACAGGTGAAGTGTAATAAGTGCAAAGGGGAACATAGCGAACAATGCCAAACAGTGCTGGCACTGTCATAGCACAGTTGGATGCTTAAAACTGCGTGCCAGCAGCATATAAGCTGTAGAGATACAGAAAACCTCAGTGCCAGTTTACTCAGCTAGAGGTGGACCTTTGGATACAGGCTTTGCAATCGTGTCTGTTTATCTAAGATAGGTCAGTATTAGCTGAAACATCATAAACTGCTTATTTGCATTGCTAGATGGGGCTTGGGAAAGTTCAGTCCTTGAAAAAAATGTTACTTTTTTCAATTACTAGCACATCGCTATTACATTATCATTATATTTTTTTTGCAAATCAGGAGTGAAAAAGGAGGATACAGTATTTGCAGAGACATCAGAAAGAGCAGGGGCATGCAGTCTCCAGTGGCTATGACTTCCAAGTTTATTTATTCAGTCTGTGGCCCTCCGGAATAGGCTGTAGACAAGATGACTTGCTCTGAGAGTGGCACTAGCCTACTTCTTACCACCATTCCTTCCAGAGGCCTTTTCCATGCCCAGCAATAAAACACGGGAAGGACTACAGCCCCTTGAGAAAGAAGGCTTTTAGAAATGAGCCACTGTCAGAACAATTAACCCAGTAATCACTCTTTTCTTCTCACAGGTTTGTGGCACTGCTTGGAAAGGAGGAGACCAACAGTGAGCTGTTTGAATTACATGGTGATACTGATCTACTCTCAGCTGCTGTATTTCTTGGGGACTCATCTCTTCAACATGGGAAACTTTCTGCAAGCAACCTGTTGTATATATTCAGTAATTATGGTGCTTCCAGGAAATTGCTGTGTCCTGCAGTAAAGGATGGAGTGCAATATATGGCCCTCTCCTGTCACTAGAGAAAGGTGTAGCATCTCAACAGTGGGCACCTCTGCTACATGCTACAGAGCATCTGACAGGAGTTCAGCAAAGCAGAGTCCTTTGCATGTGCCTGTTTGATAGAATTCATGGATGGTCTCAGATAAAATGTAGACTGTGACTGGTAGTGCAACAGGAAGAGAAAGAACGTTAATAGGCAGAACATATGGGGACTGAGGTAGAAACACATATTTCAACTTCTATTCAAACCTTGTCATACAGCTGTGTGGTTCTCCTTGTATCATGCCCCATTACATACAGAATCTTAGTGACCACTGAGGGTTGAAGTAACAAAAAAAAGAAGAAGTTATACTCTATTTTCAAGCACATTTAACTCAAACCACAAAACCAACAACTTCTGAGTTCTAGTGACAGAATTACAAGAAAGCCCTGTGTGAACAATGTTGTGAGCAGGAAGGTGTGACTAAAGACTGAAAGTCTGGGATTTTTGTTTTGCAAAAGCAAAACAAAGAACTGTACACCCAACGTACAAGGAAATCAGCGAAGCAGAAACCACAGGGGATGAAGTGTTCGCTCATCCAGCACTTTCAGATTTAGAGGACAAGGCAATTTAGTGAATCCTGGAGATGAGAAGACAGAATCATGGACGAACTCGTGCAGATTAGGAATCATGCCTGACTGACTGCAGGAGCAAGAGAAGTAAAACACACAGCCCCAAAACACTGTCAAAGCTGGCATACTTTTAAGAAATGACATAAATTCCCAGAGAAAGAGGGAAGGGTATGTGGCTTGGGGGCATCAACTGTTCTTTCAGAATATTGGAAAGGTGGAGAAAAATTTAGAGACCTTAATCAATTTACTGAAGCATTTGATTGTGTTTCTTTGGGGCGAAGATACGTGCATCTCATTTTCTGTTGCTTGAACATTCATTAGTCATTTGTCAGGAGAGTTTAAAAAGCAGATCATGCAGGAGCAGTCCAAGCAAAATATTTTTTTTCTCTCCCTAAATCTGTGTGTGTGGAGGGGAAAGAATTCTGGAGTGAGGATGAGACTACCATAAATCCTGATTTAACAAATATATGAGTCTGTATCCAAGAGTACAAGATTAAAGAGAAGCATTTGTTTGTTTCCAAGAGAGAATCTCACTGGTGTCTGTCTCTTCAGTCACTGCAGCTTGTGCTGTAACAACAAGAATTACTTTTCAGGCTCCTACATCACATCAGATTTTGACCAGAAGTCTGAGAAAGACAAAGAATTGGACTGATCATGTTCCTATTAAAGTCTGCCATACAACTCCTATTTATTTCAGAAAATGCAAAATCAGTCTGAAGATATTTGTAGTAGCATTTAAAGAATTGCTTTCACACTTAGTTTTATACCATTTAGTTCTATTGACTTCAGTGGGGTAATATATGATTTTCAGACTTAAAAATAAAAACAGAATCAGGTCAGTTTGTCTTTTTATTAATTATTCATTGCCTAAGCCTAGAGACTTATTGCAGTTAAGGCCCACATGCACTGCTGCTAAAGCATTAGCAAGAAGGCAGTGATTATGCGTTAGGCCTTTAGGTCCATGGCATCAGTAAATTATCACTGCTTCTATATATCTGCAGGCAGACCTTTGTATTTGGACAATACAGTTGCACTTATCCACATTATTTTAAAAATTTATTTCAATGGATTCTGCAAAATATAATCTGAACACACATTTAATAAGACATAAATACAAATAAAGGCAGCCATTGAAGAAGTGTATCTGTCTCTGTAGTTAAAGCCTACTAAATTAAATTTTAAAGAATTCACTCAGACTGGAAATCATATCACTGTGTGTGGGCATAGAAGGCGGCTCAGTAAATTCGGGCTCGGTGGGTGAGTCAGCATGAGTCATCAGCAGACATACCATCCTACGGTTATATGAATCTGCAAGGTACATTTAGTAACATTTCACAGTAACAAAATAATGCCATCCTCCTGCTTTTTGTCTAGATGACATTAATGACAGCCCCAACTTTCCTAAAATATTGTAGGTGTTCTCAGTGCAACATGTGACATTAAAAAAAAAAATCCCTCTATTTTGGTATTTTCATTAAGCAAAACTAACACAAATATTAGAAGTTGTTAGGAAAGCCTCAGGTTGTAAATAAAATCATTTACGTAGTTGTGCTACAGTGACAAACAACTAAGCAACATCTACTTTTCAGGGGGATTTCTGATTACTTGATTGAAACATGAGGAGTTTCTTTTTCTCTCTTCCAGTTTTAATTGTGTTCATCACTCAGAATTTCAAATGGATAATAAGATGCTATGGCAAATGAAGTTATTCAGCTGACATCACCAACTGTGTAATAAGCAAACTAGCATCAGTTTGTTCTGAAGGACTTTTTAATTGTGGCATCTTATTAAAAGACTCTCAACACCAAGTAGATGAGCATTGGTAAGGCTGAAACTATTCTTGCTTTCTCCTCATCCACCTTCCTTTATTTCTATGGAAAAGTTAAATTTTTTACTCAATGTTTATTTTTCCTCTGAAGCAGATTTTATTTTCTTCCAGACTGTCATTCCATTTACGATATATAATTACCCAGCATACCCCAATTTGTACAGCTACATAAGAAATGCATTTTTTACTACTTCTTATATTAATTTTGGGAGCTCTAATATTTATTTTCGTTTAGTTTTGCTAAAGATTAGGGAAATTTTGCAAGTAATATGACTGCACTTACAATATGGTGAATGGAGTAGGGTTGCTCATGGGCATGTGTGTACACAGCCTTTTGGCCAACTGACCACCTCACAGCCCAGTCTGGAAACCGCATCCACTGCCACAACGAGTCATCCACTTGGATCCCACTTATCACAGTGATGCCACACAGATGCAGCCAGATCCACATCAGCTAATCTTGTTACAAAACAGAGGCCCTACTTCTATCAGATATGCCAAAATCTGTGGAAATAGAAATGGCTTAACCTCATATTTTAGGCCACAGACTTTTGTTTCCCGCTCTCCCAATAGCCTGGCAAATGCATTCTGAATTCGTTCTCTCATTATTCTCCAGGGGATGAGGTTTCCTGGCTTTATTTAGCTCCTATTATGTCTTGATTTACTAACTAATTCCTTTCCCAGCTAAGTTGTTTCTGTATCACCTACTTATTATTTCAGACGATTAATATTGCACTTCATTTGCTATTGCTATGTACAAGTAGTCTTAGTGAAAATTTGATTACTTTTTAAATTCTCATGTACTCATTAACTCCTATACGCCGAGTAAAGGAAGGTACACTTGCCAGTGCTGCTGCCTATTTTTGTAAGGCATTAATCATCATTGGAACTTGTCTACTGGATTGGGCCCTCTGGCTGTGTGAGGAAACATAAATTTTGTGAATCTTGTAGAATTGAGAATGCAACTGGTGTCATTATGATCACTAACCTCAGGCACACCGTGCAAGAGCTCTGAGGGCAAAGTGTTTTGTGAGTGTCAGAGGTACCTTAATGCAGGATTTGGGCTTCCAGTCTTTAAGGACAACCACAAGGACAAACTCAAAGCCATGTTTACCAAACATCAGTGCTGTTTACTCACTGGGCAATCAGCGTTTCCAACTCCCCACACACAGCCAAAAAATTTCAGCACTTAACCCAAGTTGTAAATAAGATCAGTCAGGCACATTTCTGTTAATAATAGCTAACATGTTGCAAAAAACTCCACACAAAGAAAATCAGAAATACTTTTCTTCAACCATGTTCACTCAACAATACTATTCAGTAACAGCTTTGCTTCAAATATTTCACTCAAAGACAAATCTTGTAGGACATTGCTGCTTTTTGGCTGTAGAGAGTGGAAAACAGTTTCTGCAGAACAACTCATTATTGCAGATATATATATAAATGCAATATACACTTATGTACATCACATACTTATGTTTTTAGAATATATTCTCAGTATGTAGTCTTTCCACAGAAAGTCAATATTCAATATGCTTTGTATATTTTAAGCTGTATTTTATACAAAAATGTAAAGTGGTGTCTATTTTAGTAAGCTCATTAACAAATGTTGCTGGAAACAACATTCAGTTTTCTCATAAATTGCTCTTTCTTCAGCATTCCTTACAATTAAAGTGAGTTGATGAACACTAGTTTAAATTATCAAAAATTAAGCAAACTCCCTATTTCCTTATGCTTTCTTATCAGTTACTGAAATCTACATTTTCTGTAATTTTGGGGGGATTTTAGTTCCAAACTTGCTATGAGTAGGGGAAATCCACTCTTGTAACCTTACAACGGGTTCAGAACAAAGGATTTGTCAAAGATGATTTAATACTTGGCTGTAGCAGATGACATACAAAACAAACAATAATTCTTGAGCTACCTTTGAGGGAAGATCTCTCTGCCAGCAGAGCCTGGAGATAGTGCATGGAATTTCATTTTCCTTCACCACAAATTGTCCCAGGAGAAACCTCAAAACTAAAGTTCACAGACTCACACCTAAAAACTTCCAGAAACCTACAGAGATGGAGACCTTGTGAGTAACCCAGTGAGTAGGCCAACAAGAGGGGAAAACCACAGGCTTGTTTACCTGTTTCCACCCTTAAATGCTTTCAGGTGCAATTAAGACCAAATCCCTGGGCCACGTGAATGAGTTCCTGGCCCTGCTCAGCTTCTTACCTGCCTGGACAGCAAAGGCTCCTATGTGCTCTGTCAGTCTCTGCTCATTCCCATTTAGGCTGCCTGAAAGGGATGGTGGGATGGTATATGATATGGGATATCATATGGGATATGATATATGGGATCTTTGGTATATCTTGGGGTTGGGGCTGCTCCTCTCTTCAGCTATGTAGCCATTGAATGGGTATCCAAAAAAGCACTTAGGTACTCAGTCCCCTTGAGACCTCACATGGGATCCGAATGAGGAAATTCCAGCCCTCATAACTGGATAACAGGATGAAGGGTTTGGAATGCTTATTCTTAAAATTCTATATAGCCCTTGTAGAATTGTACAGAGGGCTGATTTTCTGATTTAAATCCTGAATGACTTGTGATATTATTCTCTGTCCAAATAGACAGTGGATGAATTCAGCTAAGGAAATACGCTGTCTTTCTGTATCCTTGTGTTCTGTATCCATGCTGGACAGGGACTAGTAAAGGCTTTTTCTATTCTAGCAACAGGAGGATTTCCTAAGATGAAACTGCTGAGTAATCTTGGTCATTTTCCAGTATGCTGTTTCATTTAATGTAATTTAGAGCATCATTTTCATGCCTGTAGCATTTAGGTAATCGTTAGCTAAGAGTTGCTGATGGTATCAAACATTCAGCTCTGCCACATTTGCTGCTACATTTCCAGCTTTGATAAATTGGATGTCAAGATCAGGTACAAGAGTTGATGTTTCAAATAAAAGAAGAAAGAAAGTGGGAGAGAGAATGAACGGAAGAGGGAAAGGAAGGCATGAAGGAAGCAAGCCCTGGAGAAAAAGACTGGACTAATGTTTTTCATTAATTAACTTGTTATGTAAAATAGCTCTTTAAACACACATGCAAATATGTTATTTTTCAGCATCCTTTAATTTTCCTACTTGTTTGATTAAAAGTCAAATAAAATTTCTAAAACTAAAAATGAAGCATGACAGAATCAATCTAAACTTGTTCATTGACAGTGACACTTATTCTTTGGCAATATTTAATACTGCTTCAAGTATGAAAGTATACTATTGTATACTAGTATTGCAGGGCAGTGGGGAATCTGATAATATTTTACAGGCCTTTCTCTATATTTGTTGAATGTATGCATATACATATATTTGTGTAATTCTGATAAAAAATAAACACCATAGCTTTGACTTAAAACTAGTCAATACTACCTGAGTTAATTCACATGCATAATTTTCCCCCATAAACCTCTGTAAGTAGTCTCTGCTTAGCTCAGGCTACTGCAGCTACAGGCAGAGAGAGTGGAGGGCTGGAGCTGTCAGGGCACTGGAGATGCAGACACGAGAGACAGAAAGGCTAGAGATGCGTGGGTGATGATGAGGTCCATGGAGCATAGCTGTAAATCAAAAATAGCTAAATAAATGCCAGTTGTTTCATTTTCTCTTTTTGCACACCAATACGTTTATGTAGACTGACTGTGGGCAATGCTAGTGTCTGAAAAAAAATTATGCAAGTGGCTGAGGTAGCTTTTACTGGGTGGGAAAGTGGGAGGCAGTGAGGAGGCAGCGGCAGATATTGCAGATTTTACATGCTTAGGAAAAAATCACATCAAACACGAGCGTGTAAAAGCTGCTGGGTGTCCCAGTGCACAGTGCTGAGCCAACATTGTTCTGCTCTCTGAACTGATTGATGAGCAGATTTGACATCTAGCAATACCAGTCATGGCACATGGTGAGCAATTTTGGAGCAAAAAAATCCATTGGGGATAAGGGAAGAGGGAATACTGGCTACTCAGCACGGTTCGGATAAGGCTAGCTCTGGCTCAGTCAAAGACTCATTTCTGTTCTTTGCCCAGTGAGAGTCTGACAGGGACTTGCTCTGTGGTATATGCACCATCCTTCCTTAGATGTTACTAATGGTGCAAACCAGCTAATGAATGGCATGTATGTGCTGCAATTTTTCCTTGGAAGGTCTGAGGGCATGGGAAAACAGAGTAAGAGGACATTTGTGCTGCTTGTGTGCACTGGGTAGATTGGGACAGAGAGGTGTGTAGGATGGCAGGACTGCTTCCAGGACTGTCCTGCGCAGCACTACTGGAGCTGAGGAACCCTGGGGCTTCCTTGGAGCCTGCCGATAAAGGTGCACTTCTGCCAACAGCTGCATTGCTTGGAGGCCAGCATGGAGTGGGCAGCCATGGACCAACCTGGGGATAAGGGCTCTTAAGGAAGTGCTGCCAGAAGACAGTGGAAACCAGTGCATGTAAAACTGCTTAATTATATGGTGCTTAATTATATATATTATATCTAAATGTAGAGAACAATGAGTAGGAGTAGCCCATATAAGTTAGTTGCCTGCAAAGTAAAATATTCCCTAGGTACTGCAGTTGGGTAAGTGAATTTCATCTTATGCGTTTGTTTCTTCTTCTTCTTTTTTTGGAAACGCAAAAAGCTTCTCTTGTAGATTTGCATAGCCGTCGACTTGCTGAGGGTAATGCTACTAACTATGTTGCCGAGAGAAGTCCTCCCAAAAGACTAAAACCTGTGGGCTTTGTTTCTTTTCACATCACTGATTCATCGCTTGCTCTCCTCCCTCAAGATTCACAGTACATCAGGACCTGACCGGAGGAGCTGCCTGTCATACTTCCAGTTAATCAATGACCTATTTATTATTACATTTAAAGCACAGGCTCAAAGAGAGGCTTTTTGCATCAAGTGAAGATCTGATCAATAACTGGCATGAAGGACACGGCAGGAAACAGGGTTGTGGAAGAGTGAATAGTTTTTACTAAATGTCATTTCATGACACCTCCCCTTGGTAGTCCAGTCTATTTTAGGTACAACAGGATGTCATCATTCCAGTTACTCTTTCAGATACAGATGTGCAGATTGTGGAAAGATACTGAGCACTGAACTGGAAGCCTTTTATACAAATATCAGCACATCAGAAGGGAACAAAACAAATTTTATTTTTGCTCCCTGTCCTTTAATTGTATGCATCTTCTCTAGTATAATGGCAAGTACAATCCAACTCAGCTGGCCTCTGAAAGTTAAGTGGAACAGTGTGCCCCCAAAAATTATTTTCTGCTGGACCAACAAAGGGCAACTCTGTTATGAAACTTATTGTAAGATTGCCACCGGTTTTGGGGACAGACCTGTTCTTTTGTGTCTTCGTTATCACAAACACTTCATTTCATTTCATTACAAAAATAGCCACTTGTTATTTTATGCACCTCTGCAAAACTGCCATGAATAGGAAAAAAATAAACTGAGTTCATTTCTTAAACTGAGTCAATAGAGAAGCCTCATGAGACCTGTCCCCAACTGGACACCTCGGGAAGCATTAGTGCTGGCTGTTACTGGTCAAGGCCTTCATGCACTCAAGAAATGGTCCTGGCCTGGGAGGAGACAACTGATAGATCCTCTCTCTGCTGTAAGAAAAATGGTGGTTCCCTAAAATCTGGTAGCAAGTTTTTCTGAAAAAACCCCAAACCCTTATGCTTGAAATGTGTGGGTTTCTTAAGAGACAAAGCTGGTTCCAGCAGTAACCCCTTTCCAAAGATAGCAAACACTATTCAGGAGAATGGAATCTTGTGGAGCCAGAAGAGGTACATGCTAATGATATTGGGGTGAAACCATGTTGCTCTTACCATTTTGGTTCCTGCCCATCTTTGCATAAAGGGAGGAGTTCCAACTCTTGTAGTTTATACTCTCGGCAGTGCAAAACCTCTTTACATTGTCTACCTGGCCTGTTATTCTACAACTTGGAGTAAAGCAGCTGTTCAGAAGTGCTACAGAAGACAGACATCTCCTTCTCCTTCCCCAAAGTCAGAGTAGTTTTGAGATAGATAAAAGGGTGAAAAGGAGCTAAAAGTACCCAGTCTCCTGTACTCTCCTCCTAATATCAATATTTAGGCAGGGTAACATGGAATCCTATCACAGGTGACAGAAAAATACAGGTAATCATTTTAAAACAGGGTTCTAATAAGTAAGGTCAGAGCTCCTCTCTCTGCTCTTTGGATTCATTATATATAGAGAAGGATTGCTGTCAAAGCATCAAAAATACCTGAAGCTAAGTAGCTAAACAAGCATCTCAGTTTCAGGTTCTTGCCAACAGCGTGGCTTTGACATTTTGCAAAATAATATTTCACAAAAATGTATTGGTATATAAGCAAACTGTGGTTTTAAAATGCCACATTAAGCTAAGTGATAACAGAAAAACATAGGAGTACAGTGGTGGAGTGGTTAAAATGGGTTGCTAGGGTGTTAGAAGGATGACTTTGAGATTGTTCCAAGGAGTGTCTCCTCTCAAAACTGTAAACACACAGTTGGGCTGAGGAGTCAAAAGCAGATAAATGAGATGTTAGCTACACGGCTCTCTGGCGTGCCAGAAGTTGGTATATCTTAACCAGTGTAGCTCAAAGAGCTCCAAAGATCAGACAAGCCATGAATGCTGATTGTTCTGAAATTTGTATGATAAGATTATACAGAAAGAAAGCCTACGTATCTAGTTGCAAACTGAATAATTAGATATGGAAATGAGTAGCCATGGGTCACATAATGCCATCATTTTAAGAATAACCTCATTGTAAGAGCAGATCTAAACTGAAAAAACCAAAGAACAACCAAATAGAATGTAACACATTTAACAAAGGAATAAAATGATCTTGAAATGACCACATTTCAGGGAAACAAAAATCTGCTCCCAAACTGTGGCTATATTTGGTCAGTCTCATACGCTAAATCTCCCTGACGGGTGATTTTTCTTGGACAGCTCAGACAGATGCACTTCCACATTGCAAGCCCCTCTCCTATCACCGCTGCACAGAGCAGAGCTACTGATGGCCTGCTTCACCTTGAGTGTAGAGAGTCTTGCCAGGAATACATGGTCCCTTCCAAAGAAAGCAAACTTGTTAGTTGGTTTCTCAGCTAAACGCAAGCTACTAGGCCTTTTGGCCCCCGCTCTGTTCCCTCTACAGATGTCCTGTTCTGTGAATGAGATGCTTTGCCACTGAAGTCCTGCAAGTAATAAAAAGGGTGATGTGGTGTCTCCTGTACCTATTCCCTACCTCAGTGTTACACAGACCCTGCAAAATCCAAGCATCCCTGAAGCCTTTCACTCTGATGTTGGTAGAAAATGGCTTCCAACAGGCTGAAGTGTGAAGTGTCCCTGAACCACAACCTCCTCCCTTTTGCACTTCTTGCTCTTTAAATTATTCTCACCTCTGCAAGCAAAAAAAAAGAGCATGTGCCTGGAAGTCCTGTGTTAGTGACTGAACCTTCAAGTTTCCAACAGCTCGTGATGTGCTGAGTACCCTGAGCACCTGCTGGAAATTTAAGCCCCTCCACATTTTCTGCAGCCAGCACTGGTGAGAGCCACAGGGAACTGAGATTTACACCTCGCTGTACCCATGCAGAAGAGGGAGGAATGGAGCTGTCTTCTGCACTGCTGGTGGCTCAGGACAGCATTTCTTAGCTTCCTCGGACCCAAATGGCCTTCCCGATACAAAGAGCCTCCATGATCGGTCCAGAGTAGGGTTTGTGCAGCCTCTAGATAACTCACATGTGCAGAAAGAATGGCAAGAACAGGTAGCCCTGGAGCAATGGGGAAAACATCCCGGCAGAGCAAGGGATATGAGGCATTTTTGGAATGCTGTTCATGTGCTTGGGGTATCTCACAGCACTCACCAGTGCTCCCCTACACCAGGGCATCCAGAATCCCACACCAGAGATGTGACCACAGCTGCCCTAGTCAAAGTTGAAAACTCGTCAAAAATTTAGGAAACGCACTATCCTTTCTCAATGTTTGCATCAGATTCTACATGAGCCAAGGGCTGAAACTCCACCCTGAGGGTTTATCTCCATTTTCCATGGCAGTGATGTTAATCCAAGTGGTTACTTTGATTTACATAGAGCTTTTGAGTTACTCTGTCATAATGTTAAGCAAAAAGATTCACTGGAAATGCACCAGTAAAAATTACAACAAAGGCCAATTAGGTTCTTTTTTCTCTGCGTTATTCACACAAAGAACATTTTAAAAGGTGAATTGCTGACTGAGGCACCACTCCAGCTGGGATAAGGATAATTTGGGGTTGGTAACTGTAATAGCTTGTAAGTGAAATTCATTTGCTGCCAGTAGTACAGCTCTAACTGATTTTCATCTGCACTTTTAATAAAGCAATTACAAAACAGCGTAGTCTCCGGTATGTGAAAGTGTCCACAGCTGGGACAGAAATTAATAACGTAATAGGGTAAGGTACCTAGGGTCTGGATAAAGTGTCCTGGAATTAGAAATGCTAATGGCTTGTCTAGCATATAACTGCCTTGGTATAACAGTGGGCACAGCAGTCTGCCACAAAGTCCATGCTGCGCTTAAGTCACTCCAGAGCCTGGGAGCCAGCTCTGCCACACGTCCAGGTCTTCCCAGCACCACTCACACCTTTATAGAAAGGCCAGAACTAGGACTGCTGCAGCCTTTTCCCAGCACTGATATTCCTGATGCATCTCACCAAAAAGACTAGGGTTACGCTAAGGAAAATCTTTTCTGCCTGCTTTTGAAAGGATTTATTGATTCAGGACTAGACCTAAGATTTGTGCTGAGACTTCCAGTGTCTTGGAATGGTTGAAAAATCTGATTACAGCTGAAGTGAATGGAGGAAGATTTCAGAAAGCCCTGCAAATTTCAGGAGCGTTTTGTTGATCAGAAAGAGCTATTTCAGCAGTCCACAATTCCACTCAAGATACTAATTTATAAGGAGGAAGAATAGGTCAAAAGGAAGGCATCAATGAATTGTCACTTAGGAAGTTTGCACTGTGACTAAACATTTCTGGAGAGATCTTTGACTTAACTTCTAGTATACTTAAGTTCTTGGAATACCCTTCTGCTGTTCCAAAGAACATATATTCACTTTACGCAGAAATACTGGGCAAGTCTCTTAATTTTGCTGTGCTGTAGAGTACTTATTTGTACAGCATCCTACTTGCCTTACATGAAGTTTGCAGCTAAACCCACTCGTGTTTGTGGAGCATTTAAAATACTTGGATGTCAGTGAGTCAGACATTAAGAGCATTTGGTATTAGTTATTTGCTACGTTCTTTCTCCACATATTTTAGTCATATGATATACATGTAAAAGAGTAAAAGCAACCAGCATTGCTTTCCTTAAGACAAGTAAGCCTTCTTTCTAGAGGCTCACAATCTGGCCCCGCAGCTTTGGCTGTCTGCCAGACAAGTTAGAGCTGGTATCATGTAGGCTAATGTAACTCTTGAATCACTTGACTAAATTTAGATGCTTGCCTCAGAATTGCCTCCAAACATTTAAATAGACCTCACAAAGATGCTTTTCAGGTTTTGTGGGGTTTTTGTTCTCTAAATCAGACACACGCTTTTAATTTGGCTTTTTTTTTTTTCCAAATTTCTTCAGTAAAAATAAGTTATTATTCATAGTTACTCATTCAAAAATATTAATTCTGAATAGTTGAGAGGTGCTTTCCTGGCATGGCATGCGTTCAGCAGTGCCGGATGCCTGGGTGCCTAGGTGCAGGAACAATGTGCAGAGCAGCTGGTTTGTCTTCTCCTCTGGGAGCCCCTGGGAGAAGCGCACACAGCGAGAACTGTGCCACTCAGTGTTCTATAACCCAAACTGGCTGTGGCGGTATTGCCCGCTCAGGGCACGTGCCCAGAGGTGCTCATCGGCAGAGTGACTTCAGACCTAAGGGAAATCAAAGGGACCTGTCTGGATTCTCCCCACTTTGTCCTTCCCTCCCTGAAGGTGCGGAAGGTGTGGGAAGGGGGAAGAGTCGAGCGAAGCAGGTTTGCGGTCACTCCTCGCCCACCCCCTTTGCCTGACCCCACACTTGGTCTTTGAGTTGATGGTATGGTTGTGCTGTGCTGAAATATAACTGTAGGCAGTGTTAAATCGAGCAGGTTAGCAACTGTGAGCGGATTCCTGGTAGAAATGTGCCAATTCGCTTTTGGGTGGCACGTGACACATCTGATGAGCAGCTGAGAGACTGAAGCACGACCCACTAGCTGGTGTGAAACTGCAAGCTCACAGAAAGTCCCACAGACTCATGTGAACCACTGAGGAAGACACATGAATCCAGGGTGCTCCTGAGCCTCTGGGCAGAAACCCCATTTTCTGAGCTAAGCCTCAAACCATCACTTTTTCTTTAAGGGATATTAAAACAAAGCTGCCCAGCAGAGAATAAGTTTATGGATGTTTCTAAGTTCGTTACACACTGTACATACTGGTATCTGGTTGTCAGTGTATAGAAACTTCCCTGCTGCAGAGTTTCAGAAACTGAAAGCAAAGGCTGCAACTGGTGTGTTTGAGAAATACCATGGAGAAGAATTGGGTAAGAGACCAGCAGAATGGGATACAGGGGAATATATATATGAACACTTCATTTGTAAACACCTAGCTGTATCACAACCATGCAGAGACAAACAACCCCGCAGTTTAATTAGTGATAGGGATGTACAGCCCCTGCTGTCAAACTGAGGCAAATGACACGTCTCCATGAGGCAGAAGCAGAAAGTTTGGAGTGAGCTGGAGACTCTGTTGACCTCCTCAAAGTCCATACACCACTTAGGGTAGTAACAGCTGACTCCACTCATGTTTTGTGATCTTACAATGCATGGTTAATATTCACTCACTAACTGTGGCACCTACGTTTGGTTTACTCTGTATAATTAACGAGTTTATTCCAGAAATATGTACCGTAGCATCCCTTACATTTTTCTCTGAAGCATCTGATATTGTCCAGGGTCAGATCCTAGATTTTTTTGGACCAGCTTGGAAATTCTTCCTTGTTTTATTAAACAAAGCCATAACATTTTCCTTGCATATGGCAAATAGCCACACTTGAAGCTTAGAAAACAGTATGTTGGCAGCATTTACCCCAAAAGAATCTGAATGAGCTGTAACATATATTTAAACATACACATACAGATGTGTTTGTACATAAATATATATCTATATGTACATAAATATATATCTATAGGAAGCAATGTCTGAAATACCGCCCTCCCTAAGGAAAAGCGTAGCAATCGGCTGGTGATGAGTTCACCCCATAGCAGCAGAATGAAAGGGAAGTTTGTCTTGTGCATACAAAAGCAGACTCCTACAAAACCAGAGCTCACATTGGTAGCGTTTACCCACAGCATCGCTCTTGCATCAGGCCTCAGCCAAGCGTGCGGCACCTCAGGAAGCAGCACTCCTACGCCAGTGCCTTGGGGTTGAGAAAGACAGAATTTGCACCAAAAGACTGAAATATTCATTCGTAGCCAGAAGCCACAGAAAACTCGCAGTGAAAGGCATGCAGTGGAAGGCATAGCAAGGAGTCAGCGAGCACAAAAGGACAAAACTAGGCCTAGAGGTATCCGAGAAACTGATCCCTCAAGTCTGCTGCTGTCCATCAGTGTAGCGTCTGGGCGTTCTGGTAGTGAAAAAGTCTCAGTGATGTGGTATGTTTGGTGAAAGAGGTGAAATGGGTTACGCAGGATAAAGTACTGGGTTTCTCAATGACTAGAGGCTTCAAGTTTGTTGTCTGAGAACAGCCAGAACTTCAAACCTAACCAACAGTCATTGGTTTTCTCTGTTTAATATTATATAATTCATTAGTCTTCCTCCTTTCAAGAAGAGAAGGTATTTAGCTAGAGATGAATGTGAACTTGGACCTCATTTTGAACACACATATTTTACTGAAAAGTATTAATTTCAATTTGGATCTGAATTTTGCTTCTGATCACATTCAGCATTTAAAAATACTTAGACAGCTGAAAGAAAGACCTTTATGACTGGCAATGTTTACATGTGGATCTGAATTTAAAACCATATAGTGTATGCATACACTATACAATTACACTTTCATGGATGTAGACTTTCATCTCCCCGTGTGATCTGTGGCCCAGACTACAGCAGAGTGTTTTCCACATGCCAGAGCTGAATTGTCAGCTTTAATAGTAATTTCACCAGCAAAGTCATCGAACTGTCCAATGTCATTCATGGTTTCTTTCTACATTCTGTTTCAGATTGAATTTGATTACCTAAAGCTTTATTGCCAAAGTGAAACGAATCACTCTAATTAGTACTGCAGGCTGAACACTAGCTGAAGCATGGTCATTTTTTGTTCTATTAGTAAAGCCTATCTCTTTTGGTATCATAAAAATCCCTATAGCATGGTTTGAGATCATCTATACCAGCAGAAGTCGCATTTAGAATTATCCTTTATTCATTCAGTTTCAGGGGGCATCCAATTGGAACTTCAGTGTACTTCATGTTTATGCCATGAGAGGGACAAAAAGAGTCCAAAGGAAGACCTAAAAATCCTTGTTCCAGAGGTGAGAAGGATTCCTGCTGAGCTGGAAACTGGAGAGACAACTGTAGGGTGTTGTTTGATGACCTTTCACAAAGTCAATAGCAGAAGGCATACCATGGCATTGCTGATGATTTGAGACAGGCATATTAGGCTAATTAAGCCTCATTGCTGGCAGCAGGCCAAAATTAAGAAGACATAAAGTTGGAATTTCTACAAAGCAAGGTAGAAATGAGGCAAAAAATCCTTTGCAAAATATCTACCCATCAAGAACAATTGCAATTAACTAAAGATGAAATCAAGGGACTAAAAATAATCTTCTAAATTTGAGTTCATTTTCTCACAGTATTTTTTCTATTGAACCTCGTTCTCCACTACTCATAACTGGGAAGCAACATTCTCCCTCTAGATCTTTCTTAGTACCTGTTTCCAGGTAGTGTCTCAGCATATGAGCTATTATTCCCCTCTGCACTGCCATTTGCTCTCCTCTCCTTGAAGCTCAGTCAAAACATCTGCCTGAACAGTTTGAATGACCCAACTTTGGAAGATATTGCTGTGTATGCAGCATCAAGTATGCACATACCCTTTACAGAGCACATTGAGAATGAACAACTCACTATCTCACTTTCAGACTGTGATGCACAGGCCAGTTATTGTTGGTGAAGAGATCTCACAATTTTTCTTTTCAATAGTAGAGTGTTTTAAGGGAAGATTGAAAGAGATGAATGGTGCTTGTAACTGCAAAGTAGTGGCCTGTTCTAAGTAGAAGTGTGATATGAAAAGAAGTGCAAGTCGCAAGTGGGAGAAGATGACAAAAGAAGTAGGCAGCAGAAAATGCATGGAACAGATCAGGGTTGACTCATACAGCTTTCAAGCCTGTTTATTTCTTTGGAGGACTACAGAGAAATCTATTTGCCTTGTGGACAATTGACTCCTGCACACAGCTTTGCTTGCTGCTTTTCTGTCATTCTCTGGGTGTAGACCTCCTTCCTCATATACAGGCCCTATAAACAAGCTGGGAATGTGCGAGGAAGGAGAAGGGTATTAAAAGACTTCAGTGACTTCCCCAATCTGCAGTAAATTGGAATTATCATAGAATGTTTCCAGTGATGGGGCATCTACCAGCTCTTTGGGCAACCTGTTCCAGTGTTTCACCATCCTTGTTGTAAAAAATTCCTTTCTTATCCAGTCTAAATCTACCCTCTTTTTGTTTAAAACCATTTCCCCTTGTCCTATCGCATCAGGCCCTGCTAAAAAGTCTGTCCCCGCCTTTCTTATAAGCTCTCTTTAAGTACTGAAAGGCCACAATAAGGTCTCCCTGGAGTCTTTTCTTGTCCAGGCTCAACAACCCCAACTCTCTCAGCCTGCTTTCAGAGGAGAGGTGCTCCACTGTCTAATCATTTTTGTGACCCTCCTCTGGACTTGCTCCAACAGGTCCATGTCTTTCCTGTGCTGAGGGCTCCAGAGCCAGACACAGTACCCTAGGTGGGGTCTCACCAGAGCAGAGTAGAGGGTTAGAATCACTTCCCTCGACCTGCTGGCCGTGCTGCTTTTGATGCAGCTCAGGATATAGTTGGCCTTCTGGGCTGCAAGCACACATTGTTCGTGTATGTCCAAAAACTTTTCACCCACCAGTATCCCTAAGTCCTTCTTGGCAGGGTGCTCTCAATCCCTTTACCCTCCAGCCTGGATTGATACCAGGCATTGCCTTGCTGAACCTCATGAAGTTCCCATGGGCCCAATTCTCGAGCTTGTCCAGGTCCCTCTGGACGGCATTCCATCCCTCAGGTGTGTCAACCACACCAACCTTGTGCTTCTCTGTCTTCAGCCATACCCATGTTAGTATTCTCCTCACCTTTACAATATCTCCTTGCTGCTGAGAATGAAATCCCTAGAGCACCAAGTACTGGCAGGATCCATGGTCAAGGAGCAGGGAAACGATAATCCTCTGCATTTTTTGGCCTTTCAGGGACAACTCCTCATCAACCACATGCTGGGAAACCAG
Source organism: Limnodromus scolopaceus (assembly GCA_028565335.1). Lineage (NCBI taxonomy): Eukaryota > Metazoa > Chordata > Aves > Charadriiformes > Scolopacidae > Limnodromus > Limnodromus scolopaceus. Next base: position 28,371,162 of record JAOXNO010000024.1, on the reverse strand, counting down.
ACAATTCAGATGCCTTTAAGTTATCACATGGAGAGAGTGTGGGTAGAGCTCAGGACTTAGGTAGCCAAAAACAAAAAGAGCTTTCAGGAGAGTGCTTAGACTAAACTTTTTACAGCCTGGAAACTTTGACATCTGCAGAATGCAATGCTTAGTTATTCAGCCTCTGTTTACGTCTCCTTCAGATCTAGCCATCTGCTACACTTCAGCTGTTGTGTTTTGATGCCAACCTTCCTGTAAGCAGGCTTGCATTGATTAGATTCCATCTAGCAGTCTAGCTGCTTCTCTGTGAAAGCTTAGCTTAGTGGTTCCTTTCGTACTTCTGCTTGGACATGCAAATACTGCTTTCTCATCAGAATCAAACTGACATATCATACATCTATTAGTTGCCCACATCCATTCTTGTAAATCCATTCATTCACCGGAAATTCCTACTATGTTACTTCATGTGGCACTGCTGCAGAGTAGAGGCATTCCATACGTGCATGGATATGACAGATTTAGCAATTAGAAGTTCACTTTCTTGCACCTTTCACTGGCATCTATTATATTTTAAGCAAAAGGAACTGTTCAATATATTAAGAGTGGGTTATTTTTAGAGACTGTACTCATGGGCCTGAGTTGGATGAGATGCAAAGATTTACTTAGACTTTATTTTTTTCTCTACTTTTCTACTTCTTGTCATCCTTAAATCTAGGAATAATTTTACATAATATTTGCCAAATGCATGGATAGTAAAGGAATGATTCAGTAAGCAAATAAATTGTAGCCTTGCAATGAAGTATAAGGAGTGGGAAGAGGAAGGGTAGAAAACCTAGAAAAAAAAGACGACAGGTATAATAGGTATAGATCAGTGGGAGTTAAAATTTTGTTGTTCTTTCTAAGATAGTAATGATGCCTTCAGAGAGTAATTTTTTTAGCTGAGGTTCTGAGTCTCTTCTTGCATACCTTGAAATTGTTATTCACTCATACAGTCAGAAATATTCTGCAATACTTACCCTATTTTGCCAGAGCAAAAGGAACAGCAGGTGCTGGAAGACAGGAAGACTTTATTTTTGTTTCATCTGCCTTCCTCCCTTACCCTTTGTCCCCCGTTTCATACCTTTTCAGACCATTACACTTTGCAGGAGGGGCTTTGCCTTTTAAGGCAAATGTCCTCTAGGACATTGTGAGCACACCAACAACGTAAGCAATCAATAGTAATTCTACTACAGAGCAGCTGATCAGCAAAGTAGGTCCTGCAGCTCACCCACAGTAGATGTAGGGTCTTAAATCTGAAAACATTTCCACAAAATTGTCTTATGTAAATCAGTCAGAAGGTCCATGGTTGTGAAGTGCAGCACATGCATATTTGCTTTCAGGATTAAGACACAGTAAGCAACAGGGTACTGTTTATTTTACGCTTGCTCATTGCACTCAGTGAGTAGCAAGACTTTGCTTTGGTTTTGTCATCATAGCAGCTTCCAACAGTTCACGAGTGAACTGCTGGCACTGTTGGATAAACTGCAAGCTTTTACTGATTTCAGGCAGACCTTTTAATCACGGTATTTCTTACTACTATTGCTCAGAAATATGACATTTTTCCACCCAATGAAGAAGACAAGACAATTTCTTCAGGTAACGTACTTCACTGAAAAAGCCAAGGAATGACAATGTGTATTTTTAACATTGTGATTAGAGTCTGGAATTTTGTTATAAAACAAATGCAGCCTAATATGCACTTCTCTCCCAATCCTGAAAAAGCTGGTTAGATATACCAATCAATACTTCTGTTGGATATATAATAAACAATACTCAGCTGTTCACAAGTGTTTGGTCAGGTTCTGAAGATACAACTTTCTATTACATGGAGAGAGAAAAACACAATATTAATTTGGGGATTTGAAATATTTGAATTTGAGTAGTTCTCAGTGAGTACAGCACTTAACCCACCAGCATCCTGGGTAGCAGTCCCTTGCTATGGATTCGCTCAGGTATCAAAGTTAAAGGTTCAAAGCCAGGTTCAAGGCCAGGTTCAAGGCCCAGGTCCCACACTCTGTCTTCGTAGTACCTCTTTCAACTGTTCTGTCAGAGTGCATGCTAAATTATTGTTTTTCAGTGTGATACCATATATCTAGGATTGCCTAAGGAACCTTTATTTAAGTCAGCCATTTCAGCTCATGGTATGCTAGGAAAAATTGGCCCCTCTTTGCCTGCGGTGAACAGTTTGGCCATCTCTTCCTGCAATATCACATACAGTCATGTAGCTCTTTTCATAGTAATTTGAGATTTTTGTAATTGCAGCTGTGGGAAGGCAACATTTTTAAGGGAGAGGTGATGTACCTTATCAAACTGACTGACAGAATTGCAAGAAAAAATTGCAAGAAAAAAGCAGACCAGCTTTTTGGTCCCTCAGGGCCTGATCCCTGAAGTTTTATATGGATGGAACGAATTTTGTGCTAAGCACAGACTGAGCTGTGTCACTGGCACATAAGACGGAGGTCTCACACAAGTCTATTAATTTCTTGAAGATTGCTACAGCTTCAAAAAGAAAATCTACTCAGCTTTCTTAAGCATAAAAATCTAGCGTTTCAGCTACCCTGAAAACAGGGAAGAATTGAAAAGTTACAAAACATTAAAAGTTTTGCAGAGTCTATCCTTATGATGCTATCCATCTTTCACAGTGTAAAAACTTCTGCCTAATTCTGTGGTCTTCAGGTTGTCTCACATTATTCATAGGTACACAGGTGAGGTTTTGCTATGGTGAATCAGTTACTCAAGCCATGGCATAGTTTTAGCATAGCACAGCAAGGTTATTTAGTCTTGCGATGAGGATAATTTCATTTAGTCTCCTACAACACTTGAATGAAGTATAACCAGATTCTTTCCAGTGGTTTATAAGGTAATTGCTAATGCAAATGATATTATCTCAGTTTCTTCCTACAGTTCATCGATACAGACCAGCAAGGTTTTACCCGATGTCTTATCCCAAACTGTGTAGAAATTCTCTATAGAAAAATATTTATTTACAACATTATCCATTCGGAGAGCAGGATTTTAAGGACAACTGTGGAAAGTCAGAAAAGGAAACATGCAAAAAAGCATTTGTTTTCTAAGGACGGCCTCTACTGATCAGAGTCCACATTTTCTTTGCAATGAAGCTCCTGGTCTGGAAGGCTGTGTGCGTGTGCAAAGTCAGGACAGAAAATGGGGAAAGTTCGGGGCATATTCCTTGCAAAGTTTGAGATGAGAGAAGAAGTAATGACGTTGTTCCAGACCTTTCCCCTCTACATGCTGTATGACCTCTGATTTCTACACAATGTTTCAAGAGGCTCTAGTAGGATGGTGGAAAGGCAGGAGTTTTCCTACTTAAGAGTGGAGGTAGACAGCTGCGTGCAGGGGCTCCCTCTATTTACAGATTCTGGAAAAATAAACTCTTCTCATTCTCCCCCTTACTTTGTATCATCCTTTTCAATTCACATGTTAAGGCAAAGATACAGAGTCTCAGCCAACAGGAAAAGAGGCCTGTAAATCTGATGTATGCAAATCTGTGTGGCAGATTTCAGAGGGGTTCGTGGTTTCTAAGGCAAATCAAAAAGTGTAATCCTGGCTATTATTTAGCAAGTGTTCCCTAACTATGAGACTATTGGCAGAGCCTGCACAAAAATATTGTCTTTAAATGTCTATGCCTAGCCATAAAGAAGGCATTTTGCCAAAATGAAAATGAAAATCATTGGCCAAATTAGCATCGTGTGATCTTAGCTTTAAAATGACCCTGATGCTGTATAAACAAGATTACATAAGGGTTCAGAGGTATGTGAAGCAGTTCAGTAGTGCCACCTTGAGGGAAGCTCCTAGATGTTATGTACAATTCCAGATTTCAGTTCATCAGCATTTGCCTGTGTTTTATTAGTTGGAAATAAGTCAATGAACTACCCCAGAAGAACGAGATACAGTAGATTCAGAAATGCATTAAAACATGCCCTTATTAGCAGAAGAGAAGTCAAAGCCAGCACTAATGCATTTCTATTGCTGCAGAAAACTATAGTCTGGGAAATAGAATTGTAATGTTTTGCACTTTTAGCTGTTTATCGCAAAGCCATTTAGTAATACGAATTAAGCCCTGCAAAACATTAACACTAATTTAGACCATAAATACCTTTTTGTAGAAGGGAGCCAGTGGAGGTAAAGAGCTGATGCCAGAGTCTCTGAGAATCCTGATTTTTTTCTGTAATTTTGTTTTCATCTGGGATGCAAAACAGGATCTGTTTATCCGAGTCTGATTTTCAGTAGAATTATAACCATACATCGGAAATCAGATTGATTAATTTATGAAGTGGCAAATGGTCAGAATTATAAAAGAGGATGCTTACAATTACGATCTGCTTTGTTTTCCATCCATTCCTATCTTCCCCATCACATTGGTCTGGAAGTGCCATGCACCATCTGCTAGACTAAGATCAGTAAATGTCAAAAGTGGTTGTCATTTTTCAAATCTGTCAGCTGGTGACAAGTAGGGCAGTTTAGAGATCACACAGATATGGGTTTGTTTTTTTTTTTACTTGGGAGGGCTCTTTTCTTATTCATAAACATTTCTGCATTTCCTGACCAGACCCAGAAATGGCAGCAAGTGACAGTTCGTGTATGGAGTCTCTCCCCGCCCCCCCCCCAGCCCTGTTTCCTTCTTTTAGTGAGAACAGATTTACAGCTCTTAAGCCACCACAAAAACAGTGCGCCATCTTTAATAGCTTAGATGTTGACGACTTGCTACTTGACATGCACAATCACCAGAGCTGACGTATGATTTATTGATTATCTCTGAAAGGACAGACAGCTGTGAACTTCGATACTTCTGTAAATATCAACATCACCCTAGTGCGAATGCATGCAGTGTGTGATCTTACAGCCGTGCACAATTCCTCTGGGGCCCCCAGGTGCAACTAAACATACAAATTCAAGTCACCTCTTCACAAGATCCAAGCACATTAATTTATTGCGGAGTTCACCAGGATCAAGGGTATTTTGTGACTTTAGGAAGCTCCAACAAGTCCTAAAACTGTCTTTGGAAAAAACAGGAAGGGAGAGGGAAAGAAGACATCTTTCATTTCAAGGAAAAATTAACGGGAGAAGTGAACACCTCCTTGAATATAAGTGCAGATAGCATCAGAGCAATTGCAGACTGAGATCCTGATATACTAGTGTGATATTCATTTCACAGAAATGGCTCTTCGAATAAAGAATAAAAGTTGTGGCAAGGTAAATGCCTTCATACTGTAATGATGTAGATACCTTGCTGTGACTTTTTGATATCTTGCCATTCTTCAGAGCTGGCAAAGTAGTCAGTTCCTGGATGACACCATATGCAATGTTGCTTTACCTAAGTTCTGATGTTAAGTAAGCGGTTAATCAGCTGCAAAAATACCTAAGACATAGAAAACAGCTGAAAAAGTGCTGAAGAACTATACTTTTGCATGTGTCTTTCTGAAGTATAATTTGCTTGAAAGATACGCAGAAAATGCGTATTTTTGATTAAATGGGAACTATATATTAAATGTGCCCAGGGTAACAGTACATGCCTTCCTTTTTTTTTTTTTTTTTGCTTCTTCCTCCTGTTTTACATCCCTATCACTCTGGACCCTGAGTTGGGTTCTTGGGAATTGGTAGCCTCTGAACTGTAGCAGTTTATGAAGGTGGGAGCCTGCCTTCTGTCTTCACTGTCCTTTATACCTTATTGTTAATCATTCTAGTGTTTGAAGTTAAATTTTTAAATCAATATTGCTATAACATGTGAAACTGAAACTTAAGTGAAAGAAATAAAAATGCTAGTGCTTGTTAGAAGTAGATACATTTCTCATTGAGAGACATTTTCCCCATTTTCTGAATTTAATAATAAATTTAATTTTCTTTATTCATTGTTTCTCTGGGAAACTGTCAGGAAAAATGAAAGTACTGTGACTGTGAAAAATATCTAGGACTATGTTTCTAAGTCCTTGGTAGGTGATGATTGCATATATGTATCAAATCATTATGAACTAAAAAGGTAATAACATTTTTGCTAGGATTGAGATAATGCTTTACTTTTTTTCTCTGTGGAACTAAAAATTATTTCCATTGTATACTTCTCCATCAATACAGCATGTGGATAAACAATTATCAAAATTATGATGCAGTGTTGCTCTTTCACACGGTCCGTCCTCACTGTAATTAAAAACTCTGCCTAATCCTGCTCCGGGAAGAAGGTTTGAGTGCATATACTCCACATACACATAAAAGGAGGAAATCTATGGGAAGGCTCTGTATGTCTGTACTTGTTTCTTGCCTCCCTGTACAGGGACACTTATGGAAGGAGGCAATATATGAGAAGACTCTATTCATGCACTTGTTTGTAGCCTCTCTATTTCTTTCACAAGACTGAAAATACTGTTCTGAAGATCTTTTGTGCTGCACTGAACTTCTGGCCTATCCTTGGGAAGAAGGAAAAATGTGGAGGGTATGCCAAATTAATACAGGCTCTTGTATACCTCAGATGTGATGATTTCCCATTAATGAATAAACTGCCTCTGTTGGTTTTTTTATACTTGTCTTCTTTTTCTTGTATGAGAAAAGCTAAAAGACCTAAAATCCAGGTGTGAATAGTAGCTGTATGTATTTATTCTATTCTTTTAAAAACTTGCTCTCTTCTCCTTAATTGGGTCCAGTTCTACAGCCCAGATCCTGGCAAGGCCTAGTTCTAGATCTGTGGTATCAGAGAGCAGGGGCCACTCATCTCCAGCAGAGCTGTGGAAAATACTTGCAGCAAAACCTCTCAAAGGCTTTTCGTGTTTGTCATTTTCCTGTTTGTGTTCCTGTTTGTGGTCTTGCACTTCTATGTAGATGTGTCTGCATCTGAATAAGTGGTCATGAATGAACCCAATCTGCATGCAAAAACGGCTTTTTAAAATTTATATTTTTAATCTATCTTTTCCACAGAAATTACAAAAAAACAGCAAAGCCTGGCTGTGAAGAAGACACTAAATGCAATAGAAATACTTTAAAGAAAAATGCACAGAACAAAGAAGGAGCTTTTCTTCAGTTAAGTGTCTTTATGGATATCCTTTGCTGCATTTCCCATTATATGCTATCCAAATAGACTTCTACAAAATTAATATGAAAGAATTATTTGTATCATCTGAGCTTCCTTTAGAATTTTCTTTCTCTACTATTTCCAAATAACTAGTTTGTGATTTGGCGGTTTCATTTAACTGCAGTGCTTAACCTCTCCAGCCAAGCTAGTAGGTTAAATGATTTTTCTAAAGTATAAAACACATAGTGCCAGTTGTGGGGTGTTCTCTTTATGCTTCTCTTGCCATTTATTTTCAATTTCAAATGTCAACTGTGAAAGGAATTGGGTGAAGGATGAAAGTGCCAATGTGTTTCCTTGACCTATAGTCCAAAATCACTGCCTGAAAACTGAGAATAATCTGCTTTACAATATTAATTGCTACTGCAAGGGCAGTAGCTGTTTCCCAAAAGTAAATTCTTCCGTAGGTTTACTGTTTCAAGCAGCAGTACATGTGCTATTGCACCAGTAAAATATCCGAACAAAAATTAAGTGTGCACTGATTTTATTCTCGATAAAATAATTCTGCAGAAGTGTATTAATTTAGAAAAAACATTTCTCAATGGATTTGACCTACCAAATGCATGGTTTGCAGTCCCCTTCTACAGAATTCCTGTGAAACTTAGGGCATGGCCCATGAGACTCCTTTGCATCATCTCTCCTCAGCCCGACATAGATAATTTTTTGACCCAATAGCACAACAAAAGCTAAGATCCTAATACAAGTAAAACAGCAGAGTACATATGCTGGATGAAGTAGCGTGCACACATACTGCTTTTTTTTTTTTTTTTTTTTTCCAAAAGGAGCTACAAACCACTTCGGGTCTTGCTAGATCATCCTTTATCTCAAACAGTCCTACTGCCAGAAGATCATCTCTGTTGCTGACATGATGTTCTTCCATTGTGCATTCAACACGTGCAGTTCTATAACAGACATGGAATCACGGAATCACAGAATTGTCAGAGTTGGAAGGGACCTCTAGAGATCATCTAGCCCAACTCCCCTGCTAAAACAGGATTGCCTAGAGAACATTCCTCAGGACTGCATCCAGGCGGGTCTTGAAAGTCTCCAGAGAAGGGGACTCCACAACCTCCCTGGGCAGCCTGTTCCAATGCTCTGTCACCCTCACCGCAAAGAAGTTTTTTCTCATATTTGAATGGAACTTCCTATGTTCCAGCTTGTGCCCATTGCCCCTTGTCCTGTCACTGAAAAGAGTCTGGCTCCATCCTCCTTCAACCCACCCTTTAGATATTTGTAAGCATTGAGACACCATGAGGTGCCTTCAGGTTTACTTCAACCAAACTCCTAACATACTTTTAGGAACACAGAAACATACCAGCTCGATGTTACTCATAATTTGCAAAAGGAAAAAAAAAAAAAAAACAAACCTTTCAATTTCTACTTTAACTTCCAGGACTTGCTTTCCCCAAAAGAAAAAAACCCCACAGGTTGCCGTTTCATCTTATTCATATGTTTATGCTACAGTTAGAAATTCATATATGTGGTGATGATATCTGTTCTGTTGGTATTTAAGTGTGACATTCCCTTGCAGCCAAGAAGCTATTTCCCCTAGAAAGGATGCTATTCCAGCAAATTTGCTGTGCCAGTACTGTGCTTTGCAGCCATTCAGAAAAGTTGCTGAACAATGTGAGAAGAGAGAGAAAGCACAGACACAAGAAACTACTTGGAAGATATTTCAGAAGTACAATATGATAAATGCTCCATTACTCTCAGTGAAATATACAGATTTTGAATAACCCTGAAAACTTCTTAGGACTTTGGTTATATTTGACTATATCTGCAAAAGATAAAATTCAAGATTTCCTTTACCAAATGGCAAGATATAAAGAGGCGCCATGATTCACTGCAGGGAACAGCCTACAAGGCCGTACATAATTCTGAACAACAAAATTACACATATGTTTAAATGAAGACTTAATTAGACATAATGTTTTAACTGTCTCCATGAAATACTATATTTGATTTGCGATTGCATTTTAACATCAGTTATTTCTGACTCTACGTACATTAAAGCCTTATTCATTCATGACTGGTTGCAAACAATAATCTGATAAATATCAGCTTTAACCCCTTGCATGACAGCCTAAGAAAATAAGACCCTGATCTTGACGAAGGTCTTACTAGGCTATAATAAGACAAAATGATACAAGTTTCTCCTATAATTTTTGTCAGAGGTCATCAATCTGTATTCAACAAAACCATCATTGATATTTGATGCCGATGAGTTCCTAGTTCACTGGCTAAAAAAAACCATATGACACATTAGGCCTATTCTTTTTCTTATGTGAGACCCATAATTAATAGGGCCAAATCATTCTCCACAGATAATTAATTCTCATATAATTCCACAGGGTGACTGACATTTCATGTAAATACTTCTTTGGATAGGAGGATGCAAAGAAAAAGGGTTTAACTGCCAAACACAGTGTATTTTGTATCCAGCTAAAGCTCCACATCAGTGTGCTGTTGCTGAGCTGCATCAGCACACATCTCCCTATTGCATCCTCCCCCAGTCCCTTTGCAAATGGCTGGAGAAACAGTCAGTAATTTGAAAGAGGAAAGGGCTTAAAAATGCTTAAAAAATCAGAATGACAAAAAGCCAAGATTTTTGCAGTTTTGGAGCCATATGTCTGTGTAACCCTCCTGCGGTGATAACGTCCCAACACAGTCTGTTGGTGTTTTTAAGCAACATGGCTGACCCAACCAATACACTACTGCTACCAAAATGTCCAATTCCATTTCCTCTTCCTTTTCTCTGGAGGAAGCTCTGGTATCCATCAGGCTCTTCACTGAGCTGACTTTGTTCACCAAAGCCATAAAAAGGAACAAAACACACCTAAAATGACATGTTAATCCATTAAAACAGCCCACTGAAGGAGCAGAGGAGCACCAGAGTTTACCATAGACATGGTGGACGTGAGGAGAAGGGGACAAAAGCTTCTCCTCTCCTGTCTGCCCACCTCCTCTAAACGTGCCCACCAGAGTCTAATACTCAGGGAACACTGTGACAACCACCTCCCCCAGCCAAGGAGAAAAAAAGAGGGTAGAGAAGACACAAAGCACTCACATGCTTTCTTGTCCCATCTATCTTCAGAAGCAGATGGCAGCACTTTGTTCTCATGCTCTCCTAGAACAGGCAACTGTGCAATTAGGAGGTTGCTTTTTCTGCAGAGCAGCTTCAAGTTGAAGTCCTAAAAACTGCAGGAGCACTCCCTGCAAGGCAGTTCTTATTGGCTACTCTTGCGGCAGGAGAGATATACTCTGCCTTATCTCCTGGTCATCTGTGGACAGAAGATAGACATCTCATAGGTGCCAGTTGCTTCTACTACAGGACCTGCAATGAAATCACAGCACATGAAAGCTGAGGATCTGAACCCATTTTAGTCAGTTCTCCTGAAGCAACAATACTGGTGAGACTATGCAGTATGTATGCCTCCATTTCTATCCATATTTCTCATTACTTTTTTTTAACCACTTCCAATGACATTTAGGCAATGGACAGAGGTTTCAGGGATGTTAAGTTCCCACAACCTCTGGCTAGCAAGAAAAGGCAGTGTGGCTATTAATCAAAGGAAGGGCTGAAGAGTGAACTAACCATTGTTAGACATGGCTGAGGCCACAGGAAAGCTCAACCTCAAAATACAAATGTAAAAATGAGGGTTCATTGGTTCTACTGACCTCACAGAACCAGCATCAATATAAGTCCTCATAGAGGCTGACTATATAAAGCTTTCTGCAATATAAGTCAGCTTTTCAGCTCTATAGACCAAAAAGTTTAGTTCCCTGCATACAGGAAGACAGGCAAATAAAGTAATAAATTATAATATTGTTCACCATTGCAGACAGGCTCTTCTTTTCCTGTAAGATATATGAATAAAATAACCCACAGATAAAATACAAAAGCTTTATCTCAATTGAGTTTTTATAGATCCCCCAGGATTCACGTAAAATTATAGCAAAATCCAAGCATAAATCTCAGGGTTTGGCTGCCTGGTACTTCACATGTAGTTTTTTGTTAACAAAATTGCTGGATTTATCACCACCGTGGTCACCCTGTCTTTCCAGTTTTACTCACTGCCTTTTGGAAACCATTTTAAAATCAATGTGAAGGCATGGGAGTAAAAATGTAACAATGCAACAGACTTATTAGGTCACCACATCCATCTACGTGACAGACCAGGACAGTTCTCTGTGACAGTTCCACCCAGCTGAGTTTTAGCAGTCTTAGGCAATTGGACGACTAGCACTTTCCCTTACATTATAATTTTTTCAGACCGTATGTTGTGTGCTTCATTTCATTAATTCAACCATATTTTTTCCTCTTCCTTTTAAATAAAGATTGCAGCACTCACATGTCAAGCTGAAGAAGACATTATTCTAGCAGTAACATCTAACATCTGTTTTTGGCAGGCACTGTGGGCAGTTGGCAGCAGCTCTGCAGTTCCCTCCTTATGTAAATGATCATGTGCTGGTGGCTGTCTAAGCTAACATAGCTGGAAGACAAAGGAAGAAAAAGTCTTTTTCCTTTTACTTGATGCTTACTGTTAGCTAGAACATAAGGAGTTTTGCATGTTGAGCAGACAGCCTCATTTTCACTGTATGTGGGCCAGATCTGGCTTCAGGGGAACCAAAGAGAGCCCATGCAAGCAGGAATAGTCACTAAAATATTTATCAAAGAGAAATGATTTTTAGGGTCTTATTTATGCACGGATTTATTTACTGGAAACAAGGAATGCTAGGGAATGCTGCCTGACACAGGGCAGGGAAGAAATTATGATTTGCACCCTCCAGTCCACACAGCAGATGCATCAAACTTATCCAAGGCTGGAATGCATTTCCAAAAGGTAGGTTCATTGGATGCACAGTGATTGTTCAGACCTTTTTTAAATATGCCTGTAAAAGATAGCAAATACAGACCCCCACTTACTGTGAAAATCTGGCCTTTGGTGGGCATTGTGTACATTATTTACAACTGTCACTCTCATTTTATGTGTTAACCACTTGATATATAGATTAAAACCAGGACAACTGGAGAAATCCTGCCCCGTATTTACAAGACAAAGAAGTGGGTCCTTCAGCTTAGCTCTGTAGATCCCTGACATGCAGTCTGTGAGATCTCTGAACTTTTAGCTCCTGCAGGGATACCGCTTCTGAAGATACCACTTCTATGGGGTGTTTTGGAGGTTCTCATAATGCCTCTGCTCCCAGCTGTTGGGATAGTACTGCCCAGCCTTAATTCAGCAGGAATTTTATCACTGGCTGCAGTGAAAGCATGAGACTAAAGGGACTACCAGGACAACTGCACAATGCAGTTGTAAACGATGTCTTCAGCTCCAAGGAGTAGGTGTTGGCCTGAGAGCACAGTTTCAAGTTAATTAGCCCAAAGTGTTGTGAGATGATACTTCCATGGTCCTGCCTTCCCCTCTGTCCTGCTGCACCCTACTACCTTGTATTTCTGCACCTGCACTGGCACTTCTTCAGGTGCATTTTAAGCTGGGGCAGGTAGCCCAACTGGCCAAACATTGATTCTACAAGGAACATGGTCATTATAAGCCTGAGCAGAGCTCTGTGCTAATGTACAATACTGCTGGTCCTTAAGTCATTTCAGCAGCTCACCCCTCGGACCTCAGATCTGCATTGTGCCATGCTGATAGACTTTACGTATATTGAGGAATGATTGAGAAGGCTTCTGGACCACCACTTTGCAGCTTCAGATTCTGGCTAAATACCTCAAATCAAGACTGTGCTATCAGTTACAGATGTTTTTCCGAGCGTACAGCCTCGCCATCACCAAAAGACCTCAAAGCTGTTACAACCATGGCTCTGGGTAACTATGTGTAACTGCTGCCAGGCGGTCCAGCCAATCTTGTTTTAAGTAAAAAACCACAATCCTAGTGTTTGATATCTAGGTGACATAAACAACTGTATGAGAGGCCAGTTGTGATGCTATGTAGTAGTAAAAGCCCCAAAAGAAAAAGAAGACAATGGAGCTTGAAGTAGTGGGGGAAGATCTGTTTAGATTTCAGTCTTCCTATGATGCTGCTCTTTGTAAAATCTAGGAGAGTTCACACTTCACCATGTTCATACCCCAAAATTAATCTAATGATTAAAAAGATAAACTTGACATAGCTTTAGAGTTGAGGTCTGAGTTCTCTTTTTGACCCAGTTCTAATACTTTCAACCCCAAGTATTCTACATAGCAGGAAACAGAGGGGTTTTGGCCAAATGGTCAAATCTAAGAGATGCAGCTGCTGAATATGCTCTGTTCCCTCAAACTTCACCAGTGCAGTAAGAATGCCCACCCACTCGTAGGAGTGGCCTTCAACCTGTTCGCAGCAATTACTTCACCTTCTCAGTAAAATGCTGCTAATATCTCTGTTTTCTTCAGGGGCATTAGAAAGCTGTTGCTGTGTGTGCATTGGAAAAGCCTGGGCATTTCACTGGGAACTTTTTCCACATGTTTGCACCAATCCTTCTATCTTAATGCCATCTTAAACTATGCTGAACAATGGTGGGGACATGCTGTGCATACTGCTGTGAGAAAAGAGAAAAGAATGAGCAGAAGGACAGTAGGAAGCAGAATGGTGTGTGAAAACGAGAATATGACTAAGTGACTTACCATTCAAATTGCCTTTCACCAAATGTGTGTAATCAATTCCAGCGCAGTAGGGACAGTTAACATTACAAAGGCTCTAATCATGGATTTGTCCAATATCATCTTTCCCGAGAAGTAGCCTCAGATGCCTGAAAAGCATATGCATGAATATAGCAACAAAGGCTTGAGGTTGGACCACTTTGCCTTTATAAAATGATTTGTATTCCAAATTTTATGTGTCCCTGCCGAAGTGATTTTATTCTCAGGGAGCAAGTGACTTCTCAGTACTTGCAAAACTATGCCTACAAATTTTATTGAAGCCAGTACTTTGCAACAACTGAGATAACAGTACTAAAAGAATTTATTGCTTTAGAGTTTTATATAGAATGTAAAACAATATCACTCACAAGTATGCCTCACAAGGCAATAAAACTGTGTTTGGAAAAGTCACCAGGAAAATGATCTATTGCTTTACAAATTAATTCATGTCCTCTGAAAGCACAGAAGGCAATCACTTTAGATTTCTCAGTGAAGGGGAAAATCCCTGTATCCCAAGTTGCATTAAAAATGATAAGACAAACATTTGTGGTCCTTGTATTCAGTTTAACAGGGCCAGAAGATCTGTGAGATCCTCCCCAGAACTAGCCTAAAATACATTAAATCAGCAACTTTTATTCATTTATCATTTTATAATTAAGCATTCTCCCTTTTATGAAATTTTGTGTTCCCTCAGCAATCCAATTCTCCATTACTTGTTTCAGCAGAAAAGTTCCCACCAGCTCTAGTTCACATCCAGAAATCACAAACCAGCTCTGAATCTCTAAAATAGGAAGCTTTTTCTGTAATTTCTAATTAAATGTATTTGCATTTCTATCTTGAACTGGAATACTGGAGAAAAAAGTCTTGGGGACATCTGACCTGTCCTGGCTTGTGCCAAACAAGGAGAAGATCTATGTGAGCCTTCAGCTTGCATATAAAATAGTCTATAGAAATGAAAGATATTTAGGAAATATGCTATTTTTCAGAAAAACTGAAATATAGTGGCTCTAAGCACTGAACAACTATAGGTATTTGGTAACGATCTATAAAATTTCCTTTTAAATTAATGGAGTGTTTCCCTATTTATCACACTACAAAGCAACATCAGAACTTGGCCTAATTTCTGAAGTTACTTCCAGTACTCATTGCAGAGGGAAAAATCTGTCATTACAGCTCTCTTAAATGAACTCAATATAATTACATCACAATCTTAATAGCATGTGTCTCAATAATTTCCAAGATTCGTGAAAAACATGGACAGAAAAAAAGAAACCTGAGCTTCCTTATGTAACCCTTCTATTGCCATTTTTTCTATTGTCATAAGTAGCTGCTTTTCGTTGGTGGTCTACAAAAGAAACCTCTTTAGACAGTTTTCTGTTGACTACCTCTTTTATCTGTAAATGCTTTCAGTGACTTGTTCATGCATCTTTTTTTTTTTCTCCAAGCAAAATAATCTTCTATAGCCCCAGTGAACCTGACAGTGAAAAGCACTGAAGTTGGACTATGCAGGGTCATATCACAGCTTACTGAGAAACACGGGGACACCAAAAGGAGGTAACTGTAGACAGCACAAGGGTCCAGGATGGCTCCTGCTTCAGTCCTGCCTCAAGGTAGCATCTCATGAGTACCCACTTTCCATTTCAGTAATCCATCTTTGTATAATATACTTATTGTTTATGGCCATCAAGTAAGGCAGGCAGCCCTCATCCCATTACTATTTTAGCTCCGGGGTAAGGCTTATTTTTCTTATCTACAAAGAGGATATTAAGGAGTGGAATACATACACATAGTCCTCCATAGGTTTATTGTGTTCAGCCTACTACCCTGTCAATCATGCCATTTTTGTTTTGTTATCACTTTTCTTAGTTTAGTGCCATAACCTCAGGCTCTGATCTCATCAGATCTCACAAGCTAAATAAGGTCAGGCCAGGCCAGTATTCAGACAGGAAACTTCCAAGAAAACTTGAATGTTTGGGGGAAGGAGTACGTTTCTCCCCATGCTGTATTTTCCAGTCTCAGTCAGTACACAGCAGTACTGAATCAGCACCTAAGTTAGAAAGTTACGATAAAAGATTTCAAGACAATTTCCATGTTGACTGACTTCATGTCTGGAGTGAAACCCAGCTTGAGGACACTCAGTCTAAACCAACAACTAGTATTTCAGTGAGATAGTTCATTTTTTGCTTACCCTACAAGTCTGTGGTTGCCTTCATTTCCTGTCTGCAGATCTTTCTGCCAATACTGTATTTTTCCCTTCATTGATAATGCTCACTGAGAGCTCCTAGCTCTGGCCCAGTATCACCCTTCCTTCTTCTCTAGGTCTACTGTAACTCCTAATGCCACAGGATTAGGTTTTTCTTCCAATTACCCTAGCAACGATTGCCTCCCTCTCAGGACATTGGCATTTCACTACATTTACTATACATACTCTTATTCCAGTAGCATATTTTGCTTCTCATTTTATGTCATTAACTGGTGTTCTGTTACTCTAAGCTGCTAAAAGCTTTCTGTCCCATTTCTGTGTTGGCTAGATTTATGTGTCAAATAAAATAATTTCCACAGAAGTAATTGTAAACTAAATTGAGATCCTTCTGAATGGAAGTTAATTACTTTAGTTATTAGTTTAACTGTAGATCTTTTTATCATTAGTAGCTTTTTAACCAACTTCGTGTTTTATTAAGTTAGGGCACCATCCCTATGGTCAGTTAAACCACCACAAGATAAGCAGGTATAAGTGACATCATCTGCCCTCAGTTTTCGTGTCACTCACTGTCTTTCTTCGTCATTCTGAATATTAAGCTCTATATTTCATGTTCCTGGCTATGATCTTTCCACCTCATCAGCACTAATGTTTGTCTTATTATCAAGTAAGGTTTTTCTTTTTTTTTTCACCAAATGAGAGCTGTAAGTCAGGAACAATAAGTCAAGCTCCTCATGACTTGCTGAGGAAACTTGTGCAACTCAGTGTGTTTTCCTTAATGCAGTGGATAAGTCAGTTGGCCCTTTAGTGATTTCTTTAAAAGTGAAAGCCATTGTTGATAATTTGGAAAGCATATAGCTCCTTTATTGACAAAGGGTAGTACTGTCTTCTACATGGGAGTCATGGGAATATTCAATAAAATATACTTAACCAAGCAAAAGTAACAGAACCTGTGCTTCTGATATCATGACCTGATGCCAGTTATGTACATTATTCTCAGTTTGGATTTTCAAAGGATAACTAGATGCATGTGAACGTTATTTTTATTGTTGAAATGTTGCTTTTACTGTAGTTATAAGGCAGAAGGCAACGTTATCTCCTAACCAATCTCCTAACCAGAGCAGGAAGCTGAGAATTGGGATACTTGGGTGTTTTTTTCTTGACCGTGCCATAGCTCTCCCTGTTCTCCTGGACAAATCACTGGTTCAGACTATGACCTCCAGCTTCCAGAACTTCAATTACTCATAAGTAGGTAGTCATAGAGTTGGGGAAACAATGAACTTATAGGCCATGCTCTTAAGCACATCAGCCTCAGCCAACATCATCACAACCTCCTTCCTTCAATTACATTTAGACCATCACAAAAGAAGTTGTTACATAGTGACATCATGCACCCTCAGTTTTTATGTCACTTGATACCCCATCTATAAAATGAGGCTAAATATACTAAACAAATACATGTTGGAAAATACCTTCAGTCAACAATTCTGTGTAATGTAGTTTGGAAGTACATAATATGTCCCTTATAAATAGATATGATATATTAATGTGCTTATTAGCACCTTACTGTTGGGAAGGCATCTCTGACTAAGAATTGGAGAGTGGGGCCAAATGCAGAAGAAAGTGCTTTTTATATAGGTCTGAATTTGGATCACAGAGGTTAAACGATTTGCCAAGGATTGCAAATAATTTTTAGAAAAGAAGCAGTACTGCATTAATTTTTTTTTAAAGTTCATGCATTGTTTGATTTAGATTCTTTCTCTTGAGTATACAGTAAAATCATGGTATTAAAATGTTACATAAATTTAGAAATTTCTGGACATATAAACAATGAATTGTGAGTCCATAATTTGAAAACAAAGGCGGGGGGGAAATGGACAAAAAGCTTTCTAAAATATTTGCATAGACATTATGCAACATGTGCCTTAAAGAAGCTGCATGTGATTAGTTTTCTTAATTCAAGTTTTTTCAGTATATAAATACTGCTAGAGAGGTTATTTCTTGTTTACATCAAACCTTTGACCCAGTAATGGAACTTTACATAGTGTCACAAACAGAAACAGTACTGAAAGGCATGAAAAGAATGGGTCCATTGGGATTTATAGTTATTCTAAACAGTTCTATATGTCAGCATCCATCTAAAGTTACCAGTTTTTATCCATTAATAACCACTGACTGTTAAAATGTGTCACAGATTCTGATAGCTTCCACACTGCAAACACGCTGCCTTCTTTTGTCAAGAACCACTTTTAGATAAGGGCATGTGGCAGATTACTGTTTCTACTGTTCCTTCCTCGCCATTATGAATCTCAGCATGTAGTCCTCATGCCTTACAGAATTTCACATGATCCTCTATGTGATGCAAAATTTTCACTTTCCATGGACTAAACTACCCCATGACAATTCCCAAGGGACAAACCCTCATCAACTGACAACACTTAAATGTGAGATACAGAATGGAGAAAACTAATACAGCTCCCATCTTATTTTCACAGCTGGACTCTTATGAATTTTTGACCCCAGTGTGTTAGACATTAACAGGACTGATTTTTGATTCAGCGTTTAAGCTTCACTTTGACTTTTTATTCCCACTGCCAGATGATTACTATCTCTGATCACACTATGAAAGTTTACCAGGCACAAATCCCTATAATGTGTAACCTTTATACTGCCTTGATTTACGTTAATCTGATCTACCAACAAATGGACTCATCTGTTTCATTCTGACAAAGTTGATTTATGTTGACATGTTGACTTTTGTACTTTCCAATGCTGCATTCCCTTTATTAGGTTTCTGACTTTGTGTCAGCTAGACAGGCACCCTTTCCTGCATTTTTTTACCCATCTGTGAGATATTTCAGCGCTTCTAAAAATTAGGATGCTGAACTATAAACTCAATAGATTTGTTATTAGTGTGGACAGTACAATAAGGCCCCTTTTAACTTCATAAGATTTCAGTGGTTTGGTTTCCTGCTCACTTTGGTTGATGTAAATCATTAATAATGCAAGTAAAATTATTTAAATTACAGTAGTGGAAAAGTGCAAATTTAGAAACAAATGATGCCTAATTATTTTAGAACATTTAGTGTGAATGTTGGTACTGAGTGGTACCAGAGTACAAAGAATAGCTTTGCACTCTGTTTAACCCCTGCATTTGCCAGGACAGGAATCCCAGCTTCCAACAGAAAGCCATTCTTTGTGACCTGATTCCTCTCCTTCAGGAAGGAGAAACACCTGAGCCAAGGCCCTCACCGGGGAGATCATACTCTGATAATAATCCCAGTGGAGTAGAAAAGGCTTATAACAGAACAGCAGAGGTCTGTGCTCTGATATCCTCAATGCAGCATCAGGATTTTGTGGCCAGGCCTCTCACGATGGAAAAGGATGAGGGAAAATACCAGAGAGGTATATGCATTTTCACATATCAGTGAGGTAAAGAACACCTAAAACTACTTAAGGAGAGAGACAAGGACTTTGTGAAAGCTTCTATTCCTGCTAGCAAAGCAAGACGCATTTTTCTACAGCTGAGTGATGGAGAGAAGTACAGAGAAACCCAGCTGTTTGTGCACTGTGTTGAAGGCATCAAAAGCAGTATTTTAATTTTTAAGAACTTTGAAGTAATATACAAGGAAAAGATAGTATGTGTTTTTCAGGCATAACCAAAACAGGCTTTGAACGAGATTTTGCAATACTGTGGTCTGGAAGCAGCTCGAGAGATCATCAAGGCCAATGCAATTAAACCAGAGGTTGAGCTCCAAGACCTCGCCTGATACGTGAGCATTCACCCCACAGAAGCAGATTAGAGCTAGTCCAAGTAACCTCCCTGAAACTCATTTTGCGTGGACATTGAATCCTTAGCTCCATCCATTTTGCTCTTTAATCCCAATCCTATTATGTCCCACTAGTTCCTGACACAGGGAGATATCACTTTGCCTTAGGGGTACTGAAATTATGGATTTTTGGTTCAATGATCAAATCAAGAATTGTCATAAAATAAAGTAAAATTTTGATCTGGATCAAACTGATGTGATGGAATTTATTTCTAGCTTATGTAACCATTTTTAATCTGCCTGTATAATAGATGATGGAATGGAGGAGGAGGAAAAGGCCTGTTGAAAATAGTTTTGCATCCTCTTTCTCTTTTTTTTTTTATTAAATACTGTTTGCTTTAAAAATATTACTATTCTTGGTACTCTGCTATTTTAATTCACGTTTCTCTTCTAACTTTACTATTTCAGTGATGCTTTCTTCCCATATTAAGGGATTTTTTGAAATTTTTCAAAATTTGTAGAAAGAAGCAGCTTGGGGAGGATCACAGGAGGGAGGTTTCAAAATTACTCTGTGGGGGTGGCCCAACTGTGCTCCGTAACATCACCTACCTTTCTCATTTTAAAATCGAGGAAAAGAAAGACCAAAACGCTAGGACACTGGCAAGGCAAGGACATGCAGAAGTGGCTGTGATCCTGAGGCCAAGTGTGCCATCTAGTGTTGGATATCGTTTGTCGAAAGGGAAGCGCTAATTAATCTCCACAATGTTTACAATGCTTGTAATATATCCTTCATCACTTACTAGACAGGCTGCTGATACCACACTTGGGCATTAAATGTAAGGCTTAATAATAAGAATAATTTTTCACTTCCATGATGTTTGGACAGTATGTGTGATCAGTTTGTGAACATCTTTTGTTTGAAAGCTGCCAATCCACATCCAGTAACGAGCACATCCAAGGAGTAATGAATTTTCTGCAGAAACAGAGCTGCCCAACATCACAATAAAATACCTTGAATATACTGTGGACATTGCAATGATGACTTATTTCAGCAAACTGCTGGAACTGATAGCCCAGCTTGCTGTGCAACAGATTGTAACAACATACTTTTCCTGAAACTCCAGTAAGGAGGACAATATAACCCATTTACCACCCTCATACAAGACCAAAATAGGTAAGGAAAGCTGAAACTATGCAGACTGCCATTTTTTGTTCTTTTGGTTCTTGTCAGCTACTCCATATTCAGTGACAAGATATCAGCAGCAACACAAATATCGACAGCCAAACCCACAGCACCACTTCCATTCGGGCAGTTCTCTTTGCACAAATACTCTGTTATCACTGAGGAGCATATACTGCTAGCATACGTTACCATAAAGTTCTTCTAAGCAATTGCTAGAACCTCTTATGGCACTGTAAGGGCAAGTATGAACACCTGAAATCTGGTACATTCCCACAAATATCAACACGTAAATTCTTTAGGGTAAGGTGTTATTGTTTCTTCAGCTGTTCCATTTCAGACCCCTCAAATAAAGATGCCAAAAAACATCGTGGGTGAACAGGGTTGGAGGCAAGAAGTTGTATGGCAGTGAGAGAGATGTAAAAAAGACTGCCTGTGAAAAATCTATGGAAATACTTATTTTAAGCATCTCTCATATTCTTGATGTATTGCTAAATTTAAGGCTGATGTGAATGCAGGCACTACACTGGTGGGCAGAGTAAGCGGAGGAAAAGGAAGATAATTCAGAGATAGTGAGTCACATTTCCCCTGTTTGTTTAGTGCAATAAAACAGCACTGCTATTAACTGCAAAGTGACTTCATGATACGTCTTCCCCCATGTAGCTTAGACTGTTGCCAAAAAAAGTCACTCAGCTTGCCCTCCCATGGTGCTGTGCTCTCACCGCTTTCCTCATGTCAGGTCCAGCAATCCTGCAGCATCAGATTTTGCCAGGTCAGTGAGTTGATCCCACTGAAAACTAACTGGAGGGAAAAAAAAAAGATTTCTCTCAGATAGCCACCAAAAACGAGACCCTGCAGCAGAAACTGCAGCAGGAACAGCAGCCTGATCATTCAAGGAAAATCACTCCTTTTAGCAGCAGCCCACAGTTCAACTGGTTTAAGAACCACTGAAGACACACCCAAGACCACAGTACTACAGGCCGAAGTATTCACCGACAGGCATGAGGTATAGCCCCTCAAGAACTGTAAAATATCAAGACAGGGGACAAAAGTTTATTTTGACACATCAATACTAAAATTAGAATTATCTATAGTACAGAGAAAGTGGTATTTTTAAACATTTAAGCTACATCCTTTGAAGAAGAAAGCACACTTCCTTAGGTTAAGATCAAACCAAAAGACAAAATGTCTGTTTCTTCTCAACACACATATTTTAAATTTTGTTACATGCGTAAATGTTTCCTTGTTTGCAAAAATGCACAGAATATTGAGAACATGGACAATTAGAAGCTTTCTTCAGTGGGGTTCAATGTTGCTCATAAATAATCACTCAAGAGTCTGTGTCTGAAACTGAAAGCAAGCAGAAACATTGGGAGACACTTAATTTGCAGTGACTTTCTCTGATTTAAAGAGAACATCCCTCCGTACAGCTTGGTGAGCACCCGCACTAGCAACAGTCTCATGATCCTTCAGGAACAGGTTGGGATCACAAATCACTCCCTGAGTAGGCTGGAAGTTTCTGTGTATCCTTTTCCCAGCAGTGATCCAGTCTGGAGTTACTTCTTGTAGTAAGCTTGTGTGCCAAGGTCAAGTAGGCAAGGCACAGCAATTTGTAATGTTCCTCCCAGCAACTATTTTTGAAGCACGTTACAGCAGGACAAATCTGAGAGCAGCACAGCTCCTGTAGGAAGAACTATTTCAGACTTTGATGTGCAGCAAAGATATAGGAGAAATATCATATCCTTTCTCAATTTCATCACCGATGATCACAGTAGTAATTCAAAGACCAAACCAAGGACTCATTTGCACTGAATATTAATGTAGGTGTAACACATAAAAAAACTGGCAGGAATAGTTTTCAGAACAATGCATCTGCCAGCCACAATCTTTGAAACAAATCCAAGTCTAACGGAGCAGCTTCTTTCCCTTTCTTGTAAAAGGAACTCAATATGATCAGCTACATCTTCTCAAAAGAAAACATTTGGACTCTTTTCTTTTATAGACTTTGATCCAACGTCAGAATGGCAGTGATTTCAGTGGAGGTACGCTCCTCTTTGAAGGTAGGTGTTGGCTTTTGTGAAGGGACTTACTTGACAATCTGAAGACAAAAGTCTTTTTTCATGCCAAAAATAGAATAAATGCACCATTTTGGAAAACTGCTTGCATGGCCCTGCCAGCTTGTCTTGACATTTTGGTGCAGGAATCACCTCGAGTTTCACGAAGCAGCTATTTCCCGTGTCATTCGGCTCCTTATCTCTGCTAAAAAGGCTAGTACAGGTGCTTAAATTATAGCAGGGGGATATTGCTTCAGATCTAATGGTCTGCTGGAAAGGAAACAGGCTGGTCAACCAGTTGTTAATTATCAACAGTCACTATCAGCTTATAACCAGATCCTGCACAGATGTAACTCCACTGGAGTACATGGAGCAGAACACTTGACCTGAAGACTGACTTCATCAATGGTTTTAAAGTAGTCTAGTATCAGCCTTCTGAGTCATTCAATCCACCCACAAAAATCTGCTTTTAACCTAAAGAAACTATGGAACTAAACCTGCTTACAATTTCAATTTTCACGTGAACATACATGTTCAAAACCTACAACGTTAAAATGTGCAATTTCGATGGTAAAACAGTGAGAATTAAATAGCTGTATTTAAGCATCCTTTTGGCAAAACAAGACACCTTTTCCTGTCAATATCCTTTCTCTCTCTTGTTATATTTTGGTGAAAAAACCCTTCATGTCCTCTCCATTACTTTTACGCTTAATGGCATTGCAATGAAAGAAATGACACCTTACAGAATTAGGACCCAGACTAGCATCCCTTGGAGGCTGAGTTTTAGATCATTATTTCTGCTGACACTGTGCAGCTGTTGCAGAGGGGTTTTTTCCTAGGAGCAACTTTGGGTGTTTTTTCATCTTTTTTTTTTCTTTTTTTTTTTTTTCACCACAGAAGTCTTTAGCGGGAAGAGGAAGGCACGGCTTGTTGGATCAGTGATATAACACCAGCTGACAGGTGGGTTTCAGGGAACTCTCTGGGGCCATGGCCTCTTTAGTGGTTTTACCACTCTAAACTCAATTACAGTGGAGTTTCACGCTCCACAGCAAACTCCAGTCCTTTTTTGATAAAAACTCTACAAAGTAAATAAGTCATGATGATGATATGGGTCTACCATTTAATATTCATTGAAGTACATATGTTTGAAAATTGGAAGCAGAGTTTAATCCATTTTCATATTTATATCAACATGAAGCTTTAAAAAGGATATCTTTCCTTTTCTCGGAGAATCTTGACAATTTCTGCTCTGACAAGATAAATAAAGATGTACAAAACTCTCTTTGAATATAAGGAGAAGACCCAAGGAGATTTATAATGCAAATCTTAAAGTATATATCCCGAATCTACTCACTTTCAAGAGGGAGCACGTGTCCCTTCTGTGTGATTTTCAGTTTGATTGAAATGACATGCAACACTTTAAAGGATTCATAATTCTTGACACTCTCTGCATAATTTGATCACAGTCTACTTATACCTTACTGCACAATGCACTTATGGTATAACAGGTAATATATTTTATAAAGGGACTTTTACATTTATGACCAATTTCTTCTCTCATTTAGATATTAGCTTGAAGTAACTTTTCTGTCTTTAATATATTTAAAGTTACAGCAATCATCAGATTTTGGTTGCATATAGCTATGACAGTTAAATCAAAACATACAAAATGGATAGTCTATATAAGAACTATATATAAAACTGACAAAATAAACAATACATTGATCTCAAATCACTTAATAAATTCTAATGTGCAAAAAACCACCTCATATAGCATTACGTTTAATCATTATTTTATAACATCAGATAGGTTTTCCTGCCCATGTTTACTCAATTAAAGGGAAGATGTAGCAAAGTTTTCTTTGTCTGAGAATTTTATTTCAGACCACTGAAAGATAAATGAAGCTGGTGAAAAAAGAGTTAACATAATGATGTCGTCTTTTATTTGACTGAATGTTTAAGCATGGTGCTACGGCTGATGGCACCTTGTTTAATAATGCAGTATAGAGCTTCCTAAGGGGACAGGGCTTGATCTGAAAACTGAATATGGTGCACTCTAAATTCTCTTCCCTGAGGAAGGCTGACTAACTGATAAGTGCCATGAGCTAGCGCAGGGACTGATTCTGTCAAATCAAGCTCAAATGGAAGGCACAATGTAGACTCTTCTCAAGTCTTAGTGAAGTAATTTGAGCAGACATTTGTGACATTAGACAGTGCATCAACTATGGAATGCTGTAAAAGTTCACTGTCTTACTACAAGGTGGTCTTTAGATGACAGGATAAAGAAATCAGTGCAAATTTGTTAATGTAACAACTTGGAAAAGCATGCTAAAAATGTCACTCTATTGGGATATGTGATAAAATGTATAGGGAAGTGACTGCCGGTTGGGTTTCCTTGTGAATCCTTCATTAGAACTCATGTAAAAGGCACAAAAATAGGGAAAGGCAATAAATACAAAATTTGTATTAGTTGCTATCAGCTAAACTTGTGTTTCTTCCGAGCTAAAAAATTCCAATTGACAGCTGAGGCAAGCAAGAAAATCCATTGTTCAGCTCTTTATTTCTCACTTTGGGATTATATAGTGATTTTTTTAGTTAAGTAAGTCATTCACTTCAAAATTCCAGTACTGAAGTCCTTGAACATCTTGTTTAAATGGGGACTGAAGAACAGCAGTCTTGAAAGTCAGGAAGAAAATTGTACAGGTTAAGAGGGAGATAAAACCTGTTAATCAGACATTAATAATATGATAGCACGCAGGGACTAACTTCTAGCAAAACAGTAAGAAAGACTGGAAACAAATGGAAATTCCTCAATGAATAGAACGGTAAATGGCATTTCAAAATTAACTTTTCACTGGTCATTCATGTTTGCCTAACCTTGTTTTCCTCTTCAAGTAAACAACGGATTCTGGTTGAAAGAAATGAGGAAAATCTCTGCCAGGTTTGCAGTGAAAAAAAACTGACAAAATTGCTATCTGGGAAAATTTAAGATTAATCTCGTAAAAGACAACATGGTACATAATGAGCTGATCAAAGAAAAGATAAAAGCCAACAATGTTGAAAATTAAGCATTTCAAGTTGGAGAGAGGTTACTGGTGGGTATCTTCCAAGATAATTTTAAAAACAACCTTTGGCAAAAGTTCTGTGACCTTAACAGAGAAATGACAGTGTGCTGATGAGACGGGTTGACAATGCTCAGCTAAAAGGTACTGCAGTACCTGAGTCAGCATGACTCAGAAAAAGACCTGATGACTGGAATAATAAAACTGTGAAAAAATGGTGTTATCACAAAACGCAAGATTGTGCATTTGGACACTAATAACAAAATCTTTGTTGTAAACTGGGAATCCATCAGCTGGATAAGGAGAAATATTCTGGTGTAATGAGTGATCACAGGAGGAGTTGCAGATGATAATCTGACACCAGCACGAGAAAGGCATGATACCAAGCTGGTATCAGATGAGATTTTTCTGTTGAAGAACTACTAATATCATTGTGCAACAGAGCTGGTGAGACCATACCTGGAAGCTTTAGGTGACACCTTATTATGAAGCTTTTAGGTCCCCTGGTTCAGGAAAGAACCTGGACCAGTCCTGCAAGAAGAGGCTATTTGATAAGCTAATGAGAAGAGAGTGACTTGTTGAGGCTGATTACAGATATCACTTTCTTTTAAGAAATAAATAAATTGGATGCAGAAGGAAAACGATTTCCATTTAACCACCATGACAGGCAAACAAATGACTGGCTATATGCGAGCCAAAGGGCTGCTGGAGGGAGCTCCCATGGCAATCGAGTCCTGGAACACAGCTTCTCATCTGAGCAGTGGAAGCAAATGGGCTGCTCCCCAGCATGATGAATTTTCACAAGGTCAGGAAAAGAGTTACGTGATGTGGTACGTGAGGTCGTGTTTGGTGTGAAGACCTAGGAGGTCCTTTGCTTATGCTACCTTGGCTGTACAGAGCTCTATAACACCATTTTTATCAGTAGTATGCTCAAAGGTAAAATATAGGCCAGTATCTGCGGAGTGTCCTCGGCCCAAAGTACTATACAAGTAAATACATTAATAAAATTGTATTAATGGACCATGAGGAGAATTTTCAAAGGCATTCAGCACCTGTAGAACTTTACAACCACTGATATTAATGGAATTAAATAAAAAAACCCACCACTTGAAAGAGGGCTTCTCAGCCACCTTGTTCTGCAGAGACAAAGATCCAAGCAAACTCCCAGTGCAGGTGCTGCTGACAACTTTTATAACAAACTCATATTCAAGCTTTAAATACTGGAATTCTACATCTTTGGTGTGCAAAAATGTCTGGTTTTCACCACACTGGTGATCCTGACCACTTTTAATCCAGGGAAGAGTCAGTAAATCATACAGCCTTCTAGATCTATACTAAATCTAGCCTTTCCATTTATAGTAGGTATTACATGACTGCAGAGCCATGTGTGTACAGATACACTGAGAGGTGGGGAGAGAGGCTGAGGGAGGGATGATCCACTAGTTGAGTCTAATTATTGAAAGTCAAAGCACCTACAAGTAGCGATCCTCATAAATGGTAAACTGGGACATGATAGTTTAATTAATAAAGACAGCAAGTCACATGAGAAAAGGAAATCTTTGTTTCCGTACTGTATTGCAGAATAGTTACTAATAGATATTTCATAAATTAATGGAATACATATACACTGATTACAGTAATTTTATTTTGTGAAAACAGTTCAACTACACAGCACTCAAGCTTTCCATAGATTCACCACGCAGTATGATTAGGTTAGCCTGGCTAATCTTTTGAAGGGAGTTGCCCTACAAAACCTTTAAATCATTATTTTCAGAATAAGCATTTATATGAAAATTGATGGAGTTTTCATTGCACTCAAAGCCTTCCCATCACTAAGTCTTAAGGGACAAATATTGAAATCCTATAGCCCTATGGAACTGAGTCCCGTCCAGCCAGAACAGAGTATACTCAGCAATGGCTTAATTAAGAAGTGAAGGGAAAAAGCCCACAAGCAGTTTTCTAGTTAAGCAGGAAAAGAAAGACAAGAAAATTGCAGTATTCTTCGATTACAGGAACAATAAGGGGGAAAGAAGACATTCTGATTTTTCAGGGACTCCAGTGGTCTCTCTGTGAAGTAATATGATCCAGGTTTTATCTCACACCTTGAGGTTCTGGAGTAGGATTCATTGGAACTGGTTTCACTGATTCATGGTTAGCATCTGTACTGCAAGCCTCACTAGCATTTGCAGCATGGTCTTACTATGAAAATAATAAAATAGTCCTCAGAGGCGTAATATATAAGTAACATTTCCTACCCCTGAAAAGTTGACAGACCAACTAATTACATTGACACAGAGCTGTTTTTAAGACCACTGATAGACACAAGATTCAAATAAATCAGAATTGATTGTAAACAGACCCCTGCTTTCTGTTGTCTTTAATTCATTTACTTCATTCTGTTAATTCCTTGAGACACAATGTATCAGTGCTAATGCTCAACTCAAAAGCTAATGTTCAGTTTCAGCTGGAAAATTCTAACTTAGATCTGCAGCAAGGTACTCTAGAGTGCTGCAAAATTAACTGTAAGTTACCCTGTTATCTAATGCCAGGATTTCCAAGGTAATTATATCTGGAAGTACCTACATGGCAACTCATATTAGCTGGGTCCTGTTTTGGAATTCAATGTGTGATCAGTTTACTGCAACTAATTTATTTAACTTAGAAATAAATTGTTAAATAGCTGAAATAAGGAGCATAAAAATCATGAAACAACACTAATTACTAGACCATAAAATGAGTGTGCACTGCATAATGATTTATTGGTAAAGAATAATTTCTCATGTTTGAAGTAATTTATGAATAAATTATACGTGAAATTGTACTTTGTTGTTTTGCTGCAAAGGAGGATGTCCCATGGAGCATGGGCAGCATTCTAAACTGACAAGTCTATAAATACTAAGTGATGCTACACATGGGAAGCTTGAATCGAATTTTTCTACAATAAGGACATAAGGCAGTGTAGTGTACCTTTTACAGACGAGGTGCAAATTTTACACTGATATGTAACCATGCCAGATACTTTTACTAAGGGTTGCTTCAGCTCTGACCTATTTTAATACCCATTCTTACATCTTCTGTAGCTCATCTCAGATCTTTTGGTACGTTGCAGCAGCTCTGTAGTACTGTCAATAAACTCCATCAAGACTTTATTCCACAACTGGCTGAAGCAGAAGCCAAGAAATCAAGATAGCTAGTATAATCAAGTTAGAAAAATACCAACTCTGTTTAAAGCCAAAGAAAATTCACATTATTGTAAAGATCCATCAGCTTTGATTAGCTTTCCCACACCCATGGAGAGGAGTTTAGATCAAACTTTGGATGCACTGATGGGCTACAGTTATAACGGAGTCCAGTGTGTGGTTCTCACTGCCTAATATTCATCAAGACTGCAAAGTCTTTTAACATCTCATGCAATGTCTCTCCTTTGGCTTTTTATTTATGAAAAGACTTTTCCTTTTGCACTAGTAAAACCAATTATCTGCAGCAACGGGGAGAACTTTTCTGTATCTTTCTATTTGTAATACTGTGTTGGATGTATAAGGATATTGACATTTAAAATATTTTTCTGCCCATTTAAAAAAATGTTCTAAATGCATGTCTAGAAAATCTGGAATGGACTTAACATCAAAACATAAAATGTTCACCATTTATCTTAGAAAGCAATCTAAAAGTTACATTCACATACAATTCTACATTATTACAAATTATAAGGGTCATAATATCTAATGCACCTCATTATGATGTTCACAACAGCCCTTTCCAGTTAATCTGAAGTGAAATCCTTTGAAATCCCAAACATCCTCCTAGACCACCAGTCATCTTCCAAGGAAAAAGAGTGCAAAAGTGATGACAGCATCATAAAACTTTTCCCTTACACTTTCAACAGTTTGATAATGTAGTGTTTGATAATGTAGTGTTATTTTCTTTCATTGAAAGAAAATGGAAGCATCCCAAAGTAATGCCAGTGGCTACCCTTGGGGCATTTTGCTTTAATATCTCTATGCCTCAGTTTTCCTATTTTAAAAAGTGTTCATAATATTCATTCACACCAGCAGGGTGTTGTAAAGCTAAATTTATTATTGTTTGTAAAATGCTTTTAGAGCATCCACCTGGAAGAATGATAGATACGCAAAACAGAAACTCTTGTAACTATTATTCTCAGACAATTTCTGTTGAATTTATATAAAAGGAACACTGATTATTCTCAGACAATTATTCTCAAACAATTCATGTTGAATTTATATAAAATGAAATACTATTTTTTTAACAATATAAAGAAAACTTGGCCCTTAATCATTAAAATAGTACGATGCCCTCACAGTTTTTTGCAAATAAACAATAATAAATTAAATTAAAAATACATCAGATACACTCAGCCTCTTTTAAAGATGTAGATGCACTGAACATCTACGTCATACTGGTATCTGTTACACGAACACAGGCCCACAGTCATCCTTGCCTCTTTTTGTCAGTAAAACATGTACAAAGCTTTCTAAGTGTGTGGTTGCTTTTGATGTGCAACTTTCAGCTAAGGAGAACTACAAGACACTGCCCACTATTTTTTATTTCTGATACTTGTCTGTGAATCCTGTCAAATTCACACTTTAAAAGGAGCATCTTAACATAGTTTTCAGAGCATGAGACCATCAGTTGCTCATTCCAGTCACAATCAAAACAATTAAAAAGAGGCAAGATGTGTTCTGGTATATGAGATTGGAAGTCAAACTGACTCTGTGCTTAGTGTTGCCATCCATGCATTTGTAACTTTGGTCACAAAACTCTGAATTGTCATTCCAGTGACCATAAATGTATTCCTACAGTTCCCATAAGACAGCTTGACCTCCTCCCATACAAAACCAGAGTCCATCCCTCTCCTCAGATGTTGACATTAAGGTACTGCTTAAGGGTTCTGCTTTTTAATCCCTTGCACCGTCCATCTCAACCACTCCCACTTCTGCACCAGCCCAGAATGGCTGCAGATTCACCAAAACTGAAATTTATATTGAAGTTTTTAGTTCCTTGTAGGCCAATGTATAAACAGGTCAGACCAATATATAATATAAACTATTAGTGACATTCAGAGGAATGCCTGAATTTCTGTGAGGTCTTACCTGGATCAGAGCTACTTGCTACTATAACACACGTGAACAAAAGAAAATGGCCAGAATGAATATATGCACTCCCAATATTATGAATAAAAGTTAGTGATCCAAAGGAAAACATGTTACCATCCTGGTTTTAGGTAAAACAGACTCCAAAACCATGACAGTTACTCAAAACCAAAATAAAGAGTTGTGACATTTTCAAAAAATCTGAGTTTAGAAACATCTGAATAGCCTTATATTTATCCATAAACGTAATGATTAATGTAAAAATAAATAGGTGAACAGGACTGATTTTTTTTAACCAATACACCATGATCTTCACTACCTGCAAGTCTGAAGATCTGGATCGGCTTCCTCCAAACCACAACCTTTCTGGGACTTTTCATACACTTCATGAGCGAAATACTAATCTCTATAAAGCACCGAATCAGCTGGGCTGTAGTAATTATAAAGTGACTCAGGCTTATCCCTTCTGCTCAGGCTCCCTCACTGAGCCCTCACCGGGCTGGGCACAAGATGGCAGACCCCTGCGTGTGGGCAGATGACTCTTTCCCGCTCTTTTCTGGACGACCCGTGTCTGACGCTGGCGGCAGGAGCAGGCAGGAACCTGCACCAGAGAGACCCTCTCCGCTCGGGGCTGGAGGGAATAATCCCCTGCAGAGTGCTCAATTTAAAGACGTTTAGGGGGGAAACCAATCATGAACCAGAAGAAAACTAAGAGAGAACTGCATTTCTTAGTCCCCAGTCCTTTTATGTATTTACACAGCGGGGACAGGCAGCGACGGCAGTGAAACCTTGCGATCTAACCCCAGGCACTATTGACTTGGCACCATACTGCTTAGTTTTCCCTAAGACCAAAGGAAACGCCTAAAAATAGCAACGCTTGCCAAAATGTTTATGTTCTTAACTTCGCTTGGTTATCTTCACATTCAGACCTCTTTGCTTCTTCTGCCCCATCCCTCTGATTAGATTACATTCCTCTCAGTTGTGGGAGCGGGGATTATGCCTGAGCTGGGAACTGGAGGGAATACAGTAACGCAGCCTAAAAGGGGAGTATTTCTGACATTCTTCCCAGTGAAAGCGAGCAGCAATTGACCCACCACACCGTACATCCACGCTCCGCACTTACACACGGGGTGAAAGGGTCAGCGCTTGATCTCTCTCTGTGCTGCCTTATTGCATTTCCCGCAAGGCATTACCTTTGTTGACAGATCGCGTCCTTCTCCTCAATGAGGACTGGCATCTGGTCCCTCAGGCCAGGCTCTCGCCTGCTTCAATTGATCCTTTAGTTTGCTTTTTTTTCTGGGTGCCATCTTATCACTGTTGCTGGGATTTTGTACGTGCAACTGAGTATTACTGTAAGTCTAAATCATAGCTCCTCAATTTTAAAAAAGAAATACAAATAATTTAAAAAATAAGGTTGTCAAAATCCTTTAGTTTTTCTTTTGATGGTGTTTAATGCTTCTAAATGTTAAATCCCTCATTCTCTTTATGCCCCCCCCCCCCCCAAGTAGCTCTGAATGAGTTTCAACCTCACTGCCAACTGCTGCAAAAAGAATAAATCAGGTAGCAACTGGTTTCAGCCAAAGTCTACAGTGATTCTTACTGGCATTGCAAAGCTTACTTGAATTCACAAGGGGCTTAAAAAGCACTGAGATGGCAGAGATTGTTGTGGCAGAAGCAACTGGAAAATGTCCTGAGATTGAAACACAGACATATTAACATCACCCTTGTGGACGCTAATGACTTGCACTTTAAAATGCCAGAGGCTCATAGTGCCAGCTAAAACAAAGAAAAAACACATTTTTAGTCTCCAAAGACTTTAGATCTTTCCAAACTCTGAGGGCAAATTCAGCCATAATGTATTTTTGCAGTAGAGCAGGGCAGCTCATGCATGCCACTGGGGGAATCATTGCCTGGAGTTGCTGTAGGCAGTGTAGTCGGTATAGCTAAATAAAACAGCAGCTGAAAACCTTTGAGAGGTTAAACCAGTAATGAAGCATTCTATAACGCAATGCAATCAAACCTAAACAGTTTGAAGGCATATCTTGCCAACGCCCGCAACCCTTGTCTTTGTCACTGAAATGTATTTAAAGAAACAACCACCAAACACAAGGATTTTACAAGAGCTTTACAATCTAAACTGACACATAATTAGAAAAATATTTTAATCTTTTGATGAAGTAACAATGTCCTACTTAGACGTTTCTAGATGAGGAATTCTTTTAAGAGCTTACTAGTAATGGCAGATTGGAAACTTTCTGAAACTGGAAATGTTTAAAGAGCTTGACTTGAAGAAACAGAAAGGTAACAGGAAAGGAAGAAAAGCCGATGCTGACAATAAAGAGAAAGCTAGGGAAAGGCTCAGAAGCAAATATTTGGAAGTAAAAAAAAAAAAGGACTGGTTTGAGTGGGAAAATACGTAAAGGATGCGAAAAATACAAAGGCCAAATTAATCCTCAGTATAAATCTGACGATGAACCAAGCCTGAGAAAGTTTATGTGGACTGGAAAAATGTATATTTCTTTCTCTTTTGATGCTTTTTAATATGTAAAAGAAAAAAATTCTAAGTTTTATTTGCTTATATTAGAAATGTGAGCCACATGGACTTTTTTCTTCACAGATTCCATGGATGACTAAACAACAAGCAGGGTAAGATTTGTGTGCTATACGCGTTGCATTAAACCTGAGTAACTGAGAAAGTAATTTATACCTTGCCTAACTGAAAATACATCTTCTTAAGGACAAAAAATACTGACTAACTAATGTTGGTTGGGGTTGGATTAGATGATCTCCAGAGGTCCCTTCCAACCCCATATCATTCTGTGATTCTGTAATGTTACAGTGTTTTCCTAGGAACCTACTGCTACCTCCAAAATTTAAACAAAACATCTTTTATAAATTTTATGATAAAGCAAAAGAACTAAAGTAAAAGGACATTCTCTTATATTCAAATGGCATTTAAAGTAATTCTTACAATAGAATCAATCTGAAAAAGGAATGCTTCGTTGAAGTCAAGTGAGAAAGTACTGTAAAAGAGGTAAAAATGCAAAAGGGCATAGAAGAAAAACTATGTATGGTTGTCCATGTATCAAATATTCATAGTGGAATTTGGTGTCAGTAAGGGAAACACGTTTGCTCAATGAACGTCTAGGTCTGCATCCCACAAATATTTAGTCACATCTCTATTCTCACATACATCTTAGTAAGGATATACCTTAGGTACATTTAAACCAGTGGCTGGACTTGTCAAGTGAGTAGTTAAAAAGACAGAAGTAAAATGTAAATTTGTTAAGTTTATAGGCAAATATTAAAACAAAAATAAAACCCAGACAAAACCCACTAAATTCTTCCCCAAAATGAGGAAATGAAGTGTAGTTCAGGGATAAAAAAAGTAACACATACACACAACTGAAAAAACAAAAGAAAACAGTTTAATTCTGAGGGCTAATAGCTAATATTGGGGGGGAAAAGTAAAGAGATGAACTTGCCAAGATCCTCAGTATAAGGGACCAGCTACATTCCGCTTTTGATCTATCTTGTCAATAGGGAAACCCCTTCCTATTGGAGTCTTAATGCATTCCAACTAATTCACTCTCTATCATCTAAATTCAGACTTACATTTAAAAGTTTTGGAAGTGGTCTCCTAGGTAAAAAGTTAAGATTCCATTTGTTCTTGCAAAAATCTTTTCTAGATGCTTGAGCTTGAACTTCATCATGTACAGATAACCTTTACTCAAAACTCTGGGAAGACGACGACACTTGACCAAATGATGAGAGTTAGCTGTAAATGAACCTGCAGGAAAGTGGGAATGAACAAATTATCCAAGATTCAAACACAACCTGGCCACAAAAATGTACAGTAGTACTGAAGCGGAGCAAGCGAAGTAATTTAAACATATAAATGTTATTGAGCTGATCCTTGCACACCTTATAATGCTATTGATGAAGCCCTCACATTGAAATTCTACAAGGACCAGAAACACAACTTTGAGCCATGACTCTACAATTTTCTCTGTATGCATAACTTTTTTTCAGAACAGAGAATGTAAATTTAAAGTACGATATGCATCACTGACTAAATCTTTGTGGAGTCCCCCTTATTCTGTACAGAGTATGTTTTCACTTTCAGATTAAGCTTTATGCACTTCAATGAATTCTTATGCCTCCATAAAAGTTTAAACATGTTGATAAATTATATCAAGCTGATCTCCAGAGTTGCTTACGATACTGAAAGAAGCAAAGAAAGATCTATTAATTAAGATCATGCTGCGTAGCCAGGGAACATCCAACACAGAAACCCAAGGGACGGAGAGCTAACAGTCAGCAGTGAGATCCTTCTCTTCAGTTTCCCTTCTGCTCCCCAGCCAAGAGTCAGGAAAATATTCTGCTTGGTCTGACTTTAGAGCAGTAGAACAGACTGGAACCTGTCAGCAGCATTAGCTGACAGTAGAACAATTAGAATTGTAGAACAATTTTAGAATTGTTCTACTAAAATTTCCAAATAAATAAGGACTAAATATATCACTAGATCACTTTTTGAATACCTAATTTAATACCTAAATTGAGTTTCACGAGCGCTTCTAGACGGGATAAAACAGCATCATTGCTACAAGAAGACATCTGGCTGCCATCAGCCTCTTAGCTTCCCTTTTCTGCACAGGCCCACTCCTTGTCATCACCTTGTGCCGG
Organism: Limnodromus scolopaceus; assembly: GCA_028565335.1. Lineage (NCBI taxonomy): Eukaryota > Metazoa > Chordata > Aves > Charadriiformes > Scolopacidae > Limnodromus > Limnodromus scolopaceus. Next base: position 28,335,369 of record JAOXNO010000024.1, on the reverse strand, counting down.
CACAAGCGTTCGTGTGGCTGTGCCGTGTAAAGGACTGGGGAGATGATCTGGTCTAACACTAACCCAGACTGATACACCCATCTGCTTCACCAAGCGCCTCTGTCGACACTTGTGCCAGCACAAAAGGATGGGGTGGGTCAGGGCGCAGAAGCAAAATACAGGTTGAGGGAAGCATTTTTAGCACATCCTTCTTACTACCTGTCTCAGAGGGCTTTTCAGCTCTTAGTGACAGACTGAATCCCCCCAGATATCAAACTGTATTCACACGACAGCCTCACACTTTTGATACAAAGTCCATTGCCTCAAACAGAACAACCACTTTTTGATATATAAAGATCCAGCTAAGCTTATTAGTTGATTAATCAGAATTCTTTCAAACTTTTATATATTTCTCTGACTCCTGTTCTGCCCTTTCCTTTCCTCCACGAATTTTTGGGACTACACAGTAAAACTGGATGCTAATGTTCATTAAATAAGTGTGTGGAAGAAGGACTTAAATGGAGAAGTGGGGATGGGTACAGCATGGCACTGTCCTAACACACTCTCCAAGCAAAGATACAGGAGCTAATACATGCACACATCGAGCTGATCACAACACCTGGTGGTGTTCTCAGCACCACCACCAACTCCCTCCCCATCACCTCGGGCTGCCCTGACCCACACAGAGGACATTCACAGGCAGGTCCCACAGAGGTAACTCCATTGCCCTGCAGGTTCCCTTTCCAACAAAGTCCTTCTGAGCAGTGCTCACTCCTTCCAACACATCTGAATTTACAAGTGCTGAAATAGCTCAGTTACTGTACAATCTGACAACACGATCCAAACCATTTTGTGTAAGGAACCATTTCCATCACTTACTGCTCCATGACTTTTCTCACTAACTCAGTCAGGGACTTTTTCTTCAGGTTTTAAGTAAATTACTCAAGCTGAGAATGATCTCCATATAACCTCACCAGATTACAATTTATTTTGCTAGCTCTTCCTAGCATTTTGAGTATTACTAGTTAACCCATTCTGAATTGACTGTTGTTGAAGAGCAATAATTTTGGAATTGGTGTCACTAAATCAAATGCCTTCCAACTGTGTGCCAACACCTTTATCAACCAGACTGGTAGTGCTTCAGAACAATATAAAATTCATTTGACAAGATCTAATTTCTATTAAATCATGCTGGTTAACATTAACTGTATTCTCAGCATTTTAATTCTTTATTAAATTCTGTTATCAGTTGACCTGATATTTTCTTGAGGCTCTGTGCCTAAACAGCTCCCTCATATTTAATTTCCTAAATCACCTGTCTTATCACTTAAAACAGTGGCAGATCATTCTCCTGATTTTCATTTAAAATCAACATCATTGGTCTGGACAGGTTTGTTAAGAACCTCTCAGAAAGACTTGCTTCAACATTGTTACATAAAAATATTTAATGCTAAGAAGTAATCCTTATATCCCCTTCATAGAGGGGTAAGAAAGTTTTATTGTTCGCATATATGACATGGAAGCACCCAGTGTTGTTGTAAATGACAACCATGACATCATTAAGCACTTCTACATTTTCTGCATTGTAGAAAATTCTGCTTTTTATGCTGAAAAACTAACCTTTTACCAACAGAATTCCTCTTTTTTCATGTAATGAAAAAAATTCCTTTTTCCTACTTATTGGGAATGAGAGCTTGAATATAACGACTGGATCCCAGCCATTTGGTTGTATAAGCAACCTGAAATCTTTTTGGCTAGATAAACCAAAGAAAAGTCTTCATTCTGAAGAACAGGTAGCTGAACGTTTTTCAAAATCCATGTTTAAACCTTACAATTATATTGCTAGCATTAGATAGCACTAAAACTTCTCTTTCTTGCTTTTTGTTTGCAAATGGTGGCTACAGAGTAACTGCATAACAATAAAGCATTACATCAGGTATCGGGCCACTGAGAAATTCTGAATAACTGACGGTTACGGCGTGCCTAACTTTCAAACAGGATTCAAGGCAAGACAGCACGATTGTTACCAAAGCCATTAACTAAGCACAGCGCGTGTTAGAGAGACATCTGTTCTCTTGGATGGAAAAGAAATTTTCCAGGGATCAGAGGTAGCCAGACGCTCCTTTGCATAGAATGGGAAGAATCCTGCAGCCTCAGTTTGTCCTTGTAAATTTATAAATCTAGCCATACCATTTAAGAACTCGTTATTTGTTGGTGGTTTTTCTTCCCCTCTTGTTAACATTTATTTAGCGCAAATATTACAAATATGTGGAAAGAAATTCTCACTGCGAGAGATGCAATACGCTCTTCCCTTTGAAATTAAGCAACTTTTTCTGGTAGTTTCCAAAGAACCGCAACAATCAAGATACAAAACAAGGGAAGACAAAGCTCTTTTTGAAAATTTTATTTTAAGGCCAATATTCCGTGTACAAAATCAGATTTAGTGGAGCATGAAATTCTTGTCTGAGTCACTGATTTAGTAAAATAATCAAAAATTGTTTCATGGCTTCATCAGAACATATATTTGCCAATAATAAGCAGAGGATTTTGCAGACTGAATCCGTGTTTGTAGTATTTCTTTCCACACTGTTACAAATAGCATCTCTTTCACATGTTTTAGATTAATGCCTTTAAAACACAAGTTTACAGAAATACACAAATTCTTTCATTCCACAAATTCATGTATTTAAAGTAACTTATTAGACAAGTTAGGGAAAAGTTAAAGGGATGTTTTCATAGGAGATACCTTTAAAATGTTAATAAATTATTATTCCTTTGCAGGGGTTACTTGTGCTGCACCTTGGATAGCCCAATATATTTGGCTGCTATTTTATCTTGATTTATCCAGACAGTATCTGCCCTACGGGAAATACTTGAACTTTCCAGCCTTCACACATTGTAGCAATGGGAAAACACCAGCAACACAACCCATGTTGCTGAAAGAGGTTACTCTCTCTAGTTAAACGATACCCATTCCAGTCATCCTAACAGAAGTTTATGAAAAAAAAAAAATCTGATTGATAGAGTCTGCAGTACTTAATGACAAATGTTTCTTTTGAGTAGCATAAAAGCTAAATAGTTAGGGAAATATAAAGTGCTCAGAAAACACAAAGAGAATTCAAGCTCCTTGTTAAGCAAATTTGGAATTTGCACTTGCATTTCACTTTTATTAACTGAAAAGTTTTTTTCAGTTCAGCTGACATTTTTTTCGATAATTCACTGTGTGGGTGCACAGGTCTAGATAAAAAAATGTTTTACTATAAATGTGCATTTTTTGAGGAAAAAAAATTGATTTTTTTCATGATACAAAAATATACACAAAACCCATTCAAGGGCCTAAAGCAACGTGGAAAAGGCTACCACTGAACCTTGCTTATGGTAAGTGTATCTATTTGTTTTTAAACTCAGCAGCTCTCAAGCTGAGGAAACGCTTTCAGAAAACAATTAAAGCCAGGGAAACAATACAAATTTCCTCCTAATTTAGTCTAACCAAATTCCTCCTCTTTGGAGAGAATGTCTAGCAAGTTGTTCCATTTGTAGAACTTTCTATGTGACTAATTCACACTTCAGTTAAAAATTTCATCTTGTAACACAACCAGTACTTGCACTTAAAAAAGAAGTGAAAAACCAATTGTTTCAGCCCTGCCTTCACGCTTGGAATCACTGCCCCTCAGTTAGAGCCCAGCCATACCAACATTTGATTTGGCATTTGACTTACCAGTGGGGCAGAAACATCCAGCCAGGGATGATGGAAAAATATGCAAGAGGAGAAAAATCTCTCAAAGCAGATCAGCTGCCAAAAGAATTAAAAACTTTTTCCATCAGTGGCTGATCTGCTTTAAGAGACCCTTACTCTCTGCCCTTTCAAATGCTTGTTTACACCTCTCTGGATATTTGTCTTCTCGGTCAGTCAGGTTTGTAGCCTTACTCTGAGGGAAAAGAAATAAACAGAAAAATGAGATTTCTTAACACAATAAAAGCTAATTTGATTACTGTTTATAAAAATAACAATCTAGCTATCATTTTAGACACCCACATCATATTTGATTAACCTGAATGAAACTAAACAAAAATGAGCTGTACAAATGTACAGTAGCATGCTATATCTGTCCCTGGCATGAATACCAGTGAGGTGGACATGTGTAAGGTATAGATTTAGTACATGCATACACCATGGGATTTAACATTTCTTTTAATGTTAGTGGATTAGATTTGGCAGATGCTAAGTGGCCTGTGGATTAATCCTTCTAGATCACATATTACTAATTGCCCAAAAATTAAATTCTCCTAAAAACTCCTAAAAAATATTCAGTGACCATGAAAATAAATCAGAACATCTATAAGAAAACCTCAAATGTTTTGAACCAAAGCAGAAGCTTAGACTTCAGATGCTCTCGTTTGATCTGTCTTATATCCAGAATTATAAAATTTTTTCATTGTTTGGGATAGGAGGAGATTTGGCAGAAAGAATCAGCCAGCATGCCCACTGATATAAAACCAGCATAATGATTCCTATCTAAAGTAAACCCTATAAGCGTATGAATCATGTTTTATTATAGTTTCTCAGTCCAGTTAGCAATCTGTATGATATGTGAATCATTCCATTCTTGTTTCCAACCAGAAGTTACAGCATGCATCAAAATCTGGAAATGGTTTGTTACATACTGGAGTTATAGGCAGCTGAAATACAGTTTTATCACTCCTGAAACTTGTCTTACTACTTTCTCCCCTCCAACACTCACACCAGCCAAACCCTGGGACACGATATGCTTTGTAGTGCAGCACGCCCACAATTAAACATGTAAAACAAAGGCAATGAAAGAAGAAACACAATATGTGATGCACATGCATATATACCCTAATTCTTACTTTGTAATTATTTAAAAGCAACAGATTTAAGATACTGAAGGTCTACTAATCAGTTACAGATTTACGACTGTTCTGCTGTTTTCAGTAACTGTACAATATGCAGACCTCTCAACTACATGATTCACTGCAGCTCTAAGAATACATCTGACAAAAGCAGCTACCTCAACTTCTCATTTTATGCAGCTTATAGAAAATTTTCATATGTGACCCAGTTATGTCACAACCATTTTCAAATTGTGATCCTCTGAAAAGTAACTATATAAAAAAAGCACCTTCTTACTCATCAGATCTACTCCCCATAGATAGCCAGGATAAGATCTGCTGACTTGGTTACAAAAATAAAGGCTCTACTACTTATTAAAATTTCTACTAGCCTTGCAAAACTAACATAGCTGAGGAGAACAGGGAGCTAAATTCCTTTGCAGCTTCAGTGGAAATAATTATTTTACACTGCAATACAGCTCTAAAAGAGCTCATCAAAGATTTTGAGTGGGATCAAACAACAGCAAAGGCATACTTTTGCCTGCAGAAACATTTTAACTAACGGATACATACAATAAGGAATTAATTTAGCATGTTGTTAGAGATTAAGTCACCATTGGCCTTTGGAAAGGAATTGTTTTACATGAAAACTGAGCATGATATATGGAAATCAACAGGACTCTCAAGCAGCAACTTTCCATTTAAATTGTCTATTATCCATCTTCCTCCAGTTCTTGGGTTTCCCCTCTTGTTTGTCATTTTAGCAGGGGGGTTGGAACTCAATGATCTTTAAGGTCCCTTCCAACGCTAACGATTCTATGATTTTAAAAAGACACTTTGATATTATCTTGCAAATCCTAAGACTTCGCCCCTTGATTTTTCCTTGCTC
>JAOXNO010000024.1:28197069-28322412 GCA_028565335.1 Limnodromus scolopaceus | reverse complement strand
GAGAATCAGCAATAGAGATCTCCTAGAGGTCTCACCACCAAAATAAGGAAGTTGTTGCTACTTGCACCAGCTTTAATGCCTTTCAAACCAATTGTGAGCTGATTTTATTTGGCAGCCTGGCCAAAATTTTACCAAGAAAATAATGGAGTTTTCTGCTGGTTTTAGTGGTTGATGCATAACAGATTGTTAAATGCTAAGGTTGGTATGAAGGATGGAGTTAGACCTGTGCAGGGACGACAAGGAACTGGGAAGACACCTGCTGTATGGTCAGCATCAGAACCATACATTTAGTTAACTGCAAATCATGAATAAACTTTTCTACTTTGTGGTAATTCAGCTGATTTTTGTTTTCTGTGACTGGAAGCTTAATTTCCTAAATTGGTTTGTTGCAAGAAGTAATATTCACTGAAATTCACATATGACTTGATGAAGGACTAACAGCGTATTTTTTCTCAAACTGCGTTTCTGGAAAGAACTTGACAAGTGCTTTATGCGATGATAATTTGGCTCTAACAGCTGCGTGTTGTTTTTTTGTTGTTGGTTTTTTTTTTTCCCCACAGAAGATGCTTTTTTCTTGCACCAAATTATACTTCTCTATATTTTCAAGTATAAGTCATATGTGGGATAGTTTACTCATCATACTGAAAACTTTCATTCTCAGGCTAGATTTAGTTAATCATGAGCAAGGTGCTTTATAGAGAACACAGTCACAGGAAACAGCAGTGATATTTATTTCATATCTTTTAGGTTTTAGTCTAAACTGTGAGTTATATTGGAGTAAAACTGAGCAGCACACGTAAATTTGTGCGTTCTCTTTGTCCAGAAATTTCATTCCTTAGATATTTTTTCACCTAAAATAATTTTCTTACTGTCGATTTACTTTATGGGTTTAGGCATCCTTGTGCACAAGTGATGCTCCTGGAGCAAAGCATGAAGTGAACGTAATGTTCATGAATGGAAATTGCACATATAAGCATATAATTTCATTTTTTGCCCTAAATAATTGTTCTTTTTTTCTACTTAAGACTTAATTACTGGAAATAGACCTCTCTTGAAGAACTGGAATGATATATGGACAACATTTAGACTTGCTGTACTTGCTGTTCAGGTCTCGAGATGGTATTTTGAGAGTGAAATGCAGTCTGCTGCAGTAAATTCCAGAGAATATTGATAAAATTCTGATTGGAATAGTGGGGAAACACCTCCCCCCCCAGTTTTAGGAGTAAATAAGTAACAAAGAATAATCCAGCATTTCGCAAGAGAGCTACTATATGTTTGTATGTACTTGGTACAGTTGCTTTAGTGAAAGAGTTGCAAATCTGCTTATTTCTATAGAGTTGTGAAAGAGTAACCACTCACATCCAAGCAGAGGTTTTATCAAGGTATCATATTGCTCTGATTTTTCCAGGGAAGTCCTAACTACCATTGCCAAACTGCAGAGTACACAAATGATGGTTAGACTGTTTGTTATGCCTGTGTAATTTTAGAGACTCTCAGGATATGTCGCTTTTCTGCTCAGAGACAGTATGATATGCACTGGACAGAGAAATGTTTCTTCATGCAAATAAGGTTTGAAGTTATGTGTCAGTACTTTGATGTGTGTCTGCATCGGTGGTGGAGTGACGACTTTGGCCACAGTTGGACAGAGCGGATACGCTAGATTAAGGTTGCTGTTTCTCTGCTGCGTGTTGCCACCCATAATTGAGTGCCAATGGAATATACTGTGGGAGTGGTTCCACTTTATTTTGTGTCAATTTAATGTAAACTTTTTCTGAAATGGATTGGGATAGTACATGGAGATCTGGTTGCATTGGGTGATTGAGGAGCATTTCATAGCAAAAGCCTTAGATCAGATTTAAGTCAAATGTACTATTTTACCTGTGAAATGTAAAATATACTCAGCTCTATGTCATCGCTATCATGCCATGCAATTATGACAAGGTAAGCAAGGTATGACAAACCAATACAGCAAACTTCAAAACTACAGCAGCAAACTTTAGCACTATCCTGATTTATTTGTTATAAATTATTTACTGAAACTTTTTTCACAGAAGTTTCACTAAGGGAAGAGATACTTAAATTTGCTTCTACTAGCTGACTGTCAAGAAGGTTGTAAGAAACCTCTCAGTTGACGAGTGTTCAGAGTGATGTTTGAGTTAACATCAGCATAACTTTTGGGGACTTATTCAGCATACTCCAGGTGATTATGTTATGGTTTGTTGTTACAGCTTACTGCTGTGGGAAAGTTAGCATTGGGAGGAAGGCTTTTGGCTCCATTCTTCCTGGACTGACCGCCTTCTCGTTCCTGGCCTGCTTGTCATACTCGAAATCAGGCTGCTTCTTGGACCTATTACTCATTTGATTTCATTTGCTAGACTGCAAGGAAAAAGTTTTCTGCCAGGTTGACAGGTTTTATTGGATGAGTTAAGGATCTGATGAACCGTGGAAGGGTGGGACTGCTGGCAAAAGAAGAGGGAACCGTGCATGATGACTGTGTGATATTAGATCAGTGCAGCTGTATTGCTGAACTGCACTTCTAGTTGTGCGAGTGTTAAGGTACTCATCCTGGAGTTGACTCTCTGCCTGTTCTCTAAGGAGGACAATTGGACTCCTGAGGCATAGATCATAAAAGTATAGCAGAGCAGCAAAATCAAGTGGAATCTCTATGTGCAAGTCTTGCAAGACACTTCTTCAGTTGGAGATTGTCTGTGAGTTTAAATGTCAGGTTTTGGGACTGTGGAGCAAAGAGCATCTCCCCAAACAGCAAATTGTGCTGTAGTGAAACCTGCTTTTTGCAAGATCTGTGTTCTGTTCAGAGGAGTGATCGCTGGTGATGTTGGTAAGAAGGTACCACATGCAATGCTTTTCAAGTAGTCCTTGTAAAGCCTGTTGACTTTTGGTATGTTGTGATGTGTTTGTACAAGACTGAAGCATGGTGGTGACCCAGAAGAAAGAATCTTGTTTAAGTTCAGGAGGGATTTGATTTGAGCTTTTGGTAAGCCGTAAGTTAAAAAAGCAAATGATTCGTGGTTTAATGTGTGCTATGTATGATTTTTTGGGTTGGGTTTTTGTTTTTTGTTTGTTTGTTTTTAAATTAGCTGTAAACAAGTGGCTTTTGGCTATTTGCTATTGTACTCAGCAATCCATCATCAGTGGATAAAAATGTAGAACCGAGTACTGAATTACTTTACGTTAGCAAAATAATATAATCAATGGGCTTTAATTGCAGAGGGGGTGTTCAATAGACTGGCTTTTGGTAATATTGAAGCAACACTGTGGCAGTAAAGTTTCACAACCTGCACTGTTGTTGTGGTTGTTGTATGTGTTTTACTGATGGACATAAAATGTCTAGAGACTTCCTAAGAAATAGCACAAAGCAAAGTTTTTCTGCTTTTCTTCTTGCAAATCATTTAGGTAAAGTTTTTCATTATCTTCCGAGAAAATTGAGTTTTCTCAGTCTAAATGAAAAAACCGTAACATTTTCTGTCTTGTAGGATCCTACTGAATCTCATTGGAACAAGGATACAGTGGCCTGAACATAGTGGCCATTTTTCGTATGTGACCATAGCTAAATCGGGGGAGATACTGTTTAGCAGTTCATGTGAATCATGCTGAGATCTCAGGTGGTATATTGAGTCTTATATTTAGTAATTTTAGTTAATGTTGAGTCTGTAGTAGTTCTATGTAATGAATTTTAACTCTTAAGTTTACCACTATTCTACTTTGAGCATGGCGTGTATTTTGAAAACTATTTCAAATGCCTTTTGCCTATTTAGTTTAGAAAGAACAAAATATTCAGTATTTTTCTTTGAAAAAGCACAGCAACTACCTTATTGTAGCTCTGCTAAAGGGAGGCAAATAACTGTATGGTGGCTTTGTAATTCTTTTTTTTTTATGTCTAGAATTGGTCCAGTTTCACAGAAAATAAACTTGCTGCTGCTGCCAGGCAGATCACTGGAACCACCTACTTTTTGAGTTTTGGGAAAGATGGAGCATTTTTACTCAGGCTGGTGTGTAAGATTTCTTCCTTTAGGAAATTGAAGGCACTACCTTTAGTCTGCTTTAGAAATATGGAAAACATAGAAGTACATTAGTACAGTACTGGGATTCTCACTAAACCCTTGTGAACATAGAAGAATTTTGCTCGTTGACTTGGTATAAATTTCTCCATGCATGCTTCATCTCTGCACAAGATTTTTTACAAGTTTATCTTCAAGTACTTCCCAAATGTTTTAAGCTAAATTGGAGATGAAAAGTTACCACCAAGTAGCATGTAGTTGTGTGTTAGGATTACAAATGTCTAATTGGTTGACCTTTCCTGTGTAGGCAAAGTCTACAGTTTTAATCCTCACAATTGTAGAGACAAAGCTGAAAATGGTGTGAAGGGGCAATTAGGTAAAGGTTCAAATATCAGAAGGCTACTTCCAATCTTGTTATTGTCAGGGTAAGAGCGTTCACTTTATAGGGGTTAATATATCCTTTTGAGCTTCTCTGAGTAGGTACAAAGAAACACAGTTCTGAAGCATAGTAAAGAGAAATTACGCGTGTTGGGCAGGAATCAGATTGCTAATTCAAACAGATCTGAAGTTTATTGTGCAGCTTCATGTGCTCGCAACTATAATTTTTCACATGGAGAAAAATCTTAAAATGCCGTTTAAAGGTAGTTGATGGAAGTAAATACTTGGCACTCATTGCAGCCCTTGGAGAAGTATCGTGCATTTTGCTGTGTAGCATAGCATTTAATTCTGAACAAAGATAATTAAAATAATTGAAAAAATATGGTTAAATCATAAGACGGTATAATCTAACATCTAGGACTGAGGCGGGATCAGAAATGCAAAGGTCATGCGTGATAGATTTTTTTTTTTCCCCTTCATAATCTTACTTTATGAGCTTGCAGATGAGAAAGTTTGACCGTTGAAGTATCCTGTTCTAATATTTCATTACAACTAATATTACAGCAATTAATATTACCATTGCAATGCTTGATAGATTAGGTAAAGTTGTTTCTCTGCTCGAGAGTGGAATAGGATAGACGAGTCTTTTGAGTCTTTTAAACCTGTTTTTTTGTGAGTAAACACAAAAACGTGACAAGCCGAATAATACTGTCTGTATTTTATCTGTGTTACTTTTGTTAGGAGTTGAAGAATTGAATTTTGCTGCGTGATGTTTCATGTTTAGCAGGGGCTCATTTTCTGTATTTTTTGGTTGTACTGTTGTCTAGCAATTGCACACCATCTTATGTTTCTGCATGTTTTTTGTCCAAAATGTGCAACTTCTTTTGCTCTGTTTTGAATTTCGTTTTTGTTGTTGATTTCAGACTATTACATCAAGTAATCAAGATGACTCTGAAGTCTGAGCCTCTCCTAAGAGTTTGTCACCATTATGGTGTCGAATACAAATTTTAGAAGTTTATTAAACTTTTCTGTTATCCAAATTGTTAATGAAATTATTGAATGGACATGGGTCACACCAGTCTTTTCCCAGTTGGGTCATGAAGTAGTTTAATTCAGAATCCCACAAAATAAATTCCCAATTTTGCAACAAATTCTGATCAGCACATTGCAATTTTTTATATATATATATATATATATATATATTTTTTAAACAACTACTGTGCCCGTGTTTTTGTAACTAAAAGTACATTGTATCCTCTTGTTTTGCTTATGAGATTGTCAGGTAACATGGTGCCAAAAGCATGTACATCAATATGTGTTTTTTATTGATTATGCTTTTGTTTTTTCCAAAACTTTGATGAATTTTTGATGGTAATTCCAAAGTACTGGAGGTTGAGTGAGGTCCATTAATGTGTCTTAAATGTAACGTATCTTAATGTTTCCAGAAATTGCTTAAATCATTCTTCCCTATTCTCACCTACACCTCCCTCTCCCTCTTAAAATTTCGTCATGGTAAAATGGTTAAAATTTGCACAGCAGGGCTGCAATTAACTTTTTTTTTTTGAAAGCTAAACAAAGTATGATCTGTAATTTTTTCATTTTATTTCATTTTACTTTCTAAAATTGTGTTTATAATATTTAGAAGCCTTTTTATGGGACCTCCTGACTGAATTGATATGGCCTTCTTGATATTTTTTTTTTTATTACCCTTGATCATGTGTTCTTTCTCAACTTCTAAAAATCAAAGAAGAATTGCACATCTTGTTGAAGAGTCCTGATTCATGGTTAACTGCTTCATTTTGTTAGCTTCTTTTTCTTTTTCATGGGGAGGTTGTGTCATTAGTATCGATTTTCAGTGTGTCGTGTATTGCATTCTTCTGTCCTTCACTTAATTGCCTGGAATCAGACCTGATACTCTTAATTTAAGTTTGTTTTTTTTTTGGAAGCTGTCTTTCTGGTCTGCTCAATCTTTCATCTTTTACAATAGTGAGCTCTTAGTATTTTTTTTTTAATCATTTTCTCTGAAGTTTTGTGTTCTTACTTGGTTCTTAGCACTAGAAATCAACTTCAAGACGGTAGATGCCTGCAGCTTCATCCAGCTTTTGAAGCCACAGTTATTTTTAACGAAATCCTACTATGGGATTGGCTTAGCATTACACAGCGCCTTAAATCATACTAAAAGTGTTAGTTATTCAAATGCTGAAAGCCTACAGACAATAAGGTACACCTGAGTCTTGGGCTAGACATTATATTTCAGATGGATAATGGTAATTTTGGTGGATGCCGGTGGAAGTTCAAGAGTTCCTCAGGTTGTTTTATTCTTTTGTACTGTTTCCCCTTGTCTCTCTAAAACTGAAACTGGCCTCCCATGTTGCCATTCCTTAAAATGTCTTTAATCAGTATAACTTAACAGAAATACTAGTACCATATTTGATAATAGTGTGGGGTGGTGTGTAAATAGAAATGCCCAATTCTGCTGATTTTTCAAGAGGTTAAGTTAGTGTATAAAACCAACACTAAATATAAGAGTATAATATTTTACAATGTGCAACCATAGCAGCTGATATAGTATAATATTCTAAACTTATGTTATAAACAGCATCATGCTAAATGCTAAGCAGGGAGCGTTTAGTAACAAATGAAACTTCAGAGTCCTCTCATGCAGTTAACCAGCATATTTTGAGCATGCGCATAGCGTGGTTTTTTTTCATGCTTAATCTGATGGAGCTATACAAGTGCTTTAAAATGTTTGTCATTCTTAACACGTGGAGAATCTTACAAAGATGGCTTTCTTAAAACAGCGTAGACTTAAGAAGAATTGTCAATATCAATTAGGTTATGATTGCAAGTGTACTATGTGGCATAAGATATATAATTCAATACAATTAATATAATTCAATAATTTGCAAAATACTATAAAGCAATAGCAATTTTTTATAGGAAAAGACGTTTCAATTTTAACGTGGAACACAAGATGTTTTTCCACTTGTGCTTTGATTTTTAATGAAAATCAAAGTATAAATTTCTGTGTTACAAAGACACTGTGTCCTGTGCTGCTGCTTGATTCCAAAGCATTTTTTCCAACCAGACTTGAAGTATTCTGAAAAGGTTTCACGTAGATTTTTTAATGGGTATATTAAAAAAAAAAAATAAATTTGGTTATGTGTTTTCCCTTCTGCAATTCTTTATTCTTTTTCCATAGCTAAATAAAATGCAGATAATTTGCTTGCCTCTGTAAAATTCTTCAGGAGGAAACTCGAGGAGATTGGGCAGTGTAAAATTTACCTGCTTGAAAAAGATACTGCCAAACCGTAGTGATGTTCCTTATTACTAAGGGGTTTTATTTTTTTAATGCCTTCAAAACCCAAACAGATCTTCTGTTAAACTGTTTTTGCAGCTCCTTTGGGAAAGAGAATCTGCATCAGGCTGGTAATATTTAAAGAATTTTACTCCTAGATCTTACAGCCTGCTCAGTTATCAAATCAGGATTTCAAATAGCAAGGAGAAAGAGGTGGTCTTTGGGCTACTTCCTACTCATAAGAGGCAACCAGATGTTAAACCACTGTTCTGTTTTTTTTCCACTACACCTGACTTGAACCCCATTGATGCTCTTCATGTCATTTAGCAGCTTGCAGCCAATGCTGCTCAAACACTGAATTGCCAGCCAGCTTTTTATCCCTGTGGAATAGCTCCAGGTGTGGGAAATAATTTTGTAGAGAATGCTGGCACTCCTCAATTCTAGGCTACCATTTCAAAAAACATGAAGCCATTCCTACGTAGGACTCCCGGAGTATCTTGAAACAGCAGGGAATACAACAAGTAGGGTTTTTTTAAACTAGACTAGAGACCTTACAGAAATTTAGCTGAAGAGTTGGCTAAAGCGCCGGAGTCAAGGGAGGGCAATTTCAGAAGTTGCTGTATCTTCTTTTTGCCATCGAGCACATATTACTTTGTTCGTATAGGATTCTGGAGGAGGGTGGTCTGGTGTAATTTATGCAGTTGTAAGGACAGTTGAGAACAGACTTCTAAAAGTGCTTGTGCCCTGCACAGGCTGTTCACAATTCCACTGTGACACAAATACTATGTTCTTATTCTTATATACACCAGCTTCTTCGTTTTTTTTTCTTTTTTAAAAAAGAAACTCTTACTGTTTAGCTAGAAATAAGAACAGTTCCTCCTTATGTTTCTTGTCATTGTCATACTTTGTTTTGAGAAAATTAATCCAATGTTGATGTTTGATTTAAATCACAGGATGACTGCTTCATGTTTGTTCATGTAAATTCTGAAGAACAGGGAATGATCCCATAGTTTTTTAAGGTGTTTGATATGCTTGTCTGAAACACTGGCCTTTGCATTAGTTTGTGTATTCTAGTTGAAAAGAAAGGTGTAAATTTTGCTGCCTTCATTTGCTGTCTTCTGGAAGAGATGTCTGTGACTATTCTTGGAATGATTTTTCAAAAGCATGTGAGAGGTTTTTAGAAAACCTGCAATGGGACAATAGAGTCTTAGACTTGGATGACTTAAAATTTTTTATTTTTTTGGAAGTAGTATTTGAACCATTTAACTCAAGAGGTGAATCTAACTGAAGATCTCAGAGAAAAAGTTGTCACTGTGAGGAAATATACATGACTATCTTTTTAAGTCGAAAGACACTGAAAAGAATCACCTGCATTTGTTTATATCAGTATAGCATGTTTTGAGAAACTGTTCATCAGCAAGAAGTAAAGTGCAAAATAGTTTTGGTGTTGTGTGACTAGTGTAGTTGCAAAATGATTTACAGAAGTGTAATCTCTATTTTTTGTTTGTTTGTTTGTTTTTATTTAAGCAGAAATGTTATGTACCAGGTAAGGTTCCTTACAGTTGCACCTCAACAGGAGGGAAGTGTTAAAGAAGAACCAACTTCAGAAATTCAAACCAGACAGACCTGGCAGTTTGACTGGGCATTAAATAAACTGGATAACTCTGTCAGAAAAACTGGCCGCATCCCTAAAGCCCTTCTACTAAAAATCTTCCATGAAATGTGCAAAGCAGGTAAGTTGCTTCCAATTAAAACAAAATAAAAGCTAAATTTAAAGCTGCAATATTGCAATTCATCAAAATTAGGAAATTAATTGAAAGACTTCTGATTTATATTTTGTCTTTGGATGCTGTTTAATCTACTGCATATATTGAACAGACTTTAAATGTTTTAGAGATGTTATTTTGCTTTAAATGCAGACGTTTACTTTTCCAGGTTTTTATGTCTTTGGGAATTTGTAAGTCTTGTAAAATTCAGTGTGCTTTTAAGAAATCTTATCATATTGTTTTGCTTATTGTGGATTTTTATCTGGTAATGTTACACCATCATATAATTGTACTGTGAAATCTGAATAGGCATCTTATCTGTCTGACTTACACAGTATATTTTTAAAATGTCTATAATAAACCACGCTGTCCTTAAAAGGCCATTTGTTTTAAAATTGAGCTATACAAAGAAATGTGAAGGTAGTCCCCCAAGTTTCCCCATTCCTTGGTAGCTGTGGCAGTTCAGGACAAGAAAGCTTTATTTTTTTTTAATAAAATGAAAATAAACATCTGAGACATTGTTCATTCTGACAAATTCAGTACGCCTTTGGCTAAAAAATAGCCAGACTATTAATATTTTGCAAACCAGGTGCCACACTTGATGAGGTTTGGTACAAGTTACGATGAGTCGATGGAGATATTTGATAAATATTAACAATAGTACTTATTGAGTGTATTTAGCAATGACAAGCACGTATTGTTTGATTTTTAAACTGATATATGTTGCTCTGGAAAGTTACTGGTTTGTATACCTGGGATTGCACTTTTTAAAGTTTTGCGGTTTGCTGTTTAAAACTGAGTCTTCAATTCATGCTCTCTTTCTGTTGAACTTCTTAGTTTTTTCTTTTTGCTTGTAATACCCTTTCTGATTCTGACTGCTTTTTCTTTTTTAGGTTTAAAATTATAATTAGCAAGTGTGGGTTGGCAAGAATTTTATGTCTCTAAGTTTATCTGCAAATCACAGTTTTTCATGATCTTTGATTAGTTACAGTTTTTAGGAAGTCCTATTAACAAAAACATTAATTGATTATAGTGGTTTTGTTCGGCTGTGCAAGTGTATTATTTTTTAAAAACAAAAGCATTGAACTTCACAAGAGATTTAACTAGGATGCTATTAAAATAAATGACAGATAATTCCATATGAAAAATTCAGTCCGTTTTATATTAATGAAGTTGAGAACTAATTTAGCAAGTGTGGGAGGTTAGTTACTGTTGGTTTCTTAAAAAGATATGCCTGTTTTTTTATTTTTCTTCCATTTCTAACTGCAACACAAAAAATGCCCAAAGAAGGTGCTTGCTGTAGATCTCTTGTCCTAAACCTTTCCATACTCACCCTGCCAACCCCTTTTGTGATTCTTTTGCCTTCCAAGGTACTCAGTCACTAATATAACGCTGGCATTGTGGAAGTGGAGATGTGTTGGCGTTTCCATTGCATGAACGAATTGTATTCAGGGATTTAAAAGTTAGTCAAGTGTGACTTCTCTCACCACCCTGTTATGTCTTCAGAAGTTCAGATTCCCATTTGCAATTTGTACCTGCCCCGCCTCTCAATATTTTAACTTCTTTTCTAATTATTTATTATTTTTTTTCACCGCTACTGTCTGTGTTTCTTCCCTGATGGGTTTACTTTCTACAAGTAACTTTTTTTGCTGTAGAGTGCACTCTTGAAACACGGTTTACGATAGTTACGTGGTATCCTAGATTTGCTGGTCCTTTTCAGTACCTGAAGATCTAATTCTAGGTGGTATGTAACTTCCTGCTGTTGAGGTTTTTTTTACTTTACCTTGCGATTATTTTATAGCTGTATATCTGTTTCTACAGCTCTGTGTAGTTAAAAATTACACTTAGAGTGATCAGCAGCAGCAGTAAATGGAGTGATCCATTTACTGGTAACCGCTTCTGCCTCTATGCTGGGCTGTACCCAATTTTGGAGTGTTGAATATGATGATTTGTAAGTAACATATGAAGTGTTAGTGATGCTTTAGACTTCAAGTCATTTGGGAAGTCTGAATCTTTCAAGTCTGCATGTATGTCTCTGAGATGCAGAGATATACCTTATGGATTTTTTTCATCATTTATATTGTATATGAACATTTATCTTGCTCCTTGTTAGATGAAATGACTTCTGAAGTATAACTTTCTCTGTGATAGGAAAGGGATAGATAACATTTTTTTTGCTCTTTTTTTTTTTTCTTTGTAGTATGCTGCTTTCTAAAGGAACTCTCCTTTTTATTAGAAATGGCTGGGTTTGCATATAAAGATGTGATTGAAAAAAATGATATGTCTCCAGCTTATTGGGCAATCTGTGATAGATTCTGCAGCTCTGCATTACTTTTCCTTAGGAGTAGTAGTGAAGTCTAAGAAAGACAGATGAGTTTATAGTTAGTTTTTTGATGTCCGGGGGCTAGTGCAGAAGTCAGAAAAGGCAGGCATTCTTACAGTTTCCTACACTATTCCCTAGATGCAAATTATCTCATTTATTTTATATTGAGCATGGGC
This sequence comes from Limnodromus scolopaceus, assembly GCA_028565335.1. Taxonomy (NCBI): domain Eukaryota; kingdom Metazoa; phylum Chordata; class Aves; order Charadriiformes; family Scolopacidae; genus Limnodromus; species Limnodromus scolopaceus. The sequence continues at coordinate 28,310,452 of JAOXNO010000024.1, read as the reverse complement.
CAAAGTGGAAACGGAAATTTAAATGTGGAATATTTCTGAATACCAGTTTTGGAATAGTATGGAATTGTTATGAAGTTTTTTACCACTTTAGAAATTTACCAGGAAGTTATATCCCTATTACAATAAAATCATCTATGCATCTTGGATTGGGAAATTTAAAGGACAAAATCACCTGAGTTTAGTGTTTTGTGTTGTACTTTTTAAAATTTCTGCTCAGCTGATCTCATTATTGTACTAAATCGCATGCTTTATCATGAATCTTTTTCATCATAGTGCGTAATAGTGCCATTGTTTAATCATTTGGGTATCCTGTTCAGTAAAAACCTTCAGTCTTGGAGAAGATTCTATGGTACACAAAACGCTTAAATACTTCAGTAGGTCAGTCTTGAATCTTTTTTCTAATATCAAATGCATAATTATTTATAAAGGGATTTGTGGTTGTGTTCCCCTTGCAGGATGCCCAGGTAGTAATCAGACCTTGCTTTTGTTGCGAAGTTGTGGTGCTCTCTTACCAGAGGTATTGTCACCTGAAAGAACAGAATTAGCCCATATGATATGGGACAGGATGAAAGAACTGGGTAAGTTGGTTTTGTTAGTCGCTCTTGCAAGAACAGCTGTGTGCTTTAGTTTCTTTCTTTGTAATAGAAGACTGAATGTATTTTAATAGTGTTTAGATGTTATTCGGTAACCAGCATTTGCTGTTACAACATAAAGGTAGGTTTTATTATTCAGGTGAGAGATCTATTTCCTATTCTGGGAGTTATACTGACATCTAGGGGTGTTAATAAATCTAAAGGTTTGGGGGGGGTTGTGTGTGTGTGTTGGTTTTTTTTTTTTTTTTTTTTGGTAAGATGCTTAAATTGGACTTGTGCTTGATTTTGATTATTGCAAAAATGTATTTTACTTTTCTGTTAGACGTTACCTTGATACCTGGTGTGCTTGAGTATTCCTATGCTACCAGCTATTTTATCAGAAGATTATTATTTTTTTTATTTTAAGGTAGTTGTTTATCTATAGATGTTGCATAGGTGAACTGCTTCTAGATAATAATATTGCTGAATCTGTAAAATAAATACAGGTGTAGAGAGGTGTGGAATAGCATGCACATGAGCATTGATGTTACTGTGCTTTTGTTATGTTCTAGCCTTTCATAAACAGATATGTGCTGTTAAATAGGTGTCTGGTATTTCAAAGGTGGTAAAAGGTGGCAGTCTGATTATATATAAACTTCATACAGAATAAAATTCATATGAAATTAATTATCTGAAAAAGCTATGAAATCATGTTGAATTTAGAGAATCTACATTGACTATGGTTGAAATATTTCCTTAGGTGCTGTGTATGATACAAGCCATTACAATGCTTTACTTAAAGTCTACCTTCAGAACGAGCATAAATTTTCTCCGACAGAATTCTTGGCCAGAATGGAGGAAGCGAATGTGCAGCCCAATCGAGTAGGTACCACTTTATGGTATCTTCATTCTTAATAGTAGTGTCTATTTATTGGATGGAGATAATTAACTTCTTTTTGTTTTCTCTAGGTTACATACCAAAGGTTGATTGCTGCTTATTGCAATGAGGGTGACATTGAAGGAGCCGGGTATTCTTTTGCATTTATATTTGAAAGAATTTCCACAAAATCTACTTCTCATATTCCCTACTATTAACATTAAAACTGATTTCAACGTAATTCTTACAAATCGAGCAAAGCAAAGAGGAGGCTTAAATATATTTTAACCAAGCAATGAAGAGCAGTTTATTAGAGACAGCTGGAACCTACGAAGCAAAATAAAAATAAGCGATAGACCAGCGTGTTCAAATCAAAATGGTATTCAAGTTGCTCGAAAAATAACTTGTTTTGTCATTTCTAGAGCCAGCGTGAAAAAGTGTGAGGTTATGAAGGCTTACTGCCTATGTAAGAAAATGGTTACTGGGAAAGGCATTTGAGAACAAAGTGGACTAAGGAGCAAATAGTAGTAATTCTGGTTGTTTTTTGGTGTTGTCTTTGTTGCTCAGGGCTTGTTGGATATCTGTTGTAACACTTTAATTTTAGCAAAGGTAAGTTGCCACAGTGTGATTGCTGGGCATGACCGATAAGTAAAAGGAAGCTAAAAATAATAAAAAAAATCCAGCCCCAGCCTTGTGTCTGCGTATTTCAAAGTGACAAATACTATTGATCTGAAAATATGAAAATGACCAAGTTACGAGCATATTATGCAGCATCCCCAAGTGAAATTGCTCAGTGACATCAGGGTTTGGTTTTGTTTGATGATACAGTACTTGTCCAGCAGAGCAGCAATAACTCAGTAGCTTATCTTTTCAAAGGAAAAAATATCTAATCGTTCATTGTCTTGTATTTTGCAGTAAGATTCTTGGATTTATGAAGAGCAAAGATCTCCCAATCACTGAGGCAGTATTCAGTAGCCTTGTGAAAGGTCATGCAAGATCAGGGTAAAGTTTAGTACATTTCTCTTTTATTTTACTTTTACTACAATATTAAGTGGTACCGTACAGAAAAGTGTCATGCTGCAGAATACTGTGATGTATAGAAGACTGCCTTTTTATACATTTTTGAAGTAAAACAAGGCGATTCAACAAAGGAAGTAGATTTTTCTTGTGTCTGAAAATCTTGAATTTCAAGATAAGTTACTGTAATTTTGTACTGTTTGAAAAACAGATTTGCTGCACTTAGTTTTGAACTTTTTCAGCTGTCGAAGTTGAAAGAGTATTCTAAGTAATAAAATAATTAAAAGATTTGCACTTTGAGCATTCAGGATTTGCTCAGATAAAATAAGTTTCTCTGTGCAGTCTTTGTTTCCAATTCTACTTAATGAAGAAATGTGGAAAAAACAGTATTATGATGTACTAAACACACAACACACATTATGATGTACTAAACACGCAACACACATTATGATGATTAAATCTACTCAGTGTCTTTCTTTTGAATTCTTTTAGAGATATGAAGAGTGCAGAAAATATCCTTTCAGTGATGAGGATGGCTGGTGTTGAACCAGGTCCAGACACCTATTTATCACTGCTGAATGTCTATGCTGAAAAGGGTGATGCTGATAGCATCAAAAAGGTATTGCAAGTTTGAGTTTAAGTACAACGTGTTTGATCTTTTGTTCAATGTAACTTCAGAATGCTTTCTGTCCATGCAGGAGGAATAATACTGAACTTCATGACTTGTTTCTTCCTAGTCCACTGCAATTAAATTCTCCTTTTTGCTTCTGAGTAGCTGCTTAACAGAAGGCAGTCTCATACGTTATGAAAAATACTTGTCTTTTCATAGTTGCCTTTCACTCTGATAAGATGTTTGCCAGTGAATGATTTAATAATTCAGGAGTTTTTTTAGAGACAAATAGTGCATGTGAGATATTTATATATTTATTCATAAAAAATAAACAGTAAACCTTGATTATCCTGATCCCATTGAGCCATTCTTTGGCTTCCATTGAAGCCACAGAGTATTTCCAGTAAAACTGAATTTTTTTTTTGAGAGTTCATACCAACAACTTAAGTATTCATGAAGTGTGGATAAGATAATGCTGCCTTACAGCCCTTTGTGGAGCTGATTTTTTTTCAAGTATTCTGTCTTACTTCTTTTTAAATCAAAGAAGTATTTGGAAAGAAATGAGAAAAGAAAATTGGTTTGAGTTAAATAAGTAGTATCAGATGGAGAGGACCAAATCAAGGAAGAGGATGTGGGAGACATAATATTGTTCTGTGAATTACAAATTAAACAAATCAATATCAATGAACCTTTTTCCAAACCACGAACAAAAGGTTTGATTAATCATTCTTCTCTTTTCAAAGTAACTTATTTTGAAAGTCATCTCACAATGGGAATACCTCTGGTGTTTTCATATATTAGTAGATATTAGGGAGAAACTATGATACCCTTTCATGTGTCCTTTTTTAAAGTCTTGTAGGTATTAGAGGCCCTCTATAGATCTTTGTTATTCTCTCTACCATGTTGCACGTATCTAAACCCATTGTTCTTGAATAAGGAAAAAACCCAGCTTTTTGTGATGTATTTGTTGATTTTTATTTTAATGTATCCTGGTTTGAGTTACTTTGGAGTTTTTTAAATTTAAATTTATTCTGGTTAACAGACTCTGGAAGAGGTTGAAAAGACTGAAGGATACCTTATGGACAGGATTCTGATGCAGGTGATTTTTAGCCTTGCCAAGGCTGGATATCCTCAGTACATTGAAGATATTAAAGAACGCATAAGATTTGAAAGGGAATTAATTCCAGGTATGTCCTTGGTTACTACAGCAGTGTTTTGCTACTTGGGGTGGAGAAGGAAAGCATTTTCGTTCTTTTTTTGCAACAGTAACTAATGTTACCAAAAATAGGGAATTTTGTACTTGAATAATTGAATACTTAGGGAAAATTATTTTACCATTAGTTTGTGGATTCATTTGTACTGCTTTAGATCACATTTTATAAGATTTAAATATAAATCAATTTTAATCATTTACATAAAAAAATTAATCTACCAATTTTTTTAACTTTTAAAATTCATTAAGATTTTATAGGAAACCAGTAAGTGTGGAGTCCTTTCTTCAATCAAAGCTTTTGTAATTCCTGTTGTGACAGCTCTTTGTGATATCATAAAAAGGGAGAATAAACACTGAATATAGTGCTTTTTTTTTATCTGCAGTTAAAGTCACTTTTGGATTCTGGTGCGTGTAATCTGACTGAGAACTGTTAATTATAACTAATTTTTTATTTTTTGACGTGTCTAGAAATGTGTTTCTCTTACTTAGTATCCTTCTGCCATGCTACAGTGGTGATGCTTCTGTAATTTTTGGCATGGTGTTTTTAATGGGGAAGTGAATTTCGTTGATAAATACAAATAATTCTGAAAAAGGTAGTCTCAAATTTGATTGGTTAATCATGTTTAAAAGTATGCTAGTGATACTTGTAGAATAGATTTGCTTTCCCAGCTTTCACTAATTTTAGTCATTTACTGCAAAAATAGTTACATGCGCTTTTTAATTTTGTTCTCTGTTTTTCCCGTCCTAGATGCAATGAACCTGTGTTTGACTCTGATAACTCATGGCTTCGAAGATATAAGTTTCCATATTTTGAAGTCTTTTAATAATTTATCACGTGATAATGCGGACCAGGGTAGCTTCTTCTTGCAACATTGTGTAAATAGAGACATGGTATGCAGAATAGAAATACTTCTTCCTTAATATACCAATAACAATATATTTATTTAGTTTAACGCAACTCTGAAGATGGAAAATTGTGGATTTTTTGAATGGTTCTTAAAGGATAAAAGAAGGATTTTAATATTTCATATCAGTTTGCATAGTAAATTGAAATTCACAAAACAATCATGTTTGGCATGTGTAATCCCCATTTCCTAAACATTAGAAGAATCTGACATTCTTAACAATTTGTGAAATTGAAAAATATATTAAATTACATTTTAAAATTCTTTGCAGCCTGTGAGCAAGCTGAAGCAATTTTGTAGTGAGTTAAAAGAAGCAAAAATGCACTCGGCACCGTTACCGTTTATTTTGCGTTGCGCTTTGGAGGCCAACAAACCAGGTACTCTGCTTTTTTAGTTATTTTGCACATGCTCGTTTAAAGTACTTGGTCACTGTTTAATTAATCTTGTGATTGTTTTCAGCCTTGGCCATTGATGTGATGAAGATGATGAAAGAGGAAGGCTTGCCACTCAGACCTCACTATTCCTGGCCACTGCTAGTTGGGTACCAGAAAGAGAAGAATCTTAAAGGTTAGTTATCTGATAAATGCTCCTCTAGCTTTATTGCAAAGCCAGAGCACAAATCTTTATTAAAGCATTGCCCTGAGATTCAGCAGACTCTTCGAAGTAAACCAAGACTGTGCTGTGTGTCTTACTTTGTTGCAAACAATTTTTCCTTCAGAAAGACTTTTTAAAAACCTCCTTTCTTACTTAATCGTGGTACAGTTCTCCAAATTTAAAGTCTACCTTTGCATTGAAAGATGTGTGAGAGTGTTTAGTTATCTTTTTAACTCTTCACATTCTTTCTGCTTTCCACTGGTTCCTTTTTTTGCTTGTTACCTTTTACAGAGTTTACTCCTAAAGAAACTGAAATCTGAGTAAGGTTATGTTATAATGACTCTCTCGGACTGCAAACCCAGTCCTTTTATCAAACCAACTTCTTATTATCAAACCAACCTGATAAGCCAAACATGAGTTTTGTTACAATAATGATAACTGCAGGAGAACTTACATTGGTGAATGTGCGAGACTGACCTGACAGCATACTGATTGAAGGACAGAAATGCTCAATCTTTGGGATCCTTAAGTAGGTTTAAGCATTTAGCATACTTTCCCCTGTTACACATGGGGATGTCTACAGGATATGAATAAGAATTGAACAAATATTAAATTTTAGAGTACAGTATCTAATTCTTTGGTTTGCGTTATTGGTAATTCAGAAAGAATGGTATTGTAAAAAGATGCTTTTAACAGAAGTACTTCCCCCTTGGGGAAACAAAAAACTGTCTTTTTCATCTTATCTCACAGTATAATGTGCTTTAGAATGAGATGCAGAGTTGTTAGTGTGACATTGGGTGACAAACAAAATGCACAAACAAAAAAAAAGTGCTTTTAGCAGACTCTTCATATCGCAATTTTATCTTAAATATACAGTCGCATTCCAGTTTGGAAGAAATGCTGAAACAAGTATTCCCTAATTGTTTCTGGCTATAAAAATGTCTCAAGTCTTTTTCAAAAAGCCTTTGTGAAAACAATATTCAGTTTTTATTAACTCCTTAGGCTCTGGTCCTGCTAGACTACTTCCCAAGTTTATCTTCTCCCAGGTTTTGAAATGCTTGAAAGTTCTATGATATTTTAAAAGTCTGGCAACATTGTTTTAGTTGGGTCCTTTGTGACTTGCTTGAAGTACAATGTTGCCAAAAATAAGTATATTGAAATCAGTATCATACCTTCTGTATGTGGATGCTGCCTACTGAAAAAACATGGTTTCTGTTATTCCATGCAAAATTTCACCTCACTAACACAATATAAGAGACATAGGAAGTGCTTTTACATTTAGACTTAGCTCTCAAAACTGAAACAGGTACCTGACTGTTGAGAGAAACTTAAGTTTTCATATCTCTTTTAGTCTTTGGCAAGACCAGAGGTTGCCTTAATTTGAACTCCTACTGTAGAAATTAACCATGCTTTGGATAGTAGTTCCTGCTGGAAGCCATGTAAGCAAATTGAGAAGAAAACTAATGAAGGAACCTTCAATTCTGTCTTTCTTTGCCATTTCCTAGAGCACCTTTCTTTTTCTATCTGCAAAGATATTGGATCAATAAACTTCTGTATGGCTGTATGATAATACTGTGGATTTGCAAACATGTTTTTGTAACCCAATGCTTCATCTCCAAGTTTGAATTGTCAAGTCAGAACAGAACTACTGTGTGTATGCCTACAAAATCAGTGATTTTGCAATTCTTAAAAGGCGTAAGACATCTAAGCAATTTTTTCTGCAGTGAAGATTCAGTTAATTTTTTCTTGCTGCAGTGAAACAAGTTGTCTTGTTCTTTCCCATGTGTAAGCTCACATTCATTTTTTGAAATTTAATAACAAAAAAATGAATAAATGAGATCCAGTATCTAAAAATACAATGAATGCGCTCGAAGGCAAGTAAGGGGGGGGGGGAGGAACCCCACCCACCCTAAAACTGTTTCATAGAAATAATAGAGCAACAAATAATGCTGCAGTGAGAACCGAAAGGTGACAGCAGATAGTAAATAAACAGAATGGTGCTTTCTAGCAACAAAAAATATGTGTGAACAAAAGTATAGAAAGAGAATGTATCATATCTCATATCAAAAATGAGGTAATAATTCCTTTCTCTACAAAGTAGTAATGCCCGGCCTATGTGTGTAATTTTGCATCTCAATACAGGTAAGGCTAAAAAAGGGAAAGAACTTTGAGGCAAAAGTATTAAAAATCTGATAGGATGTAAACAGTGGACTGAATCATTAAAAAACACAATGTAAGCAACAACCTATTTAGAACTGCAGGGCACAAATGTCTGAATCAGTATGTATTATGTGACCCAAACAATTATATAACTAATAGCAATATTTAATTTTACATTTATCTGATATTTATTAAAACAAAAGCTGAGACTGGATATCAAAGGAAATTCCTTAACTTCTGTATTACGGAATTTAGTTTGAAAGAAAAATAGCAGTGAAGTGGTGGCTTAGAGGAATGAAACTAGGCAAGGCCATTTTTAGAGATACCATAGAGAACTTAACCACTCTGAAATAGCAGACAGCTCTTTTCAGTCATTTTACACAGGCAAGTAATTTCAGTCGGGGCATTCTTGCTTTTATGTGCATCTAAGTTGATAATTACTTATTTCCATAGTATTTATCTAAGTAAATGCTTTTAGGAATGGAAAGTGCTTGCAGGGTTTAAAAGATCAATATGAGGTGGATCTGAAATTGTTATTGGCGCTAAGATTCATCCTGTATCAGATTATATACTAAAAACAGGAGGGCCTAGTGTAAATAAGCAGAAACGTTTGACTTACACTTGTTACTGAGTATTTTATAGCTCCCCTTCATCTTTTTATAATCGTTATTTTTAAAGACAGTTATTAAAAGTCACTAGTGTATTTCACTTTTGTTTTCTGCTAACCTGTTGTTATATACACAAAGCATGATTAGTGAACGATAATTGAATTTTTACTTGAGGAAATAAGGGAAATAGGAGTCTTAGTCCTGAGAATAAGGCTGGTGGTTTCACAAAGCAACTGCTTGAAATACTGTTTTGTAGACAGACTTTTCTGGCAAAGAACTTTCTGAGTGCATCTGAAATCAACAGCACAGCAAAAATGTATTGGATATTATGTTGTTTCCCTGAATGCAGCCTCACTTTTCGAACTGGACTTTTATTTTTCTGTTTCGTTAGAAAACTGCTTACAGCCCAATTTTACTGCCCTTGCACATGTAGAACTGAACTTAACTGCCTTAGAACTCCCCTTTGTTCTGATGGAACTGCTTTAGGAAGAAGGCACAATTTTACTGTGAGAGACTTAAGAAATGAAAGGATGGACTGAAATGCAAGTCTCACTTTTCACTTATTGAAAAGCATCAAGTTGCTCTGCTTGACCACAGAAATATTACAACCATCTTGTAATTCATGTCTTCTGTATTGCTTCTTGGATATACTGATTTGGGGCTAGAATCTGTTCTGTTGGAGTGTTCCCGTGCTGTTTCCAGTATTGACAAAAAGGAGAACAGAAGTTTGGCTGTATTTTATTTCCTGTTCCTGTCCTCTTTCCACTCACTCAGTTATTTGGTTTTTAGATACTCAGCTCTTGCAGTCCTTGCATTTGTCAGCCCAAGATCTCAAAACCTGTTGTTGATCAAGCAGGGAGGTGGCTGGAAGGCATTACTGTGGGTTTGAGTCAGACCCAATCTTTGGGATCAGTGGAGGGCAGAGCGTGGAGGGCAATCCACTGTCGTATAAGTGGGCTGTTAATGAATAAAATAAATAATTATTTCATTCTTTTTTACTTTCTGTTTTTGTGTATGTTTTATAATGTGTGTAAGATATCAGTAAAGTAGTACATGTATATAATTTCTAAATAAATGTACATGTATCAGGGATGTGTTCACAAAAAAGTTTGGGAGACTGGTGTTCTAGATAAATGTGACTCCACTTTTGTGTCTCTCTTTTTTAGAGTGTTCTTTGGTTTGGGAAGAAAGTAATAGATAGTGTTTTTCCAATATGAGGAGCAGATAATTTCTAAAAGTCCACACACATAATGCTCAAATCCTATTTCATGCATGTATTTGACAATTTTGTGGTGTTTATTGAAGTGGGAATGTTTCATTACTTTGTATTGTGGACGATACTCATGTGATGATAAAGTAGTTCTGCTCTCAGTGATTAGAAAATGTATGCAAAATTGTAGGATTCTGTGTTGGTTTTCATTAATCTTCGGGTCCCCCCCCCGCAGTTGTACATCAGCCATCTTAGAAATGAAGAAATGTGTGGCAGCCTTTTTTTTTAAATTTGTGATGAATTTGGCTATGTGCAATATTGTTACTGGTATTCCTCCTTAATCTGCATCTCACTGTCATGCTGGTGTTCTGCTCTTCATACGTGCCCTTTTCCTACTCAGGAGCTGTGCCAGGTCACATAACATTTTTGTGACAAATGCCTACTAGGGAATGGAGGTGTGTTACCAGCCTGCTTTCTACTCTGTTCTAGATACAAATTTGAACTCAAATCTCCTGAGTTTACCACACTTTATTCACTATGGTACAAATTTGAACTCAAATCTCCTGAGTTTACCACACTTTATTCACTATGGTATCTAGTTCTTGGTCTTCAAACTACTTGTGGAACAGATACAGTTATTTTTGAAAGGTTTCAGCACAAGAGGACTTAATGTATGGGAAGCTGAAAACATGAAATAGAAACTAGCTGTCAGAATTTGAAAGGTATCAAGAAAGACTTGCTGTAATTAATTCTTTATTCATGTTTTTGCAGATTCTGGGCCAAAATCAGAGTTTTGTTTAAGGCAAACTCAAACAGATGATGCGACTTTAATCTAGTGTGACTTGCCTGCATGTATTTTCAAGTGCTCAAAGGGAATTCACATTTGATTATTTGCACCATAGTGCACTGCATAAAATATTCATGGAAGTGTCACTTTTCCATAGGTGGCACTCCAGGGCAAAGACAGGGACTTTGGGAAACTTTACATTTTTAAAGTAATAAGTATGAAATGCAAGTTGAAAAAAACATATGCTGTTTGGTACTGGTGTCCTGCAGCAACTGACAAATCATTTTTAGACCAGCAAAAAATGGTAGTACCTGTATTTGTTTTGACAGGGATTCAGAGTTTGCTAGCTGGGGTTACTGTAAGAAGTTTCTGCAAATTGCAAGAGTGTGAGCAATTAAAAAGCATGACATATACTCTAAAACTCTACACTCGAACTGCTGAACTATTAAGATATGGTGTCTGTTGTCTTCAGATGGGTATCTGAAATAGTAATATACAGTCTAGTTGTGAGAATTGATACGAACTCTGTAAAAGTTATACTGTAGCTTCATTGAGGCTTGGGAGACTCCAGCTTTTCTCTGAATTTCCAGCTTGAAGCTGATGAGTTGATGGATTAATCAGCGTATTTGCTTACAAAAATATGACTTGTTTTAAACAAATCTAGAAAGCATGCCTTGCAAATCAGGGCTGGATACTGGGAACAAAGCTAAGAATGTATTATGTATTGAAGAATGCCTGTGTATCTTAAATTTGATTACATACTTTAGACCAAATTTCAGATTTGTTTTTTTATGCACAATACTATGGAGACTGATATATAGTTCTAAAAGATGTTTTGCAAATATGACTAAAAGTAACTGTCATATATTCACTGTGTTAAAAAATAAGTTTGTGTACTAGCAATTTTCAAACTAGCCAAGAGTTACATGGTTTTGATAGTACAGCGCAGAACAGGAAGTCTAGTAAATCTATTTTAAGTTTCACAATTAAAAACTTAATATTAACACCTAAAATAAAAATGCAGGATTTTGCATGGCAATTTCAAGGAAGGAGATAGAGGAGACAAGTCCATTTTTTGAAAAGCAACCTTTGTTTTTAAATGTTGAGTCTCAAGTTTTCATTTTTCTGAAATGCTCAGCCTTATCAATTTTGCCTTGATAGGTATCTTTGAGGTCCTGAAAGTGATGCACGAGTTGGGGGTGGAACTTGATGCAGAAACATACACAGACTATGTTTTTAAAAATTTTGCTGATAGAGAAACTGTCCGTGCCCAGCTGAAGGTGAGTTTACGTTTAGAATTTATAAAAAAGGTTATTGCATGGTTTGTTTTTCTATATTCTCTGTGAAGGCTTTAGATCCCAGTAGTGCTCTAAACATGAACTTGGTATGATGAAGCCTGTTCTGAATATTCAGATAATTTTTGAAACAGTTATAGCACTGATGGTTTGATTACTGTATCTTTCTCTGGCATTTCTTTCTCCTTCTCAGAGGTAACCAAAATATTTCACCTGAGACTTACTAGCTTTTTGTTTCCTGAGTGGAAAACTAAATAAATGAATGATGTTCTTTTAACTGAGGATTAGAAATACTACAATTGTTTCTGGGTTTGGTTTTTTTTTTTTGGTTTTTTTTTTAACTTTGTCTGCAATTCTGAATTCTTCACTAAGTTGACTAACTGCCCCGCTCTTTCTGCCTGTCATAACTTTGTCTCTTGCAATTGATTTCAATACAAAAGCTGGATAATTTTTGATTGGTAGCAATTTATCTGGCTGACCGTGTAGGCTTCTGTAGAGCACATCCTATGTTCTCAACAGCTATCAGTACAAGAATGCAAATGCCCTTTGGGAAGGAAGCATTTAAAAATATAAAGTATCAGAAGGTCTTCTGTGTGTATTTCCAGTGATTGATTACTTTATCTCTATCTAGAAAAATGACTGCCTGTTTGAAACTGTTGGACTCTCTGTAGCAGAAATAAGATATGAAGCAGTACATGGAAGACTGGACAGTGTTCTTTCTCTGTGTAAGTATTTTTCATGTTGCATGTTACTTCATGCTTGGCAATAGTGTTGATTGGTTGTGGGCTAAGAGATTTACATGTATTAATAAATGAGGTTTAAAGATATGTGGGAAACTTGAGCAAAGCTTTTATTATCGGAGGTCTTCTATGATGAGATGTCAGACAGTTTGAAACTAACACTTCTGGACAACAGATCATGGTTAAATTATTTTTTAATATTGAACATAGCCCTAAGATTTACATACAAGATATTTACAAATCACAGCTTTACTGTGATTGTGCTAGGATTATCATCTTCTTGTACTTAGAGGGCTTAAGGAAACAATTTGCCTTGGACAATGACTGTAAAGTCTTTGGTGCAGGGTTTGTCTTTGTTTACAGCACCAATTACAACAGGATGATAGACTAACAATATAACTCTGAAGTACTGCAGAATTATTAATGAAAGAACCAAGTTTAAAGAACTGATTGGCATGGATGTTAACCTGAGTGCGCTCTGCAGATATGTTGGGCGTGGAAGTTATACACATAACTTAGATGTTATACAAGTAAATTTGAGTTAATTAGGTGACAAAGTTGTAACAGCATGAATTAATCACTTTTTAATAGTTTCCTCCAAAGACATTTCTGATGCTCAGTGCTTGCAAAAGTTAACATATGTCATTGACTGAATGTATGGAGTGGGAAGATTTGCTTGGTTAAGTAGGAATATGTGTTTCCCTTCAAAATTTAAAACAAATACTATTTTTATTTGCCTGGGATACTGAGACAATAATAAAGTACCTGAATTTGGACTAAATCTGATACAGAAAGATCTCTTTTTTTAAATAACAGTTTTATTTGGCCAAGGTTGAGGGAAAAGCTTAAGCAGTCTTTTGCTGCATTTGTCATTAACTGTTTTATTTAATGAATACAGAAATATGTATTCTATACACCATGACCCAGGGAAGCTGTTGTGTTGAAAATGAGTAAATTAAATGAGTAGTTACTAACCAGTGAATTAATTTTTGTATTTGAGATTTATCAATTAGTGAATCTGTAAGATTCACCTTATGTTCAGCCATTATTTTGTTTGTTCTTGTTACAGCAAGAAACATTAACCATGAAAAATGAAGTACTTAAGATAACTTCGAAATTATTTTGAAGGAATAACTATTTATTAGGAGCAATGGAATTTTCTTCTGGAAAGTGAAATAGTTGTGGTTTGGGGTTTTTTGCCTATGTGAAAAAGTAAAGCCGCCACTGCACGCTCATTTTGGTTCACTGAAATAGTCAGGTTTTAATGTGATACAAGTCACAAAGACATGTGTGCCTGGTCTATGGTAGATGTATATGATATCAAAAATATGATACAGGCACGTATAGTAGGCTGCATTCTGTCTTTCTGTCATGAAATTAGTCTCACTGTATTATTTAGCTGTTGTCTGTGTGTTGAATATAAATCTTATAGTGGTATTTCTGTTTACAAAGACTAGGGTTAATAATTCATGGAGACGTACAGAAATTCTTTTGAACTTGAGCTTTAAAGTAGATAGTTTACTGAGCTGAAATGAATGCTAGTAAATCTAATTAGCACCTATGTAATGATAAGGCACTGTTATTAAACAGCTGATTTTTTTTTTGTTTGTTTGGTTGGTTTTGACTTGGCTTCTTTTGCAGTATTACAAAGAGGGAAAAATAGATGCAGTATGGAAAATAGTTCAAGATTGTCTCGTCAGGGTAGTTGGGGGAGGCGAAGGTTGGTTATTAATGCCGGTTGCTATCTAGGTGTATTGATTCAGCTTCTCATACCTTATAATATATAGATTTCTGCTACTGACAAGATGAAAACTGCGAAGCGTCAGCTGAGGAATCTGGGTACATAAGGCATCGTACATGAGAGCCGCTTTTTCCCTTTATCATGCCGTTCCATTCCACTTCATTGTCAGCCTCTTGATTTTCTCAGACTTGTTTGTTGCTAAGGAAACCAGGTTGCCGATTGTCAGCAGCAGCTGAGCATACTAAGATGCTTTTCTGCTCATCTTTTTATGAGCAAAAAGTTTAATACACCACTGGAGGAGAATTTGTATTGAGGGTTTCTTGAAGCCAACTTTACCTTGAGATTTTTAAACTAAAATAAACATTCCAACATTTAAAACTTCTAATTTTTTAAATGCCTGGAGTTGGACTAAGGAGTGGTTTTAGTGTGCTATTCCTGCTTTTTATTTCCCAGGTTCCTACAGAGCAGATGTTTTATTTCAGTTCTCTTCTACCGTATACCATGTTGCAGCCCTTGTTGAAAGGGCCCAGTGCATTCAGGTTTTTACAGGGGTTAATTCTATTGTTATGGTGAAGTCAGATGATAACAACTTCATACAGGACTTAAATGCATCCACTACAGAATTTTTATTCTTTGCTGGAATATGGGGCTGGAATGAGAGACAGCAATTCTTGAGGAGGAAGGTAGAATGATTTGGAATCTTCTTAGACAAGAAATGATATAAATATGAGGACATAGGGCATAACTGTAAATGACCTCTCAGGGACATCTAATTTTAAGTAATTTTACAGTTTCCTTTGTGTTCAACCAATATTGTAAATAGCAACATTTACAACTGTGTATCTTTATCTTTTTTCCCCTTATGTTTAACTTAATTTAGTGGATAGCATTTTAGATGGACCTACTTTTTCTTTCTTGTCAGGCAATTTAACATCAGCAAAGGCAAACACCTAAGACAGTGTCATTGTTTTGTTTTTATATTTTTATTAAAAAGTAGAAGTTAAAATTGTAAAGCCTAATTTAAGGCAGGTATTCAGCCTGAAACACCTAGCAAGCCATTTGTCCCTAATGGATCTTTTTTTCTTCCAGGGCTAATACCTCAAGTTTTCTTGATTGGATTGTTTGGGTTTTATTTTGCTTTTTGGAACAGAGAATTTTCTTTGGTCTTGTACTTTTTTACAGATAAATGCTTACTCCTCTTACTGATTTTTGTAAAAGACTAATGGCATTAAAGGCAATGAAGAGGGACAAATGTCTCTTTTAGAATATTTGATCCCTTTTGAAATGGAGCAGATTTAGAACTGATAAAACCAAGATTGTTTCAGATACCCTGGTATTAGAAATTTTGATGTACAAAAATTTGTCAGCATTTACTTAACAGGGTGTAAATCAATAAATTATTTTGTTAGTTTATATGACCTGACTTGCTGCAGTTCAGGGATTTTTTTACAATAATTATTTAGAAATATTTCTTTAATTTACAGTGTCTTCAGCAAGCACACCTCCTATTGATATCCGTCAGTTTAGAAACAGCCTCATTTTGGGTTTTAAAAGGTAAGGTTGCTTTACGATTACTTTTTTTTTTTTCCTTTGTGGTGAAGTTCCATCTCTTTTTTGCCTTGTTGAGCACAAGTTTGCAGACTTCCCCCCCCCCCCCCCGCCATGTTTGAAAATTAAAAAGTAGGATTCCAGCTGTAGCAGATCTGAAGAATGTCTTTGTTCCTCTCTGCTCTCCCTGGTTTCCTTGCCTCTGCTGCATATGAGTATTGTATATAGTGGATTAAGAAGAACTTAACTGCACTTGTTTGTTCTGTGGTATTTGACAGTATATAAACTTCTCAGGGTAGCAAACATTCGGGGGTTTATCTTTATTCACTATTTTCTTTATAAACTGTTATGCTAATGGAAGATTTCCCGGAAGATTATTGTTGTTATTCATTAAAGTAAATGGGTGCTTAATGAACACAAAATACCAGTAGGAGCCAGGCATATTCTGCTACATCTGGTAGCTTTCTGTGCCCTTTGGGTTAATACAATTCCTGAAAGCTCACATTTAACACCTAGTATTGTGCTAAGTTGTCATGACTTAGTATTCGCAGCCTTATGGTCCCCTTTTGTAAGAAGGGTTCTTTGCTAACTTGCAGGATTGTCTTGAGTTTATGTAAGTCTATGTGAATTAACAAGCATTTCTATCATTCATTATTTACCCCAGTCAAAAATGTAGGACTGAGGGAAGTTTTTTTGCAGCATACCTGCACCACTGGGAACCAGCGCGGTTACTTTAATATTACTCAGACCAGAGTCTGAAGGTTGATTTTGTTGACTAAGTTATTTCCTATGTTTAGGTTGGATGTTAGTAAAACATACCAGGTGAATATGACCAAAATAATTTCCTAGTAAATTGCCAGTTCTATCTAGCTGATCCTGCTGTACCGTGAGAAAAGGAAGGGACAAAGCAAACCAGTGTTCAAATTGGGTTTGTTGACTAGGCCCTAGCTGACCTTGACATACAAGGGATAAGTGAAATAAAGTTTTAGATCCAGTAGGGTTATTTTACTATTCCTTTTATTAGTCAGCCCCAGAATTGTCCATTTCAGGTGTATTAATTAAAGTAACAGATTCTTGAAATGCATTTTCTATCTGTAAGTTGTTGATAAATACTCGGTTGAAGTAGGACTTATAGTAGAAAGGAGAGTTGTGCAGGTGTCCAGAATGTGATTTAAAGTATCTTTAAAAAGTTATCAACCTGTATTATGAAAACTAGCTGTTCTTTCTCGGCGGTGGAACAGTTACTACTGTTGTGATTTCAGTAGTTATCCAACATTTGGGCTAAAATTTGGAATCTGAGGGAAATTAAGGTTGGGGGTTTATAGTGGGATTTTTATTTTTTTTTTAATTCAGCATACTGTTTCTCCCTTCTTCTTGCCACTTGTAAGTGTGGCATAAGGTTTTTTAATTTCTTCTAATATTAATCTCTTGTTTGCCTTTGTTAATACCTGGTTTCAGAAGCTATGTACAAGGTTGCCTGTGCCCAAATTTTTCACCTTTGTATTGTTTCTGAAAGTGTGCCAATTCATGTGTCCGTTTCTATTTTAAGCTTAAAGGCTAGAACAGCCTAAAAAAGAAGTTTGAGAGTATGATAAGATAGAAGAAAACAATATTTGTACCTTTGGTAAAGACTGCAACAAAATTTTATGACTAAATGCTGGTCTCGAATGTTCAAATAAGTAGAGTTTAGGACTGGTGTGCAAAAGTACAGGGTATGGACACCAGGGACACATGAACAATGTCTGTGGCAGACTAGTTTATGGATTTCTGTTGAAGCTGCTCTTCTCTGGTAACTGCTTCGAAGTATTCCCATTCTATTCGCCTGATGTACCATTACTATTTCAGAGTCAAGTACTTTAGGAAATTGATGCATTTGATATCTGCAGTTCATTGTCATGCTGTCAGTGGTGGAGCGAGTTCACCCAGGAAAGCTTAACTAACCTCACAGATAGCATTTCCACCTCCCCCCCTCCCCACCACCTCTGTGTGGACCTGCATTTGACTCATTTTCAAATACAAATGGCAGTAGCACAAAAAGAATAAATGTTTCATCGGCTTGAACCTCCTAAATAAAATCCTAAATTTCTATGAATGCTTTCAAGTTTCTGTGCAGCTGTTCAAAGTGACATATTATTTTCCCCTTATAAGAATCATAGGAAGATAAGATAAAGTCATAAGATTTTGTTCTCTTAGCCTTGTCTAGGTTAATGCTGCTTTATAGTTGTCATAAAGTTACAGCTTCTAGCGATAGTGTTGATGCTCTACAACTATAGGAATATTTCAGGTTTTTTGTACTTCAGTATTAGAGTTAACATTTTAATGTGTTGGGTTTTTTCCACTTCAGTGAACTGGTTAACATTTGATCTTTGGTTGTAACCTGATGACATACAGAGGAGTGCTCTCCATCAAGTTCTTTCCTGTTCTATGAGGGAAGAAACTGGAGTTATTCTATGCTTTGTTATCTATTTTTTAAAATCTATTTATCTCACTGTAATAAACATTATACCTTAAGTTAAGAGATGTGATTACTTTTTTTTTTTCATGGTAGAAATGCATTTATAGCTGCCTGTAGTTAATCTTTCCATACTAAAAGTCTAATCTTAATGCACAGGAGTCTAGATTTTTGCACTAGCAAATTCCACATATTGAGCGTTTGTGATTTGTTTGAGTGAAGCTTATGTTCTTGAAATGCTAAATAGAATGAAGTATAAAGTACAATTAGGGCATGTTAAAATATTGAACTAAATTGAAACTAAAATTTATTCTTTGTAGCCTTAGTTATCTGTTTGGGTTGCTGCATTATTTGAAGTTAATTAGCAGAAACTATGACTATATGCAGCATAGTAAAGAGTACAATACTTATTCTGTACAAAGTTGGTTTAAACAATATGTGGCAATTATTGTGTTTAAATTTTATTTAAATAATTGATTAAAATATTCAGTGTTAATGTTTTGTGTTTTTTTTAAAAAGATAGAAGAGTAAAATCATTTTGTTGCTTTTAATTTGTTATCCTTTGCTGCCCTCTTCAGCTCAGATGATGTAGAACTTTGGAGCAAGGTAAGTGGAGATAATAATGCTGTAAATAAAATCAAGGTCTTTAGGCACTGCATGTTTATGATGCACTACTGTAAATCTGAATTCTGAGCCTGATAATTGGCAACCTGATTAATTTGAGCAAGACTTTTGTCAGTGGCAGATGGTACAACTGTATGAAATTGAATTTTCAAATTGGACAGTTAAATGTAATTGTGAAGAATCAAATGTGGTGGTACCGTGTAGGGTAGCTTATGCTACACCAATTTCTAGGTCAATGTTGTTATACCTGAAGGTAGTATATTGCTGTAGCTTCTGGAACAAAGCCTGCCATGGTTGCACAGTCTGACATTGTTTAATTCCCTTTCCTGCCTTCCCTAAACTTTCTTTCTATCCCTGCACCACCACTAATAAAATAAATAAGACACAATTAGAATTTTAAAGTTTTTATCATATAACTTAAAACACTGGAGGCAAAGCCAGATAACAGAAATCACCTGGGTGAAGTCAAGGGGAAATGACTGATCATTGTGCCCTCCCTGGTACAGGCTACATTAGAAAGACTGCAATATAACTTGGTCAATGAATTTTGCAGAACAGTAGAATAGAGGAGATGTTGGCAGATACTGCTTGGGATGTGGTTACAGAATTTTGGAGGGGATGCAATGTGCTTTTTGTCTTTTTTTTTTTTCTTTGATACTGTACTTGTTGACTAATAAACTAGTATATAGCTTGCAGTATATTTTAGATTTTTCAAAGAAATCTTGGAATGAAATGGAAATTGTAATTTGCAAAGCCACTGATTAATGATTTGTATAAATCAGGTACAGGTGTGAGGTGCCAAGGGTTTTTGTATTTTACTACTATTTTCTGTTGTGTGAAGATTATGGTGAGAGAATGTTTTAGTCCTCTGCCTTTATCTTTCCTTTTTTGCATTTAAAAAATAAAAAAAAGTAGGGCAGGGAGAGAAAAAAAGGGGATCCCATTATGAAATTAATTTTTAAGGACAGAGGACTGAAGTAATTGTGATCTGCACATGAAGTAGTATCTCGGGTTACTTCTGCTGTTCTCTGCAATGGAAGGAAGATACATTTTGTTGTCTTTGCTAAATTTGAGTAACTACATTTATTAACCTTCTAAAATAAGAAATGTTAACTTGGGAAATAAATACATACTTAGCATTAGAAATAATATCACACATTCATTTTTTTTCTGTAATCCATCCCTTTTTGGTATTCTCTGAAATTTCATTGAGAGAGAACTGTGTTATCAGGACTTTCTTGATTTTTTTTTTTTTTTGTAGTTGTAAGTTCTTCTATCTGTTGATTTGTCATAGGAGAACAAGGGCAAAAGGGCAGAAGAAAGCTGTAGTTTAACTGTCCACAGTGTCCGTGGTACTGGTAAAATGAGAAGTGATAGATGCAGTATTCCATTGCATATTTGATATTTTCTGGCTTTGTTTATCCATTTTTATTAATACTTGAAGGCGAGGGTTCCTTTTATTCTGTCATTACTTAAAACACAGCACTGACAGTGGGAATGCATCTTCCTCTAACTTCTTTCAGATTGCATTCTAGCATCGTGGCATATAAAGCAAAATTCTTGAAGTACTTAAAATCTCAGTTTTTAACTAAAGATCATGTAATTTTCGTAATGACAGTCAAATGGATTTTAAAAGTGATTTAGTTAAGTATTTTTAGATAGGACTTGGGGGCTTTTGGGTAAATGCTTCTTTTCCTCTGATGAAGGAAAATTTGCGTATTCCTTCAGTTTGTGTGACTGATGGAATGTGTGTTAAATTTAGTCAAATGCAATTAATTTTTATGGACGCATATTTTGTCATTCAAAATTGCACTTATTTGCAACAGCTGTACTAGTTATCTTAAATCTAGCAGAGCATGATAAATTGTGTTCCTCTGTTTTCTTCATGCATTTCCTTCTTTCAAAATAAAAAAAAAGCTTTTTGGGCCAATTTTAGCCTTTCGATAAATTGGAACATAATTGTAGCATCTCAGGAGCGATGCTGGTTAATATTTGCTTTAAGCGAAGTCTTACAATAGCTAACTTTCTGTAGAATGATACATAAACAGAATACCAGAGTGTCTGTCTTACTGCCACACCTCAGAAAGCATTTCTGTTTGCAATATTTTTTTAAGAAAAACCTATTATTTACAAAAAAAACCTTCATTGTATTTCTTAGGGAATTACTATGATGTGGTAAAGAATAATACTTTAACAGAGAAATGCTTTATTATTTTGAGAATTCAATTTCAGATACTATTTGTCCTTGCTTGCTTCTTTTGGCTGCAATGTACGATTATTCTGTCTTACCAGATAACAGAACTGTTGTACAAGGATGAACGTTATTGCCTGACGCCTCCAGGACCAACTGGTAGAGTTTCAATTTCTATGATTGTAACTTATCCACAAATCCGTTCTTCTGTGTAATGATGGGTTTGAGGGATTACAACAGTAAACACTGATTGCTTCTTTTTGAAAGTGAAATTTGAAAACATGTTGGGTAAAATCCTGATTCGAATAATCAGAGCATATTTTGTGAGATCCATGAGATCCTTTTTTTTTTTTTTTTAGAATTATAAATAAATCTTGCTGATAACGATTTATTTTTCTAAATTTATTCACCGAAATAGAGATTTAGAATGAACACAGTATCAGTGCTTAAATACTTAAAAAAAAGAAATGCAGTCTTTCAACCTAGTTTTACCTTTAGTAGCACTCCTGATTTTTTGAAGAAAAATGGTACTTAACATCCTAAATCTTCTCCTTTGAAATAAGTATATTTTTTTTTGTATAATCTGTTTTTTAGAAAACAGGTGTTGGTTTTTTTTTTCCTCCCGTTGGGGCAGAAGGGGCAAAGGGGTATGAGGAAAGATAACAGTTGAGAAGACAATTACTGATGCTTTTCCTAGTCTTAGCTACAGGACCCCATATATTTTTGCATTTGCATAGGTAAGGAACTTCGCAGTCTTTGCTAAAATCTCTGAATCTTGATTTTCATTGGCTAATAGGCAACTTCTTCAGTATTAGGTGATCTAGTGGTTAAAATATTTTTTATGTTTTTATATTAACACTACAGTACTTACTGTAGCTTGGTAATGGAATATAATGGGTAAAATGTACAGAATAAATATGCAAAGTGTTAGAAATCTGTTTTTTCTTTTGAGCAATGACAAAATATTTGCGGCAACTATTTGGGGTAGCAGGCAGGAAAGGGGGGGAAGGCCTTGGGCACTACCACTTCTGTCACAGAATAGTGGAAAAAATAGATTGAAGTAAGATTCTGTACTGAAAAGCTGTCACTAGGTCTGAAAATAATTAATATTCCTTTCACTCACCAGTTAGATATGTGCTCCCAAACCACATAATCTCTATGCCTCAGTGATCATTGTTGCCATTTCAGAGCCTCTCATCAGGGTGACATCTCACACCAAAATGATTTCTTATAAATTAATCTTGATAACATGACAGTCTCGGTAATTTTAGTGGAATGCTTTCTCTTGTTTTTTTCCACAGAAGCTGTTGGCTATTTTCTTTATCACTTGATTGACAGCATGAGTGACTCAGAGGTACAGGCCAAGGAGGAGCGTTTGAGACAATACTTCCATCAGCTGAAGAAGATGGTACCATTTCATTTTTTGCTACATAATGCCTGTCCTGCCTGACATGTATCTATTAGATTTGAAATTGCTGCTTTTAAGTACAACCAGACCACTTCTCAATGACATGCAAGAGCTGGAGACTTGAATTACGTCTAAGATAATTTCTGTTAGACAAATTTCAGTTTGGTTGTGTTTCAAAACTCATATAATTTTTTCCCCACCTCTTGGTACAGAATATAGTTATCCCTACAACCCACTACAGCGGCATTTGCAGACTGCTGGACTCCTCTCAAGTTCCTGAATTAATTAAGGTCTGTGGTTCCATAGCAATTACTTTTAAGCTAAAAAATGGAGTATCTGTACTCTATTAATATATTCTGCTTTTCAAAATAAATATCTTTATGCATTGATTTTATGTAAGCCTTTTAACCTTTCCATGATTTTTCACTGGAAAGCTGTTTTCATTTCGCATGTGAAAGTTTTTGCGGAATACATTTAATAAGTGCTTTTTCAAGTCAGTGTGATAATGCTGCAGAATACAGCTTTTTTAAACATTGCAATTATATGCGTAACTTGAACATTTTTAGCATGGTACACTTACTTAGAGATTGAACTGGTTGGGGGGAGATTAGTGATATCTTTGTCTTACTATGTTTTAGGATGCAAGGTTACTGTCTCCTAAAAAATCCCTGTCTACAGACAACATTCCAGAAGTAAGTAAATTCACAGATAGCTATACTTGTTCTTACTATTATAATAATGTTTGGATATGGGTTTTAGATCAAGTGTAATCACTAGCTTTCAGATCATGGAGGTATATTAACATAATTTAAATCTATCATTTGAAGTTCAGGGGTTACTTTCCAAAGCAGAAGTAAAGGCTATCCAGATTTTCACATAGACCTGATACTTGACCTTGGAGTTGTCTGAGTTTTCATGCCTCAGTTTCCCTGTCTGGTAAATATTTTTTTGAAAGTTCTAGTTAGTTAACAGTGGTGATATGAGGCTTAATTCATGCTTGTAAATTACAGTGATCCACTTGAGTGGCAGGAACCACATAAATCCATACTGCTTCTAATGGTGGAGTGTCAAGTCTTTACATCTCTGATCTGAGCAAAGTGGAGATGGAAAAAGAAATAGAATTCTGTTCCCTGAACACAAAGAACTGAGTATGAGAGAAATAGTAATGTTGACCTTTGTAGATATGCTATTTAGTGCTTTTTTTACTGTATTCTGACTCAAATCTTCAATTAGTATGTACTATTTAAACAGATAAAAGCACCTTAAATGATTAAAAAAATTCTTATAGTATGAAAGAAGAAGATTATTTTGTCTGTCTTTTATTAAAGCGATCCGACAAGTTGTTCAGGGAAGGGTGTTTTTGCAATTGACATTCTTTCTGTTACCTCCATTTAGAGTGCTAAATCTGACGTGTCTGCTTTGGAGAAGAAGCTAGAAAAGCGAAAAGCTGAAAACCAGCCTATTACAGATGTCTTGAAACAACTCATACATGCTCTTTGTGAAGAAGAGGTATCTTAAGCAATGCAGAGATAATTGGAAACACATAGCTATATTTTTAAAGGGACAGAAATGACTGTATTATGGAAAGACATAGTTAAGCAAAGACAAGTGCAGTGCTTGAGGTTTCATGGTTTGATGCTTATAAATCAAACATAAGTGCAAAAAGCAATTAAATCAAAAGGTTAACTAATTTCAGCAACACCTTGAATGGCATGTTTTGGGGTTGCTGAAGTTTGTTTACAATAATCTGCAAAGTGAATGATAGTAACAGCTGTGATAGGTTTATCATACATGCCAAATGTCCTTTCAAGCCATGGCTCCGGTCTCTTATATCTAGATTGTCAAGCAACTGATACATGCACTAGTCATTTGCAATTCAAATATTACTAGGTTGTTAATGCAGGGATTGAAATTCCATTTTCCTGCAGGAGGAAAGCTCTTCTGAGATAAAGGGTCTCTTGCCTTCATTCGGCAGGCGTCCAGCTGTAGTTTACATTCATTTAGTGTGTGTCTGTAATTTGTGGGGTATCACCACACTTTTATTCAGTTTCTTCTTCAGTATGATCCTGCCTATAAAGCAGTGTATATAGGCGCGGTAACAGTCGTGCAGATGATAGCACAATATTCTCTGTTGCTAAGAATATAACTTAGAGTGATTCTCAGCTGTCTGTCTCTATGGTTTTGCATATGAAATAAAACTAGAAGCAAACACCATTGTAAGTTTGAACTCAAATGTATGAATGTGTGAAAAAATATATAAAAAAAAAAGCTTTTAAGCAATTTCTTATTTTCTAAGTAGTTTCTTATTCTTTAGAAAGTAGTTTTGTTATGCATTTGACAGTGTACCACATGAAAATTGTTACGAATTCCAAATAAATAAGAATTATTTTAGAATTGGGTTAATCACGTTTATGGTATCTGTCTGGATAAAAAAAAAAAAGTCTTACATTAAAACATGCTAGCAATATAAACATAAAGCAAGAAAACTTACATAGATTCTAGTCTCAAGTTTATCTAAAAGGTGTTTTAGAAAAATACTAATTTCTGCAAAATAACTTTCACTTAAAATTTGCTAAAACATTCCAGCACTGTGTTTTCAAATGTGATCTTATACTACTAAAAGCACTAAAGCAGTCATGTAACTGCATACTGAACGTATAAGAATCCTAATGTCATATTGACTTTTCCTCTAGTTCACATCTTTGCTTTGTTCCTTTTTTAGAATATGCAAAAAGCCCTTGAAGTGAAAGCCAAATACGAACCGGACATGGTTGTCGGTGGCTATGCAGCCTTAATAAATTTGTGCTGTCGACATGATAATGTAGAAGAGGCAATGAACCTGAAAGAAAAAGTGTAAGTACACCGGCACTGAAACATGTCACAGAGATTTATGCTGATACACAGACCTTGTTGAATTAAGTAGGTTGAGTATTAACCCCCTCATCCATTTTTAATTAGTTTTCTCCACCAATGTATGTGCATTTAAAACAGTCAGAGGTGTGGTTTTTTGAAACAAAAAATTTGCTTGTATAATTGAACATCAGAAGCAGCTACTTTGTATGGTCAGTAATTATCTTTTTTTTTTTTTTAAAAGGCAGATATTTATGTAGGATCTGTTTTGTTTTTATTTTAAACATAGATACCAAAACTTCAATTTAGGCACTTAAATTAAGGGGGGAAAAAGTACCTGTATTGTGTGTTAGAAAGCACCTAGAATGTGTTTAGAATATGCTGAACCTATATTGTCTTTAGTATAGCGGTGTTTCTGAATGACATTATTTTAGGATTGTCAACTAGAGTTCTACTTTAGATTTTTATCTCCAGATAAAGATATCTTCAGATATCTTCCCTTTTTTCCCATGAAAGACTCCTTTCAGTCTGATGGTACAGTGAATGTAGAAGTTATATGTTGCTTCCAGGTTCTCTGTCTCTCATATGTGCTCACAGAGTATTTGCCTTGGTTTTACAGTAGGTTAGCAAGCAGGTGCTCATTACACCCTGCTAGTGTTTGAAATTATGTGAAATGATTGAGCTATGAATATCAAGAAATTTGCCACTCTGGAAACAGCAGTAGTGTACTGGGTTTGGCTGTACTGCCACTCTCACACCATCCCCATAGTCAACTTGCATGAAGTAAAATTGAGTCTTCTAGCGGAGCTTCACTGCAGTAGCACGTTTTTACTGATCTGCCTGAAGTGTGGCTTAATATTGCTAAGAAATGACTCTTTGAATTATTACAAAAAGAAACAACAGAGGAGGAATTAATTGTAAAACTTCCAGGAAAAAAAAAAAAAAAGAAAAAAAAATACATAGCAGAAACTCAAAATTAGTAGCTTTCAACTTGTTACTATAGGCAAATAGTTTCATATTCTTTATCGAAAAGAATATAGCCCTGGCCCAGCCACATGGACTGATTTTTCTTCCCAGGCTTCTGGGAAATACCCGGTTTTATACAATAACTACCAAATAATTAATTAAACTATTTGGCTCTTCAAAATATAACTGGGTTTTGGGGGAGGGAAGATGTGTGGATAATATTTTAAAATCACATTTTAATGGAGCATCTTTTAAAGTCTATCAGATTTTTCCTTTAATATAACTTTTAGCTCTCAGTGCTGTTGTTTTGTTATGTGGTCTTAAAAATAAATCTTTAAGCTGAATCTGTAAAATGTGAATTTCTGTTGATACAATTCTTAATGTTTTAATTTCTAGCTTCCCTAAGAATTCACCTGTTGCTCTTGACACTGGAAAGTACATAGCACTGGTAGAAGTCTTAGGAAAGCATGGTAGACTAGAAGGTAATCCATTTACTTTGTGTGTTTCTCCTATATAATAAAGATATCTTGCCTCAAGAATAAAAATGTGAGTTGATATTAATGGTATATCATGTCCTGAAAAGTGCTTGAACATTTTGCATACAAATTTGCATGTGAATTCAACCAGAGATGCTTGGACAGTCCAGGCCATTAGTTTTAATGGATTGGCAAGCTTGTCATTTACATTTGCACAGCTCAGTGCTTTTTGCATTTCTGCAGCTAGTTTTTATTAGCATTGCTGTTTGGATTGAGTTTGAAGATCATGACTTATGGCACAAATTGCGTATGTGCCTAGACTAATGGCTTTGTTTTTGCTTAAGAAGGTCTGAAGGCTGAACATAAAACCTATAAACATAACCTTCTTATAAGAGCCAAGCACTGCAAAAAATCATTTAACTTTTTATAAAGTATATATTTTTCTGTTAGTGTTCTTTTATGTGTGTGTTACTGGATTTTAGAGTCAATCTGTCAAACTGCCTGGAAATTTTGGCTTTTAATGAGCATTCTGGAAACTGCCTATTTTGTATTTTCTAGATGTTTGCATTAAGCTGTTAGCTCTTCAATTTCTGTAATTTAATCTAATATAATTCTGTATTTTACATTATTTGGTTGATCTTTAAAAGAATTCTAGACTGTCATCAACTTTAAAAAGTGATTTTGAATATCGAGTTCTATGATTTTGTAGAAGACTCAAACCATAAAAGCACAGTCCAAGCCTAGACACAAAATGTTATGGTTTCATATAAAACACTATACAACAAAATAAAAAAGCTAATGTAATTTTTTTCTTCTAAGATCTTTCTTTGAAATTTGTCTCAGCCTCTTATTAAGCTTACTGCTAGAAAAATAATAAGCAAAGCTGATGTTTTCCAAATCATAATAAATCAGATCATGACCACCTCTACATTAAAGCCGTTTGAAAAGATTAGCTTGCTTTTAAGAGCATAAATGTCCCTCAAAAAATAAAACAATTCATAAATGTAGCCAAATGTAAAGTGGTCAAAACATTCTGTCTATGCAATAATTAAGAACATTATAAAAATGCACTTATTCCATATACCAAAATGTTTGTTTCTGCCTTACTAATGAAGCTTAATGAACCTAATGTTTTAACATGCAGTCTGTTAGAAAGCTTTCATTGGCTCTCCTTGGCTAATTAGTATCGACACAGCAAACAGGCCCTATCGGTATCAGACCATTAGTCTGGCTGTATATACAGTGTAAACATATCTTTATTATCTGGCCTCGTGACAAGCCATCTGCTGAAGAAACAATGGAGTGATTTAGCAGATGTTAGCATTGAACGATAAAAGCATCCATTTAGTAGAATCTTGCAGCTATAGGGCAGGCTATACAGGGTTATGTGGTGCAGAGTGGGCACACAGTTCCTATCTATAATTTGTAGTCAAAGTTGCAGCAAAATGATAAAACCATGCTATTGTGGATTTATAATTGTAGTCTCGTTTAGAAATGCAAGTAGTAATTAACTTGAAATCGGCATTATACGCCAGAATTTACATTCCTGCTGGGTTTGAAATGCTGTTTTAATAGCAGTTTGTTTTCCCTACATGAAATTACCTAAGGGTCTTTTGTGTTGTTTCATTGTAGATGCTATTAACATTCTATCGGAGATGAAAGAGAAGGATGTTCCTATCTCAGACAGAACAGTTGCATCTTTTTTCCGCATTCTTAATGCCGCTGCCATGAGAGGTGAAGTTGAAACAGTTCATCGATTACACGAGACCATTGTGAACCTGGGGTTGGCAGAAACTGCTGTCCTTCATTCCCCTCTGATTACAGTTCACCTCGAAAAGTAAGCGATGTTTGGGCTTCAGATGAAAGAAGTTGTGATATGATATTTATTTGTGTTGTATGACCTGTGTATGCTATACACAGCTGCACTTTCATGTTGGGAAGTGCTCACGCATATAAGCATGCACACGCACATGCATATATAATAATAAGTGATTTAGGAATAGTAATAAACGAATATGTCTTCTTAAATTAGGAAAGTCTGTTTTCACCAGTTATACATCATGTCATGGTCTGTGGGAACAGCAGCTGAGTTTTATGGACACGTTAGAGGCAAAGTGGCTGTATATTGGAATATGCTTATGAGTTACTTGGTTCTAAAGTCTTTTTGACAGGACACCTATTCAGAGCATGATAGTTATATTTTCAGCACGCGTGGTTAAATACTATGTGTTTTCCCATCAAAACAGCATTATTTTGCTGTGCCATCCAATACATCTCAGGTGAGTTGAAGGGCTGTTGTTGAACATGGAAATATTTTTAATTCACATAGTTCAAATAATTTGATGTTATTGCCAATAGACTGCTATGTTGCTGAATTTAAAATTCAACACAAGTGCTGTTTGGATTGTCTGTTGTGATCCTCCCTCCACACCCCATATACTTTTAGTAGCATTTAAAAGAGAAAAAGAAGTTCATACATCATTCTGTCAGGAAGTATCTGTAATTCCATGTGTCATGTTCCTTTGCATAAATTTCCTTATGAGGTGTAGGATATTTGAGTCAAGCTATGTATGAAGTGTATAACAATTTCTTACTAACTTTTAACTTCCTTTACTGTATGCACAATCCTTTTTTTTTTATGACATTTATGTAGTTGCTGGATTTTAATCTCTTGCAGCTCAGTGATTGATCAATTTCTTGCCATTTCGTTCAGGTATATGAAATGTTCTTGGCTTAAATATAGTACCTATGAAATCAGTGAATTTCTCATGGTATCCTGTAAGTCAGCCTCGAAGATGCAGATTAATATTTCTGTTACTGTGTAGAGTTTTAGTTTTTAAGTATTCTGGATATGCAAGGTCTAATTTTTTCTGTATTCAAAAGTTTTGTCAAAAAGATGTAACTCTTGGTAGGTGCATGTACCTTCTCTTCTAGAAATAGTATTTTAGTGTAGTGGTCAACAGTTAAGAATATAGTGTACATCTTTTCAGTCAGCAACACTGCCTTGGTTACATCACAACACAAGGCAGATGTTTATGAAAGTAATTTAACTGCAATCATATGTAACCAATGTGTTGGAAAAATATCTGATATGCTTTGCAGTGTGCAGTAAGAGCAGCTGCATTTTACATAATTGCTTTATGCACATTGACATGCAAGCTATACATGGTGCTACTTGTGTTCTTTTCAGAAGTAGTATGTGATGTAAATAAAGATCTGATCATGTGTATATGCAAAGGAGGACAGTAAAGAGTGTTATTTTTAGTTTGATTCCACATTCTTTTGGATTATAAATGTTTGGTAAAACTTCCTACAAGGTTTTTTTTTTATAATAAAAGGACTCTTGATGAGATTAGATGTTTAAAGAAGAAAGTAATTCCATGCTGTGGAACTGCATGGCTACGAGTCGTTGATACTCATTGGAGTAACTCTTAGTATGTTTCATATATATTAACACAATACAAAGTAAGCTCATTTCCTGTGGGTTTTTTGCCGCCTCATGGGTGGGGAGACAGAGAGACTTGCTTCCTTTCCAGTGACAGACAGAACAGAACAGGGAAGCTTTTTCTACAGAATTTGCCTGGGAGGAATAACTAAATTTCATGGATTTATTTTTTTTTTTCCCTTTTCTTTTCTTGGAGAAGAGTTTTTGAAAGTTGTGATTGACTGAAATAAGTGTTAGTCATTTCTTGCAGCAGTAGTGCTTACTATTTGCCATCCTACAGCTCGAGTATCATGCTGAAATGCTGTCATTTAGCTGCAGGTCGTCAGCATGCCTCTGAAATTAGCTCTGGGATGTTTTTTAATGTTCCACAGCAGTGGTTGTGCTAGTGTTTTGTGTTCTTAATTTATTTCAAACTTTTTAATTGCTTGTAAAGGAATCTGTGATTTGCTTTTGAAGATTTCAACAATTGTAGGTGTAAAATATTTTCATCTACCCCTTTTTCTCTGAATCCAGTCCTGAATATTGTGAAGTTCTTGTTAAGTCCTTAGCACATGTTAAAAGTGACAATTTACAGCAGAGCATGGAAAAGAAAAAAATGGTTGATGATGAAGAGTGTAACTTAACAATAGCAAAGAAAATCTAATATTCTACTAGAATGTACAGTTTGCATTTAATATTTTGAGAAATACTTAACTAACTAGAGAGAGAATTTATACTATTGTGGGTTTTTTTTTTATCCTGAGTAAATTTAGGGGTAACCACCCCCTGACTCTTCAGAGTTCCTCAAGGTGGTGAAATCACATTAAAAATGGATACAGTCTACATGTGGAATCTTGGTGTGTCATCCAAGGTGATAAACCTGCCTGGGACAGTGTGACAAAAGTCTTAGTTTCTAAAAGCTGCAAGGATGTCAAGAGCTTGTACTTTTTCTTAAAATACGTCTTACCTTTGAACTGGTTCTTCCAACTGATAATAATCGGAAAAAGTTGGGTTACCTACCTACACCATGTAAAATTTCTTAAGAATTTAAGGATTGTAGTTCTGGCTTTTACCTTCTCTACCAACTGTCAGGGGAAACCTATTTGAACATTATCCGGTCTACAAAACTCAGGAGGTTTATGAAGCTAACCTGCTCCTGTGCTATCCCATACTTTGATAACACCTATTTACAGGATGATAAATTAACAGATACAGTAACTACTGATTTTTGCTCAAACCACTTACGTACAATCAAAAATAGGAGTACACATCTTAAAAGCTTTGTGGTTCCTATCTTTTCTTTAACAAAAGTTTGTTTCTGTTCTCCTTGAATAAAATCACCTCTGAGAAGAGAAACAAGACAAAACATCTTCATGTTTGAAATTTACTAATTCCCTATATCATAAATGATCTTAAGCAGAGGGAAGAAAATTTGCAGGTAAACTATGGAAACATTATGTTACAGACTGTATGAAGAAAATATTTTGTAGTTTTAAGTCAGTGAACGCAGGCAGTTAATATCTGTATTTTAAGCTATCAAAAGGCTACAGATGAATTGTGTTTCTGTAAAAATGGTCAGTGTATTTTAATACAGTGCTGTCCAGTAAAGCATTGTGTGCCGGTTTGTGATTAATTTCGTATGAACCCATTGTGTTTAGGTTCTTATGTGGTAGATACAGCATGAATCCAGTGCCTTGACAAATCTGCTGCTGCGGTTTTCATGGAGTTAAATTCAGCTGTGATTTAGTTTGAGGTGACTCTGTAGCACTTCAAATTCACTTGATGTTTAAATTTACTTTTAAAAGTAGGCGCCGTTTGAAATTAGGTGATATTTTTGGTGAGGGGGGAAGATACCTCTAGCGGGTAGAGTTTTTTCTAATTTTTAGCAGCTTTATTTCAAATATTTGTATTAAAAGTCTGTACGTGTTGCAGTGAAATTAGGGATGTTTGGCTCTTTTACTCCATTATTGCAATTAGGAATTTAGCATCATCAGTGCCAAAGGACAAAAGTGTCTCATTTGCCCTATGGGGACAGGACAGTGATAAGATGATTTTTCGTCAAGGATCGTTGGGTCGTAATTAAGTTACATTCATGGCTATTGCTTTTTGAAGGATGATTGGTAAATGACAGGCTTCATGTGCTTGGTACGGACAGTGTTCACTAGGGTTTTTTCTCCCTCTGTCAGAAAATCCTGTTGAGTCTGATAATGTAAATGTGGCATTTTATTCTGAACAAAAGAGCAGGGAAATGAGCTATCTTGTCTAATCATTCAGTTGTTTAACACCGACTTCCAGTTTAGACTCAATTGGCTGGAAAGCACTTGACATGTGAAGTTAGTGCTGTTCGGAACGCATGTTTGAGTAAATTTTAAAGTAAGTGACAGCTAAATTGTACCTAGGGAAATTACAAAGCCTTCAACACAGTTAATTTTTTGGGGAGGATTAGTTGTAATTGCAACACCAGTCTCCTTGAAGATTCCTTAGTATAGCAAATGAACAGAAAAACATTTAGCTCTTTCAAGAGCCCGTTCTCTTTTAACAGAATAATTTTTGTAAAGCTGATTGTACCTTGCTGAATTGACTTCCCTCTACACTAACATCTGCTTCAGATTTATAGAGAGGGATTTGTTTTACCAGTCTACCCTCCACCCCCACCCCAGAGAGTCCCTTTTTTCTTTCTACCTCTCTAGTGATTTCAGGTTTGAGAGCTTTTCAATCAGTAAACCCCTTAGGTAAATTGCCACTTCACTAAAGCTTTATGCATAATGTTGCAGCACTTCATTCCAATTAAAATCAATATTTGGAGTCTTATTTTTATCAGGCAGACTCTCTGGTTGGGAAAGTTGTTTATTACAAGTAAAAGGGTTAGATTTAGTGCAACATTCTTGAAGCAA
This sequence comes from Limnodromus scolopaceus, assembly GCA_028565335.1. NCBI lineage: Eukaryota > Metazoa > Chordata > Aves > Charadriiformes > Scolopacidae > Limnodromus > Limnodromus scolopaceus. Next base: position 28,277,290 of record JAOXNO010000024.1, on the reverse strand, counting down.
GAGGGGAGTGGCTTGTTGAAATTGAAGGGGGATGCTGTATCCATGCTTGTTATCGCCAGTCCTGCTACGGAGCGTGTTCTGCAAACACTCAGGCATCTGAGTAATTTTGTCTCTTCAAATAGCTTTGTGTGAGTAAAATTGCCCATGCAAATATTTTGGAAGATAGCGCCCATAGTATCTTGGACTTTACAGGCATCCTAAACAGAAACCAAATGAATGCAAAAACTTAACGATATCTTAACCCTAGCATCAATTTAGCTGAAAAATAATGCCAAAGTGGGACTCTTCTGGGATTACATAAGGGACAAGCATAATACAGTGATGACTGAGGCTCCTTCTGTCATTCAAAAATAATAGTGTCTCTTCTTTTTTTTAAAATAACAAGTTTCAATGAGAGGGAAAAATACACCTAATCTTTAAGTGGAACAGGTATAAGCCCTGAACAGATAATATTTGTGAGTGACTTAAAGCTGTAGTATCTGGCCAACTCAAAATGAAGCATAGATCATCAGTGTTCACATTTTAAATGTGGTTTTTTTTTCCAGACTGCCACCAGAAATCAGGTTTTTCCAACATGACAATGAGTATATGGGCTTTATTTTTTTTACTGGATCCATATTAATTAAATAGAAAATTTGGACCAGGCTTTTAATTTAGTAGTGTAGTAGGTATCCTTTGGGAAGATGAAAGGGTGTACAACATGTGTAAGTTCATACAGAAAGACTGCCAAATTATTTTCAAATATACGGAGGTTTGTTAGCTTAAAATCCTTGTGTCTAAATAGCATTTTCTTAAAATGTGGAAAATCTTTTTGTGCAGTTACTTTTTAAATTAGTGGGTCATAACAAGAAACACATTAAAATGTTACCTATACTTGAAATTTGAAGCCTACAGTAGGCTCCTAATTTTCATTGGGCTTTTCTAACAGGATTGTATAAACTGCTTAGTAAAGTAGCTGCTGCTACTTACTTGGAATTAATTGCAGCTTCTGACAAGAGGTACTGCAGGTTGTTGAATAAATCATATTAACTCAAGTATAAGCACAAGCTTGATGTCTTTTTCTTTGCAGTAGTAGTACAAACAATTTCTTTGTAGAGGCTGAACTTTTATTGTTTTATAGCTGATTGTTGTCAGTTTTATCATGTATCTGTTATATAAATGCCGTTATCTAGTAAACTGTGGATGACTGGTTGGTTACTTGAATGCAACAGAACAAATATATCAGATTTCGATAGATTCAAAACAAATGTCTAATGAATTAGTGTGTAAGAAACTGACCTCCTTAAATGCAGACTTATTTAGATGCCTTTGAGCAAGTAAGTACCAGGAACAAGTACAATATTTCCATTTTTGTTATCTCAGTTCTTTGCTGCCTTTTTTTCCTCTGCGTATACTGTATTAATGCCTTCAGAAGTATACATTTATAGTCTAGAAAACTCTTAACGTTCCTGTTTGAATGACATTCCAATTATTCATTCGTTTATTGATAGCTTTGACCTAAAAACAGTCACTTTAATCCTTTAGGAATACAGCCGAGACAATACTATGGCTGTTTGAGCATCAATCTGAAAAGCTAGATTTATCACTGAAAACTTTAATTTGAATGTATAAATGTTGTTGTGCCTCCTTAGAAATTGAGTAGTTTTCTGTAAAACTGTTTTTTAGATGTTAACTGAACTTGAATCTAAAGCAGGAGAAAAATACTGATTATATAAAGCTTTATATCTGTCTATGGTAACTACCATAGTATTTCTCTTTTATGACAGTAATCTAGCCTGCAACATCTACTTGCAGTTTTGAAATTAACCTGTAATTTAGTCTTCACCCCAAATGACAAAAATTCAAATGACTCCATGGGGTGCCAGAAGATGCACTGTAAACAGGGCTCAGTAAGGGGGATAAGGTAGAAATCCGTCATTTTTATGTTCATTTTCAGAATGCCAGTATTACTGAACAAAATTAATTCTTCTTCTGTGTTTTACTCATAAAATTTTTAAAATATTAGCCTACATGAAGGTAGTATATAATAGTCAAGATCATTCTTTGAAAAAGCAAAATTTGTGCTGCACAAGAAATGCAATGTGAGAAGAGGACATCTGAATTTGGCTTGCTTTAACAGTAATATCTTAATTTGTTAAGGTTCAGTCGATCAATATTCAGGAATGCAAAATCATTATTGCAAGCCAGTTTTGCTATGGCCTTCAGTTGCTGCGAATTGGAGTGGGGAGTTGGTCTGGGTGGTTTTGTATTGTTTTTTCCCCTTGCCTACTTCCACTACCATTTATTTGGTAAGCCTTTTGAAATCAAAAATGCAGTCGTGTTGAAGGTTTGGCTACTTACAACATTTTGTGTGTATCATCTTGATTTGTTTCAGTTTAAACAACGTTTAAACCTTCCCCTTTAAAGAATAACTTCACATATTGTTTTGCCAGTGTTTCAGTGGTTGTCCTCTGTTGGTTTTGGCTTGGTGTTTCTTAGATGGGTTCTAATCTTTCGAAAAAGGGCCTGCGGCAGATGATTTAGTTCTGTTAGTTGCACAGAGCAGAATGTTAATTTATATTTGTTATTTGAAGTTCCAGATCTGGTTGTTTTTATGACTTTCCAGTTTTGCATTTTAACTATGTATACTTCTGAAGGTGTTAATGCTGTATACACAGGGAAAAAAGTCAGCAAAGGACTGAGATAACAACAATGAAGAATTGTGCTTGTTACTGGTACTGAGTGCTCAAAGGCTCCTGAATACATGCATTTAAGGAAGTCAGCATCTTACTAATTTACTAGTACCATGGGTATATGCCAGTGCCATGGCTGTATGTGACATGAATAGGCCAGCATAAAAAAACATTTTGGTACCTTAATATGTTGTTTAATTAAGTTCAGAAAACACCTTTTTTTTTCTTGTGCAGAAAGTACACGTTGGATTCTGACCTTTATATAGAAGAGAAAAACAGTAACCCCGCAATTGTGACAAAATGGAAATCAACAGATAATTTATATCTAGTCTGTTCAGGTGTAAAACAAATACAAAGCAATCTAAAGAGCTGTAGGTAATTTAGTGAACTCTGGAGATCTATACTGAATTAAAAATGCTATTGAAAAATTTCAAAGACCTTAACAATAGAAAATGTCTTAATGGAGACATTTGGAGGTAATATGTACACAACATTACTTAATAAGAAAAATATAGAACTCAAATGCAAACTGAAATTTCTGTGGAACTGAGATTTTGTCACAATAGAATATAGTAGAACTTACAAATTTTACTTCAAAAAATAAGCGCGTCCAATGATTAAGAGTATTCATACCTTTAGTTAATTTGTAGTGAACAGTGGTCATGCAATCAAAATTATACGGCCGAGAGGTTTAAGTATAAATCTGTAGTTCTCTTTTGATTTCTGTGTTTGTCAAGCATACATGGTGTTTGTTTGTAGGAAAACTTTACCTGTTATTTAAAAATGACTATAGCATATTGGGGGGGGGAGGAATCGCACTCTTGAATTATAAGCCACTGGATGAATTTTCCTTGAAATTTTCAAGAGTAGAGTGGGTTCACCATGCACTGCTCCTGTTTGGAAGGTTTGATTGTTTTTATTCTTGTTTTGTTTCATTCAACAAGGGATGACATGCCTGCAGCTCTGGAAGCTTTAATCAACTGTTATAAGAAGTATGGTAAAATTCTTCAGCTTCATAATATCTACTGCAGACTGATAGAAAAAGGAGACGCTGATCTTCTGCAAAAGGGTTAGTTGCATGTAGTCAAATGCTTTCTGGTTGTACGGAGTGTTTTATGGAGTTTTTTCTTCCATTACTTGTATATCATTTCTTTCAACTGCAAGAAAAAAAATTGTTTGTGTTTATATGTGTAGCTTTAAAGCACTTGAATGATGCCTACATTCTTAATTGAAAATTGATATTAATTTTAAATGTAAAAGAATCCTAATGTTTGGTAATACAACATCAAGCTCTCAACAATTAGTGCTAGTACTTGTGCTAGCAACGTATATTACTATTAAGGAACAGCTTAATAGTAACACAACACAATAGTAAAAAAACACATCTGTTTTTCGAATAGTTAAGAAATCCTATGTCGTCACTCCACAAGCATCGAATGCCAGTATGTAGTCTGTCTATTGTGTTAAATGTAAATCAAAATACAGTGCAAATAAACAGAAAAATATTTTAAATATGCTTAACTGCAAAGCTACAATAAATTGTGTTATATGTTGCAATAGTTCCATATGTTTCAAAATTTATTTCCTTATAGCTTATTCTTGACGTTTTCTGATGCTTGGAAAATATTAATATTCAGAATATCTTGACATATATATTAAAGTGCTTTAATGTATTTAGTAAATTAATTAGTTTTATTCTCTTTAGTTTCAGATTTTATAAGCAGAGAATATGGTGACATGATGGCTCTTTATGATCTCTTCTTCGCCTTCTTGCAAACAGGAAAATACAAAGAGGCCAGGAAGGTCATTGAGGTGGGATTTTAACTATAGCACTGTAATCGTACAGCTATTTAGACTCTTAATTAGAAACATTTAAAGTTTTTAACCTTTAATTAGACTTGTTCTGATTCATGTTAATAGAATTCAATCCCAATAATAAAAAAAAAAAAACCTTGACCAGCTTTATTTTATATAATTACAGTTCAGAAGAGAGACAGTCTTGCAGTATATTGAAATTGTTTCCTCACTTTTCCAAATTCTCTGTTATATATCAAAATGATATTTGCATATTAAATATCGGATTGTGGAACAATTAAATTAAACTGGCATTCCTGGGTGTAAAGTTGCTAATCCTCTTGCCGAAGAAATTCTTTGTTCTTAAAAGCACTGGAATTTAATTTGCTGCAGACCATGCTCAGATTTATTTGTAATGCTTGTCTACAAGTTAATCAGCCAAACAAGCGCTGTCTGCTACTGTTTGGCATTTAATTTAGCATTTCTTCTCTCTCTCTCTTTTTCAGGATAGTAAGCAGCTTATAGGAAGTGGTAGGTGACAAACTTGGTCTATTTAGGATTAGTATATTTTATCTAGACTTGATTGAAATTGTGCTTACTGAAATTGATAAGTCAAAGGGGCAGCTGCAGAGTCTGCCCAGATTGTGATTATTTTTCTTCTTAACACAGTTGTATGTTTTTAAAATGCTGCATATGTTTTCCACTTAATGTGTGGGAGGAGGCATCTTGCAGAAAAAGTAATACTTTGTCCTCGTCATTTTTTGTGTTATGTACATACACAACTCTGTAACCTAATTTTGGTTTGTTTTGTTTTTTTCCCTTCCGAAGACAAAGTATGCTTTTTTTCCTAATTCCCCCTAGAATATTTGCAATGCCAGTTATTCCTATTTGAATTATCTATTAGAATTCTTGCATTTAAAAAATCTTAACTGAAGATCTGCTTGTTTGTCTGTAATGCAGCAATACTGTCCTGCTGTGGGGGGTGTGGAAATTGCTAAGCACAATGTTGAAGCATTGATAATTTTGTTCTCGGAGGGTTTTTTGGAGCTCAAAGTCATACAATACAGAAGAATAGAAATATCAGTATCTGACAGAAGACGGTGCTGAGGAGTTGCGTTCTTTTATAGTAATGAAAGCATACAGGAAGTAAAGGGATCAAATCCAAAAATGGAACTAAAATTAAAGCTAAATAAATAAAACTGGTACTTAGTGTGATTTAGCAGCTGTTTCTTTGATACTGGCCTTTAATGTCTCAAAACTTATATTGGTGGCTATAGTTCAGCAGTCATGAATAGGATAGTAAGCAAATTGTTGAGGCTTTGAAACTTTTGTTATTTTCTTAATAGGTGCCAAACTTATCTTTGCAAATACTCAGTATCTGGTGATTGATGATAAATTATTAGTAATTGCAGACAGACACATAGGCATAAATCTGAACACCTGATATCTGGAAACTAAACAGAAGTTTTCCTGGCTTTTTATGCTATTTAGAGTAGGTTCTCTTGCTCCTGCATGACTTCCATGAAGTATGAGTTACAGTTTTGTTTGTGCTGTTGAGAAAAAGTGGTTTTAAATTCTGGATTTTTTAGGAGTATAGGAATTTAGCTAAGAATATTATGCCTGTATTTTACCAGTGGCTAAAGTGGCACAAAATCAATTACTGTAAGGTGCGTTCTATTTTAAGTAATCTTTCAATTAACAGTAACAACAAGTTAAGTATTTTCAGTGAATTATTTTCCACGGGGCGGGGGGGGGAATCTTAAAATGGATATTTTACTGAAGAAGAAAATAGCTTTTACTGTTTTAAACCATGAACAAGTTACTCTTTGCTTTTTTTGTGTGTTGGGAAGTCAAATATAACGTGGAAGATAACAGTACAAGGTGCATGTGTATCATTTTCTCTAGTCCAGTGTTTTTTGCAACTAAATTGCTTCTCTTGTTGGTCATCTCGGATTGTTTTCCTGTTCTCTTTTCTTGTGCAATAATATTCAGTAAAAGTGATCAATTGGTACCATTTTCTCTTTTTGGATGCTGGTGCATATTAGACATAGATTACTTTTCAGCATGTATTGCTAATTATGGTGGTCCGTTGATTTTAGTGATATCATTTGTTCTAAATGTATCTACGGAGTTAATAAAGACCATCTAAAAGGGTAGTAATTAAGCTAGAAAAAAAATTCCTTAGGAGCTAAGGAAATGAAAACCATGGAGGATAGGGTCATTTGAATAGGGTGTTACTCGTTGGAGACCACTGCCTCTGCTTGCTCTTGCTATTTTTAGAAATAACAGGTACCCTAGATGCTTATGTGAAACCTAGTGACAACTGCTGCTTTGAAAAACCTACAACTCAAAGCCTCAAGAATAAGAAAATAACATTTAAATCTCAATCTTTGGTAAAATACAACTGGGTGACAATAGAGGGAAAGGAAAAAGGGTAAGATTTGAGTGAGATTATAAAAAATAGGTCAGAGTTGTGTATGGACGTTATCTGGTCACAAATGTGCTGCACATGCATGTATATAAGCTTGTGTTGTGGGATATTGTCACAGCAAGAAAGCTTAAAGCTCTGGGGCTCATCTGCTTGCTGGAAGGACAGCAAGACTAAGCAGAGAATGATAGTATAAAAGACAAGGAGAGGGGAATAGAAAGTAGATGAGGCAAAGAACGTACCCAACAGGTTCCAGAACAAATAAACTGAAGCACGTGGTAGTTTGCTGGTGTGAGTCTCTTTTGAAGTGATGCTAAATAGAAGAGAAGCTGTGATTGAGAAGACTGTGGAGGGAAATGCAGCTAAGTTCTAAGGGTTCACAGAGTTTGGTTAATAAGGTAACAGTTTGCAATGTTGCTAGACTGCCTTGTTAAGCTTTTGAAAGTCTGTTCTCCTTTGTTCTGTGGCAGGTAGCTAGAGAAGAAAGCCTCTCTCAGGGACAATACCTCCAAATGAGGTAGCCTTGGCTGCTCTGTAAAGCCGAAGTCTGTTTTACTCTAGCTGTGCCTGGAGATTGTTGAGCCCTTGAAGTTATGCCGGTAGATGTTCTTTTGCTGTCCACTGGGAACAAGTTCAACCATTGGGTCCTCTAGTACATCAAACCACAATTTACACTTCAGTTCTTAATTGTACCTCAACTGATAAGTTAGCTTTTGTCTTGAGTCACATAAGGCCACATAGTAGCTTGCTTTCCCTTGGAGTGGCACAGAATGACTTTTATGTCATTAAATCTAGCCCTAGTTACTTTCCCTTACTTGGAAAGGCAGTTTAATTGCCTTTTTTCCTTCAATTTTGTTTTTCATAAAAAAGAAACAAGAAACGAACAAAAGTGAGTCAATACATTTTTACTTTAACTAAATTAAACTACATTAAAACTAATGTTGGCTAAAAGAAGGGGTATGAATTTTCAATAAATAGGATTAGGGAAAAAGTACCTTCTAGAAAAGTATTTTCTTTACCTGTCTTCTAAAATATTGTCTTAGTTTCAAAGTATCTAATCAAATTTTCTCCTGGAGAGAGATCTTACGTAATTCTTCACATGTGTTGCTTCAGAGCTCCATGTAGTAGATGAGAGAGTCTGGAAGTGTTCCTTGACGTAGTGGTCTTTTACATCTGGTATATCAATGGTAAGAGAATTTTCTCGAGCCCAGTCCCCCACATCCCTCCGATGCACAGCTTCTTACCTGTTGCCGGAACTGGACAATTAGAATTCCCTTATGTCTACTCAGTTGTTGACTGCCACTTTATTAACCTGATTGAGCTGGTGGTTGGGAGCTGGATGGATGTGAAGGGCATCCAGGAGAGTGGGAATTAAAAAGAGAATGTTACACCACCCTGAAGGAATTTACTTCCTTCACCTGTTACTCTGTTATCTCGTTTGCATGCTTCATGGAGGTTTAAAGAATTTGCTACCTGAAGTAGTTAGAATATAGGTGTTGTCTGTCATTTTGGTCCAATTTTAATTATTTTATCATCTCTGAATTTTACACTGACATCTCATACTTGTAGCTTTTTTACTTGCGTGATGGTTGAATATTTCTAGACTCACCCTTTTCCTTCATTTATTATTCATGCTGAATGCAATTATCGAAATACTCCTTGAATTTGTGTGTAATTAAGCCTGTGCCCATGCTTGGTTCTTTCTGGTAGAGTTATAGGACTTAGAATCATTGAATGGTTAGAGTTGGAAGGGACCTTAAAGATCACCGAGTTCCAACCCCCCTGCCATGGGCAGGGACACCTCCCACTAGAGCAGGTTGCTCAAAGCCCCATCCAGCCTGGCCTTGAACACTTCCAGGGATGGGGCATCCACACCTTCTCTGGGCAATGTGTTCCATTGCCTCACCACCCTCAGAGTAAAGAATTTCTTCCTGATACCTAATCTAAATCTCCCCTCTTTCAGTTTAAAACTGTTAACCCCTTGTCCTATTGCTGTTCTCCGTGATAAGAGAGTCCCTCCCTATCTTTCCTGTTGGCCCCCCTTAAGTACTGGAAAACTGCTGTAACGTCTCCCTAGAGCCGTCTCTTCTCCAGGCTGAATAACCTCATCTGTTTTGACGAACAGTCTGTCTACAGAGTAAGTCTTCAGCCTGTCTTCATAGGAGAGGTGCTCTGGCTCTCTGAATCGTCTTCATGGCCCTCCTCTGGACCCACGCTGACAGGTCCATGTCCTTCTTGTGTTGGGAGCCCCAGAGCTGGATGCAGTACTCCAGGTGGGGTCTCACTAGAGCAGAGTAGAGGGGCCAAATCACCTAGTTCATCCTTCTGGCCACACTTCTTTTGATGCAGCCCAGGGTATGGTTGGCTTTCTGGGCTGCCAGCGCACATTGCTGGCTCATGTTAAGCTTCTCATCAACCATCACCACCAAGTCCTTCTCCTCAGGGTTCCCCTCAATCCATTCTCCACCCAACCTGTATTTGTACTTGGGATTGCCCTAACCCACGTGCAGAACCTTGCACTTGTATAGCGTTAAGTACTGCAATAGTAGTCCTGCAGCAGATGTTCAAGCAAGCTCTTCTATAAATCTGCTTTATGAAGTAGAAGTATGAACACTTCATGAAGTAGAAATGAGCGCTTTACACCTATGACTAAAATGTGCAAGGTTTTAAACTGGTGCTGTATCTGTTTCTGCACAGTATTGATAAAATCATTACATGTTAAACTATATTTTGTTGGACAGCAAAATACCTCTGTAAAAAAAACCAAAACAAGCACCAGATTACAAAAGGGTATCAAGTCACTGGCATTTGTAGTTAGGAGCTTATGGACTCTTCTGACAGGAACTAGAAGTTGGTACACATATTCAACTGTTTTTTGTTGTTTGACAGATACTTCTTGAAATCTTTATAGATCAAATCACATCAGCTATTAAATTAAAATTGTGCCCTCAGTGGAAGAATAAAAGCTCTTATTTCTGCTCTGTTAGTCTTCGTTTCTAGTAAAACTACTAAGAGAAGGGTTGCTGTGTTTAGGATACAGGGAAAGATCTCAGAACTGTATGGCAAAATTTTTTAGTAGAAGACCAACCTGTGCAAGTTTGCTACCAGAAGAGGAACCTCCCTTGAAAATGGCAATGCATAGTGCATGGCTTCAGTATTCTTTTAACCAAATTTTAATTGAGTGTGATACATTCCTCATCTTCTGCTCTCATACTAATTATATCATTTATATTTAGTAGTTAAATATATCATACCATATCTCACATATCTCAAGACATTTATGTGAAGAATTGAGGGACAAATTGTTGTGAAATATTTTAATGAAATGTGTTCCAATGTGAATAGATTCCAAAAAAAAAAAAAAGGCATTTGCTGCTGAAATTCGAGACCTGACAAAAGAACTGTTTTGGGTGACTTTAGTGTACAGGAATATATCTATCAACAGATGTCAAGTTAATTCAGGAGGTAAATAGATTTAAGCAAAGAATTGTGACATCCACTGTCAGCAGACCTCAAGATACTAGTTGCCATTGGATTTAATCTACCATAAAAACCATGAGAATATTTCTACTTGATATTGAGAGATTACAACCTTCTTTCATCCAGATTGCTTTTTTTAAGAGTCTACATCATAAAATTGAGTCTTGCTGATTTTATGCTGGAGATAAACTATTGGAGAAGATGCTTTCTCAATTTATGACAGCAGGATTTAGTTGTTTTTTTTTTTAATGTGTAATTTAATGATGGGAATATCTAGTGTTTGAATTTACCTACAAAGACTTATTTCTGGTCCTGTTAAGAAAAGAGTGGAGGTGATTAGAACATATTTTAAGTGTTTGTGAATGTTGAATGCAAATTTTAATAGATAACAGTGGTCTGAGATTGGGGAGTAGTTTGTAGGGGGTGTAATAGCTTTTATTAGAGTAACTGTATACAACTGAGAGGGAGGGAAAAGGATGAAGAGCTTTTAGGCAGGCAAGCCCTATAATTACAAGAAAAGATTATTTTTTTTCTTACTAATGAGTCCTGTTAGTCTAATAAAAGCATTACTTCTCCTCATGAAACTGGACTCTGATACAGCTATTAGTGAAGCTGGGTTTTGTGTCGATGCGTATGTGCACGTCTGTATGTGGCTTAACAAAAAAATGGCTGCTTACTAGTTCAGTGCACGTTATTTAGAAGTTCTTAAATAGTACTTTCTTAAAAGAAAGCAAATGAATATGTTTCAAATAAGTAAATTTGGTAAAGGAGATGACTAATGAACAAATTCCTTCCAGAAAGGGAGAGGGTAATGTGTTTGGAATGCGGGATCATGGTAAGAGCTACACGTCCTTTCTTAGCTCCAGGGGCTTTGTGTTAGAGGGAAGATACTACTGAGTTTTAGAATGCTTTTGTCATTCATCATACAACATAAAACCACATTCCAGTGCAACGAGCAAATTTTTGCCTGGTTTTGAGTCTAGAACATTCTTGAGGATTTTGTTTTGAGCAGGAGTTTTGTGTGTTTTTGTTACCTTTTCTTCCAGTGTGATTATTGTTGGGAAGTTCTCTTACTGTCTAATGATTATTTTTTTTTTTATAATAATACTTTACTGCATAATTTCTGTTGGAAATTTTACTGGTAAGTGTAGAATATTCCCACAGTACTTGAACATACATTTGTCTCAGTTGTCATGAGTAATACTAAAGTTGTAAAACTCTTTCCTATTTTTATTTTGTTATTTTAGGAAAATAATAAAATTTCCTTACATATTTTCAATGTCTGCCTAACATAAAGCAGGATATATTCCTGTTTCAAGTGAAATATGTAAAATCATGAGTATTTACTCAACATATGCTAATTATGTTTGTAAAGTCATTGAACTGATAGAATCTTTGAGACAAATATATACTTTCGGGGGGTGCGGGTGTGGGCGGGAATGCTATCCTAACAGTAAAAACTTTCCAAATGGAGACTGTAAGCCTTGCATTTCCTTATTATGAACTTCTGCTGCTTTTATTTAAAAATTAATCTAGTAGAAGTAGGCTAGTTGCTGCCTTGGGTGATTGTCGGATAGGCAGAAAGGAGAGCATGAACTTAAATTGTAATCACTCCCAACAGGAGACTTAGGGAGGATAAGTATGTATACGTGTGTCTGTCCATTTATGTCTTTAATTAAATATCAGGTAGTGCAAATAAATTACCAAATATACCATAAGTAGATTTTGAGGACATAATTTGCAGTGGAAGAACTCATAATTTTCAAAATCTGGTGCTGCAGTAAAGTGCTTGCCCTCATTATCAAATATGAATAGTAGTCAAATTGAAGGTACAGATATAATTGTATTCAAGCTTTCGTACAGTTATCCCTTGCCCCAAAAGTTGTGCAAGTGTCTAGGTGCTTCAGATGAACTTCTTCTTAAAGAAATCACTATTGCAAAGGTTGGGTTGTGTTTTATTTATGGGTCCTATTTATTTCTGGGCAAAATTGCTTACAAAAAACGAAAGCAAAAAAATGTGGGTTTTTTTTAGTGAAATCTCATCTTAGTTCTGAGCAGTTCTCAAGGTTTTCTTTTGTTTAGGAAGAATGAAGTGAATGAGGATAACTTTCTGTGCTATCACCAAAGAAACCATTTTTGAAATCCATAAGAGCTAAACTTCTTTCAGGGTGAAAAATGAACTTGTAGATACAATATTCCTTCCATTGCCTGCCATGTACCTACATAGCTCTAGTGTTATCCTGGTAGTACAATGACTTAAAGAAAAACTAAGCTAGAGAGAAGTAACGTTTTATTAGATAGCTGATATGATTGCAACAGGAAAGATGCTTTTTGATGTACAGAATATTTTCAGATCCCTCAGTCTTTAAAGCCGCATCTTTTATAAACTTCTGGGCTATTGCATAAAAGTCATTACATTCAGAGCACATAATCAAACCAATCATTGGTATTTTCTGTCTGTCCCCCTGTGATACTTCACTTACGTTATGCTATAAAGATTATAATGAAAGAAATAGAGCAAAGTGGTATTCTTGTTTCATACGTATGAACACAGATTTAAGATTATTTTAAGAAAACCTTAATGTAAATGTTTTACTTGGTATTTTTTTAAAACTAATGCATTGCTATTTGAAGATGTAAGGAATATTTAATAAGACACAAACATAGAGGTGTAAGATCATTTTAACCATCTCGTATATCAACTAGATTTAGATGGCTACGTAAAGAACGAAAACTTCATATCTGCATATTCTTTTAACTTTCTGATTCACCGGTACACCTGCTGCTTAGTAGAAGTGAGGACTTTTGCCAAGAGTTTTAACATAGGGGAAGATTGAAGCATAACATGCACTGTTTATGTTGTAAAAAACTTCACTCAAGTAAGCTACTGTGCAAAAATATCCCAGGCTTCACTGAACCTGCATGGAATTTGTGAGATTTTTATAGACATTTTTGTGGAATCAGGGAAAAATCTGTCTGTGAATTAAGGACTTCCCATCAAATGTTCTGTTTTCACTGATGCTTATGTTAGAGAGAGCTGTTAGAAATGACATACATCAGTTCTTATAGTTGTCTGTTCAAGGCTGTCTCTTTGGAGAAGTAAAGTGTTTTCTTGCAAGACATCGCTTTGGCATCTAAATCTCAGTAACTGGTTCTAGTACTGGTAACATAAGTCTGTTATGGCTGTTGATGTAACTCATCATGAAACATTCTTCTTTCTTTAGCAGCATTAGCTGTCTCTTAATATTACTGGCTTTTTCAGCAGCAGAGAGAGGAATGAATGAATCTACCGGTCCAAAAAATACCATCAAAAAGTGCAGCATGGATGGCTGTTATAAAATTTGGCTGTTTCTTTCCAATATGTTCAGATTGGTGATTATAGTAGGACTGTTTCCCTAAGAAAGATTTAATTTTGGACAGAAAATGTAAGAATTTAGAAGAAAACACTTAACGAGGGTAGAGTTAAACTTGAATGATTAGAATTGGTGGAGTTACACCATGAAAGGCTAGAAAAAGTTGTCCAGAATACATAACAATTATTTTGCCGCCAGTGCACAGTAGAAGTTTGTGGAAGGGCAGTGTTGGAAGGTTAAAACAAAAGAGTAATCCATCTCATGTCACATGTGTGCCAAATGAAAAATACTTCTGCTGATTTTTCAATGATTATGCATCCTAAGCCAGCTATAGCAAAAGTGGTACTGGCTTGGGACATTTTCAGGTCGTCTTAGTTTTCTGAAAGTCTTCTTTTTGAACGATACCACAAGGTTTCTAGTCTATGTGTTGTTTTTTGTGTTTTTTCTCTGTAAGCAAGTTCTGTGTTTAAAGAGAAAAAGGTTGCTTTAGTAGGCAAGTAGTGAGAAGTAAATAAGTATTTTCAATATGTCTTCTGTAAATTACTTAACTTTTTTAAAGAGGTTTTTTTTAAGTAAAAAAATAGTATTGGTCTATTAGCTGTAACTAATACAGAACTCTAATGTAACCAAAACTTTAGTATTTCTGTTATTATCTAAAAATCTGGAAAAATATCAAATAGATTGCTCTCTGGCAGGTCAGTATTTTTCCAGACAATCTGTTTTCTTTCAGCTGTAATAGGTAGAAACTAGCTCAACTAAAAATGTTAGTACAGAAAAGGTTTTTCTGGTGATCAGACCCCTTCAATCACCTGTCTGAAGTGACTGGTTCTGGGAAGGAGGAGAACAAATCAAAGGCTTTCAGTGTGTTAGGATTGTTGCATTCGCATGATTTTTGAGTGCTGCTTGGCAAGAGTTCTTCTGAAGATGCAGTATATTTTCTGGTTAGTTTTCTTTCTGTGTGTGAATCCAGGAGTTAAATTAGTGTAGGGTTGTATGTTGAGCCTCAGAAAGATAATAACAAATGTGATCAAAAGTATGGAATGGTTTCTATGGGAGATATGACTAAGGTGAGTTCTGCTTAGTCTGGAGAAGAAACAGTGGAACGGGGAATTATTATATATATCACTCGTTATCCTCTTCATTTCATATTAATTTAAAGAGAAATCTATTGCACATTGGCTTCCAATCCAAAACCTAGGGGCTTCAAATGTAGGTAGTAGAAGCTAGACTGAAAACAAAAAAAAGTGATAGTATTTGGGTTGTTTTCTGCAAAAGGTCGTTGTGGCAACCCTTTGCTAAAAGTTTTTGTGAATGATAAACCTTACAGGGTTCCAGGGGCAACCAGAAAAGCTCATGGAGGAGAAATCACTTATTAGAAACAGTGTGACCCACTGAACCTCAAGTAGTTGGAGAGTGAAAGATCACTAAGCAGGAAGTATTGCTGGGTTTTCTGTCATTTTATATTCTCCTATAGGGATTGTTGGGGAGAGGATAACAAGCCGGATGAACCTTTGGTTTGGTACAGTACAACTGTTTTATGTACCAAGAGAATGTAAAAGCCAAAAAACCTCCATGTTTAGTTTATATGCTGTGCGAATTGTTTGAGACTCTCAATAGTTGTTTCATTCTTCAAAACAGTGAATGTCTTTAGAAATTTTTTAAAAAACCCAACAAAACACTAAGACACTAATAGTTTTGAGGGCTTTCTTTTTTTCAGTCCATTGATATAAGCAAATCAAAGTAGTAAATGGGAATTTGGGAAGAGTAATTAGAGTAACAGGTTTTTATTTAATTTTTTTTATTAATTGCTTTTTTTATTCTGTATTTTAGTCTGCACTATTGTGGAAAGTCTGCTTCCTGCTAAATGCAATTTAAAATTCACTGAGATGGTAAGGGATAAGCTACAAATATGGACTATCAGGCAAGCCTTGGAGATTTAGTTAATCTGACCTAGATGTTCTTTTGATGATTGAGACCTGCAGTATGTGAAAACACTTCTCAATTTCAAAATGAAACACAAGGATATCTGTTGTATAACTCAGCTGTCCTTGTAGTGACAAACACATCAATCATTTCTGAACAGGAAAGGATTTACTATAAAAAGTTTGTAGCTTTGGAGCTGTTGAGTTCATTGGCATTCGGATCAGCAATGATATTGGAAGTTGTAAGTGAATTCAGCGTTTGAATTTTACCGTGTCCTAAAGAGGATTAGCTACAATGCAAGCAACATACTTTTTTTCTTTTTCATTTTCAAGAGCCTGTTGTGTAAGGTGTTAATTCTTGACTTAGTTTTCAGCATATTTCATGTGAAACTACTTGACAGCTCTTAAAAAAGCACTGAACCAGGTACCTATAAACATAAATAACTGTGGGGAAAAACCCCCAAACACCAATTGGGGAAAAAAAGCAAGTAACCTGGAAAGCAAAACTATCTATATAGATCCCTTTTGAATACTTGAGAAGCCACTATTTTTCGGTAACCTTTTGGGTTGAGAGTATTTCTACAGTACAGTTACATACATAGAGAAGATGCTCCATGTTGAAGAACTGTGAGGTTAACATCCTGTATTTTAAAAACCTTACAATGATCTGGATGATTGGTAGGATTATATGGCCTAACATTTACTCTGCAGAACACTGTTCCCTATATATTTAGCAAATTTTAATCATTTTCACTGAAGTTTTGCGTGCTGGTTTTCTGATGTGTGCTCGGGTATTTGAGAAAGATGTAATGGTAATAATTCTGCGCCTGGAGAATACAGGAAAAGGAAATTATCTGTGTTTAAAAAAGACAGTAAATTGACTTTAACAGTAGTAATTGTTTCCGCTGTTTTGGAACTGAGACTTAATATTTCTCACAGCTTTTTGTTCAAACTGCCTCTTGTGTGTGAAGTGGGGGTTTAAATTTTGGAAGTTGCCCTTCACATTTAAACAGTAGAGACTTATAATATTAACAGCTAAAAAGCCTTTGAAAGTCAGAACACACATTTCTCTGTAGGAATTAACAGGCATCCCCTTGCTGTATTAGTATGAATCTGGACTCCTGAAATTAAGTGCAGAGTTCTCTCTGTAAATGATCCTTGTGCTTAAACAAGAGAGTATAAAGAAAGTAAATTCAAGTACTCTGTGGGAGGAAAGGGTAGGAGGTGAAAATGATGGATGCTTTGCACACAGGTTTTTTTATATAATTTTTTTAGATATGTCAGACATAAGAAGTGGCATGCCTGTAACATGTTTTTTTAGAAACTTTGAATTTTCCTATGTTTGTTTAAGAATGCAATTTAAGGAAGATTAGCTATTTTGATTATTGTCTGTGGTGCTGAAAAGGCACAATGTGGTAGTCTGTGCCAGGTGGAGTCTCCAAGGATTGAAACCTTTATGAGAAAATGTATTCTTCAGCTGTAGTCCCCTCAAAACAACAAAGGAATGAATAAGCAAAGGCTTATCAAACCTGGGAAAATTAAGAACAGAAAGAATGGTGTATTAACTATTATACACCAGTTGCTCCGTGTACACACACTTCAGAGTAAGCCTTTGCTATGTTCTGGAACAGGAGTTGCCTTTACAAATGGTATATCTGGCACCTGCATTGGCAGCACATTATGGTTGTACCAGTTACTGCTCTGTAAATTCCTGTTTTTCTTACTGAGCAGCAGAAGTCAGTATCTAAACACACTGTTGGTTTTTGGTAGTAATAGTTGTAGCAGAGAAGAGGTACCAGATGGTGGTATTTTTGTTGAGAGACATGGTTTTCTAGTTGCTAAGATGTTGCAGTGGGTGTTGAATGTGAAAATTTCATTGTAAAGAGAGTTTGGAAACATTTGGTGTAATTCTTTACCATGAGTAATACAAATGATTACCCTGGGTAATAGCAATAATACTCTATTATTGTGGGGATAGAAATTATTTAACACTTCAGTTCATCTGAAGTGTGTTTTAAATCAACTCTCAGCAAAAAGGAAAATGTCTTGCATAAAATGACTGCAATTATTAAGTCTCGTGAATGCAACTGAACTTGATTGTTTGTGAGGTATAGTCTCATTCGTGTTCCAAAAAACAAACAAAAGCTATAAGCTTTTGTTATGAGTACATGTATTTTGTTTACTTTTCCTTAGAATGTTCTATATGAAGTAACGTGTTTCTTCTTCTGGAAATATTTTACAGACTCCTGGCTTGAGAGCACACTCTGGAAGGTTGCAGTGGTTTGCAAAAAAGTGTATATCAAGTAATCAGGTATGTGGCTTGCATGATGTCTTCTATGTAACTGTCATTATATTCCAAGAAAACCTGTTTTGAAATATTTCATTGCTTGTTTTTTATGCTTGTGAAAGGACGCATGACGGGCTGATGAGGTGAACTTAATGCTCTGTGTAAATGCTGGTCTATACTTAAACAGAAATATTATTTTAGCTGAGTGCACACAGCATGTAAGTGCACATGTATAGAAAAGTAATTCTTTGGCTGAGGTACAACTGTGTTGTTCTTTCTATTTAAAGATGGAGACTTTGGAACACTTGGTGGAATTAACTCAAAATCTATTTGAATGTGATAGAGATGAGATGTACTACTACCTGCTTCAGTTGTGTGGTAAGTGAGCTTGTTCATGTTGTTATCTGTTTTCTTTTGTGAATAAAGATAGGAAATAAACCTGAATTGGAGAGGAGTTTTATCCTGATGTGCAGTCAGCCTGAATACCATTTCTGAGGCATCTTTCTGGGAGAGAGTACATACCTGCAGACCTCAACACTTACATAGAACTTACATAGTACGAGTCTTCCAATCTGTGCTATGGTCTTGTGTCCTAATTTGAAAGTTTACTCTGTCTTGGTTTTTTATATGCTTAAAGAAGAAAAACTGCTCATTTGTCGTGTCTTCGTAACTGATAAAGATCTGGAGTCTCCTGTAATTGGACCTGGTTCCGAAAGGTGCATTTTATTTTATTTTTTTAAATCTACCAATTCTTCACCAGCTACAACCTAACTCTTGCATCATTTATAGGAATTGAACAGTTTTTAAAATTGAAAGTTCAGTTCTATGCTACAGACTTAGTGTAGGTTGTATGTATAGGGTTTTTCATCTTTTCTGTATGTTCCAGTCCATGCTGGTTTTGCTATTCAGTGTATCATACTGTATTATACATAATAAACATTTTCAGAAATTTCAGTTCTAGTTATTTTAAAGTCTTGAAAAAGCATTTTGTGTTAAGATTGGATGTGGAGCACTAAATAATAAATTGGAACATAAAAAAAAAAAGCATCACAGGGATTGCTGTGTACTTTTGTATTGTGTATATATATTAATGAGCTATTACTTGATATATTTGGTCAAGGGAAAACTTGTATTTGAGCTTGAAGTAATTTTAGGCTGTTCTCCATGACTATTTTTGGTTGATTAGAACTAGTGATGTTTTAATGCTAAATAAAATACTATTTGAACCCTCTTTTTCTTTTCATATGGTAATAAAAGGGGCTTCTTCCCCCTTGAGCTTACCACAAGCAGAAGAGATGAGTACTTTCACCAAAAAAAAAAAAAAAAATGACCAAAGACCCCTTGAGAACTTTGTTGCTTTTTAATTTCCTGAACGTGCTCTAGGCAATCCTGCTTCAGCAGGGGAGTTAGACTAGATGATCTCTATGGTCCCTTCCAACTCTAAAAAATTCAGTGAAAAATTCAGCCTCAGAAAGCTTCAAAGCTGAACTGTAGTGTTGCCCAGTCCTGGCTTTGTACATACCATCAAAAATCAAGTCGGCCTGAAAAGCAATCTTGTGTCAACAGGGAGGGGGCCTTCCTATTTCTCCACTCACCCTGCTCACCTCTGGCGGTGACTGAGTCTGACAGTGTGCCTGCTAGGAGGAGAATCTAGGAAGATACAATTTGTTCAGTTCTGTCATGCAAAATCTTCGGTCTTCTTTCAAAAGACAAAACCAATTCCATCTATTCAAGGAAGTGGAAAACGTTTGTGGGTTTCTGTCACCATAAAAGACAAAAACCATGCACATTCCTGGTTTCGACCATTTTAGATTATCTATCAAAGCTGCCCCATGCACAAACACAGGAGAGAGTTGTCATTGTGCACCTAAGCCATAACTTCAGATCTATTTTAAGCATATAAAAAAGGACTTTACCATCTAATCCAAGCTGTAATCAAAAATATTGAAAACAGTGCATTTGGTTTTGTGGAGTCACAGAATAATTTATACTGGAGGGAGCCTCAGGAATTTTAGGCATAGTCCTTTACCAGAGCTAGGACAGCTTCAAAGCTAGATCAGATCATGGCCTTGTCTAGTATAATTTTGAGTGCCTTCGAGGGTGGAAATCAAACGGCCTCCATGGGCAACCTGTTCCGGGGTTTGATCATCCTCAGATACTCCATTGCTGCAACTTTTAACCATCACCCTTCATCCTTTGCTGTAAACTTCCGAGGAGAGACTGACGCGCTCTTTTCTGCAACTGTCAGGTAATTGAAGGCAGCAATTAGATCCCCTGTTAGCCTGCCCTTCTCCAGGCTGCCCCAACACTCATCTTCTTTGACTTCAACTCTTACTTGATCTGCTCTGCCCCTGTGTCTGTCTTGATGGCTGAATTTGCTCCAGTTGCCAGCATCTTTTATAGTTGTGAAGCCCAAAACTGGATATAGTACTCTAGATGTGGCCTAACGAGTGTCAAACTTGGGGCGTTGAGCAACCTGGCCTAGTGGGAGGTGTCCCTGCCCATGGCAGAGGTGGTGGAACTTGGTGATCTTTAAGGTCCCTTCCAATCTGAACCGTTCTATGAAACACAGGGACAAAAACATGGAAAAAAATGTTAAGACGCTTTCTGTTCTACTCTGTTAACTGCCATAATAATCTTCATTAAAATGTTATATGCAGTATTTATTCTTTAAAACCGATCATTTTATTTGACTTAGGGTAGTCACCAAGTTTGCTGCTGCTTCTAAAAAGCTGAAGTGATGCCAGAACCTTGTTGGAATGAGGGCTTGGATCTTGCACCAGCCCGGTTACATATCCATGTGTTTTCCTAAACCGATGCTGCTCCTAGAAAGAAGAGAACATCGCACTGTAATGTTTCAGTATCGCATTGCAATTTAGTATATACTGCTTCAAAACCCCAACTTTATAACAATTCTAGAGAACATCCCAGTGTGTCGTGCTGCTTCCGGGTGGCTGCTCCAGCTTTTCCTTGTGTTATGACTTAGTCCAGTGGAGCCTGAGCTAGAGAACTGCTGAAGTTCTTTAACTGAACAGTGGAAGGGTAGCTGAAGAGCTGATGTTAGAGGCTGAGATATCGCCATGTGAATGATTTATTCCGTCTTTTTCTGACCCTGCCTTCAGGGTCCAGGCCTTCTGACCCTGCCTTCTTGCCTTGCATCTCTAAATTTCTGAGATTCTGAATTAAACTGTAAAACAAACAGATTGCAGCTAGCAGATGTTGGAGTGAGGTAGCTATGAGTAGGACCTACAACCAGAAGTCAATGCTGTTCTGATGACCTGCTCTACGTAGTTAAGTAGTAATTAACGGTTTTCTTTCACAAAGTGCAGCTTTCTATTTGTTTGTGGTGTTGTACAGTGGTATATAAATTGTTATTCTTGTTGAAAGCAGTTGTATTACTCTGTGAATTTGGTAGCCATTTGTTAAGTTTTTCTCTTTTAGAAATCTTACCTTTTGCAGTCTTCAGATACGCATTTTTTTTCATAGTGAAATGAGAGCCTGCAGACCTAGAACACTTCTTTGACTTGAAAGTGCTCAACTTCTTGGGTGTAGGTGCTTTAGCTCAGTGGCAACATAACCAGAGGTTTTCATTTCAAGAATTTCAGAATAAAACTTAAAAGCGGTACCTTGGAGTGTTAATGTTCTGTAATAATTTATAAATTCTTGTAATTATTTTTACAATTAACAATCAAGAATATGAGAACTGAAAAGCTAGCAGAAACTTCTGCAATATTTTTGAGTTAATTTCTCATTCATTTGAAAATTCATATGATCCCTTTGGGTTTTTTTTTTCTGTTTGCATCTTCTGGTGTCCTCTGTGATATTAAAAGTAGTTTAGACTTTTTCAAGTTGCTGATCTGATCATATGAAGCAGAAGTACATGGTTAATTGGTGAATTATTTTCCAAAGATACCTCTTTTGAATCACTTCATATATTTATATATACTCTAAATGTGCTTTTATCTGAAGATTTGAATCTTGTTTCAGAGAACAACGGTGACTGGAGGAAGGCTGAAGCTGTTTGGACTAAAATTCAAGAAGAAAATGTTGTTCCTCGTGAGAAAACACTTATCTTACTGGCTGATATACTTGAGAAAAATGGTCAGATTGTTCCATTTGATGTACCTAAGGTAATTGGAGTTTAACTTTCCTAGCTAACGATGCATTTAAATATATTTCTTTGCATTGAAAAATGTTAACAGGTAGCATTACAGTAACTTAAATAAGTTTTTTGTAAATAGTAAGTTCTTTGTAATAATGTCTTTTGCAGGTTAGACGTGAAGAGACCAGAAGTTTAAGACCTTCTAATGTGGAAGAAAGAAACATAAGGATGCTTTGCAAGAAAAACAATGCAAAAGGTAGACTGAAAACCACGGATTTTCTTACCTCTTCAGCATTACTTCTAAGATTTTGATTAACTGCAGAGCAGCAGACGCTTGTTGCTGCTTTTTGTTGGTTTGCTAGTATATTAGGAAAGGTACATGGTAATGTTACCTGCTAATATTCTGCTTGAGAAGCTGATACGAGAAAGATATGCTAAAATATTTAAAATGTCATTGGAAATGCTGACTTTTAAATGCACGTTTGAAAGGCACTCTGTGGTGAAGCTGACAGTTTTAAAATTACTGAAGTACTGCTGGTCTATAGTTCACTTTATCCTGTTGGGTTAACATCATGTTCTAGGCTTTCAAATATATCCATTTAACACCAGAGACTTAACTTATGTACAGGATTGATGCTAAAAATACCTTTTTTATGGTTCCCAGAAAATCTAGCTGTTTGGTCGCAAGTTTCATGGTGTGAGACATGGGAAGTGTAGTGAGAAGAAAGATTAATACCAGGTGAAATAGCTGGGACATGTTTATGGGAAGGCAATTACCTATTAAAAGAAGTTGTTCAGAGATTTTTGAATTTGCCCGTGCTGTTGGAGTCTCAATAATAAGATCAGACCTGGTTCCAAAGTATACTTCAGGTACCTTATTTAAGCTATAGATTTGTAAAGAAATTAATTATATGCAATGAAATGAGATGGGACTATGATATGGAGATAATCATTGCTCTTTTCCTATCTGGCTTTTATCTGTTAGTCTGTTTTCTATTTGTTGATGTTGCAGGGCTGTTTATTTCTATTTGAAGGGAGGATTCAATATGTTGCGTAGTGTCTTTGGCTTCTTTACAATTAGGATTAAAGTTGTCCATGTTTCTCTGAAAATTTGCAAACGTTTCCTTCTGTTGTTCCTCCCCCAAAGAAACATACAGACTATAAACAAAAGATCAAAATCTGTGTCCCCACAGCTGTTTCCAAAGCTCTGTGTCTGCGGGTGCCACCCCACAAATAAAACAGTCTTATTAAGGCAACACTTCAGATCAATTCTGCTATGAAAAATCAATAGCTCTTCTGTGCAAACTTCCCTATCTCAGATCAAAACAGAATTAACTAGCACATGGGTATTTGCCTTTGTGTATGGAAAGGAGGAGTGTACTTCAGTGCAGTTCCTATGGCTCAGCCTGTGATTGGAAATCCACTCCTATCCATCAAAGCAGGGTCACGGCGTTGGAACTGGCATTATTGGGCCTTTAGAGGAGGGTAGAAAATCAGTCCACTTGTAGCATTTGCCAAGGTGCGGAGTATTTGAATAATCTGGAAATCCTTATTTTCTTCACCTATACTATGACAAATAACTAGGTATCTCACTTCAAAGCAGATAAAGTAGAATTAAATAGGTTTTAAAAAGTTAATTTTACTGAATGAGGAAGATTTATAAATACAAGATACCTAGTTGTGGGTTGGTTTTTTTTTTTTTTTTTGCGCGTTACTGGTATATTTAAGAAGTTGAACACAGATTTTTAAGCTTTGAGTTTTTAAAACAAGAATCTGTCAGTCATTCACACAGTTAACTTCTGTTGTTAATGGCTTGACCCTATAGAGTTACTCAGTTGCAGGAGCACTAATTAGAAATCTCAAGTGGAGTAATGGATATTCTGTATACAGGGGGTGTTACCTCTCGAATTCAAGAGTTGCGTATATTATGGCAGACATAAGGTTAATGTTTTCAGGAAATTTTTCATGCTGGTAAATTTTGGGAATCAAAAGAAAATATGAGATACGGAAATATTTTTCACTGAAAACCACACAAAATTAATGGAATGCGTTTTGTAACATTATTCCTAGAAAACTGTCCTGTGCCTTTGATACCTTGTATAAACAAACAAGTGGAGAGCAGGAGGAAGTGAAATATTCCTTGGACCTTGCAGAGAGACTACTTTAAAACAAAAATACAAAATGTGACTGTTAACAGTCTGTAATGACATTTCATGTTGAATTTATCAGTAAATTATTCCTGCATATTCTTTTACTGAAAGGTGCAGTTTTTGAGAGGTCTAGTGGTCTAGAGCTACTGAGAATTAAGGGGAACAGTTCCTCTCTTGTTGGGAATTAGTTCTCGTGGTTCTTATAGGTTTTTATTAAGACAAATTTGTCACTTTTATATAACAATATAATGTAATTTTGATGTGAATGTAATAGGGCAGAATATAACTTTTTATCAACATCAGCTTTTTGATAGGAAAAAGATAACCTTAATCTAGTTATGTAACTAATTTCATGAATTTATCAGTTCTGACATAGAGGTGTTCTGAAAATCTGTTCACTGAAGTGTTTGATTTATGCAAAGTCATATTTTCATTTTTGTCTTGATTTGTCGGTGTGAGAACTTGACTCAAGGGGATCACGTTACACATATCCCAAACAGTTGCAATTGCTGGAACAGATTTGACTGTCTTGAGAACTGAGACTTTCTTGGCAAGTTGTCACTTCTCTAATAAATCTTTCTTCTTCAAATAGCTAGTATAACACAGTATGATTTTGAAACCAAGAGGTTTATCTTTTGAATGCTAATATGCTTGAGTAATTTCAGATGCCATCTGAAGAAGTAATAAGTTGCTAATACCTGATCAGGCATATGGAGGCATCGGAGACTAATCTAGCTATACTTAAAACATGTTACTTGCACTGATGCAAAATAAAGTTAAGAAAATAATCTGAATATGGTAATCATAGTGAGGTTGGGACTGACATACATAATCAAACATCCTAGAACAGGTAAGCGAAACTGATACAAAGATTTTTAGTTCTTCATTGAACTAGTCATTACAAAACATAGTTAAACATATTTCCTTGCAGAAATAGATCTTATATTTTGTGGGCTGTGATAATTGATGATCACATATGCTTGACATCACGTCCACTGGTGGCAAGGTCCATTTCTGTACCCAACCAGTGGAAAGCAATATTCAAACACAGTCTGAAATCCTGGTTCAAGTTGAAGACAGCGGAGCTTTTGTAGGAATCTCCAAACGTAAGGAGTTTTTTGCTTTTAAAAATAGAATTTAAACAGGCTTTCACAAGCAAAAGGAGCAAACCTGTCACCGGTCAGCTACATTTTTGTAAAAAATTAGTTACACATGTAATAGCTTATACCAGTGAAAGGAGTTTTGTTATTGTTGAATGTGATTGCTAATCTACTGGTACCTCAGTTTTCAGAAAAGTGGAAGAAAAAATGTCTTTCCTACTGAATTTAAGTGTAAACACTCTATGAATGCTGGTGTTCAGCATCTGAGCAGGCCAGAGAGTTCAGCATGTTTTAACAGGCCAAGCTTTAACCTCTGACCTATATGTAAACATGGTGGATTTCAAGACCTTTGTTTCATTGGTCTTTTGCTTGACCCTGCAATCACTATTGTAATGTCAGACATCAGTCATAGTCTCTCTCCATCTCTCTTATGTCTCTCTGTCTCTCTTGTATACATGAAACTCACATTCACAGAAGTAGATTTAATTTTTACTGTGATGTTCTTATCCTTTATCTCTGTTCATATATATATTGAACGGTTTTGGTTTGGGGAAAGCCAGCTTAAAATTCCATAGCACACTGTAGTAAGTGCTATTAGTGTCACGCTTCTTGTGACAGTAAAATTCAAATGAGTTGTCTTCATCTTTACTTTCAACTTATAAGAAAACAACTAACATTTAGTTGTGAAATTTGTAGTGATAGTCCCAAGTATTTCTGAAAAGTTTTAAAGGTTATTGTGGCTATGATTTGAATGAGCAAAGGGATTATTTTTTGAGTTTCATTAAATGAAACACGCAAACACGGTTTAGATGTACAAGATCATTTATGGTTCTTAACACAGCTTTCTAGCATATGTTACAGCCTGGATGGCAGTTTTAGCTGCATGTTTATAGCTGCATAATCTTGTTTCAGAAAAATAAATGACTGAAAAGTGTGCTTATCATTTTTTTCCCCCTTTTTGGTAACATCTTTTCATACACTGACAGTTATTGTGAATGCATGAAATAAAACTGTTAATCAGTCAAACAAATGCAGCGTAGTTTACTTGTTAAATATCTGTATATTTGTAAATTGTATGTTTTGTATAAATCTTGTCGTAGCCAAATAATTTGATGTCCCCATATTGGAATCACCTCCTATATTATTTGTTAAACGCTGTTGTGATCATGCACCAGACACTGTAACGATATACCCCAGAATTAGGTGTTGCTTTAAAAATCCTGAGTCTTCCCCTTCTAACCAGCTGTGTTGGTATTTAAGCAACAGCCACATATAGAAAAAGAGCAGTAGCAAACTTTTTGTTCTGTGGAGGTATTTGTCAATTGATTATTGTGTACAAGCAGTTTTGAACAAGCTGTGACCAAGAGCTTTGGGCTCAAAGATGTAAGCAGAGGATAAATAGATTTAAGATGGAACTTTTCAATGAATAGGTGATTTCTTTCTGTGATCAACATCATTGCAATGTGACATTATGTTTTGGCTTTTTTTTTTTTTTTCTTTTTTAGAGGCTTACCATATTTTCCTGAAAATGCAAAGGAAGAATGGACTTCATTATCGTTCTTATGACACCCTCATAAAAGCATTGTTAATGCAGAATTGTCTGGAAGAAGCCATGGAAGTGAAACGCATGTAAGGCTTTGCTGGGTTTTGGGGGATTTTAATTGTTGGGGGGCGGCAGAGGGGTTGTTTAAATAATTTTGGGATCATTTTCAAGGCAGTCCTTATCTTTCAATGAGAAAACAGGTCATGACTGGTAATTAGGAGCTATGGTACAAAATACACCAGTGCTTCACAGGGCGATATGCCATGTATAAAGAGGGTACTAGAGTGACAGTATGGCTGGCTAATAACTCATTTCAACTAACAATATCAACAAATGTACTTGGCATCAGAACTGCAAGTCTGCCCTTCTGGCAGTCTGCCTCTTCCTCTTTAGAGCAATATCCAAACAGACAAGATTCCTTCACTTAACGGCCCGGGAGCCTTCCCCTCAGTGCCTGTCCCTGCTGCAATCCTGCTCTGCCCACACTCCCCGGCAGCTGCCTGCCTGCCAAGTGCAAAATGGTACGTTTGACTGCGGTGCCAGTGGCGAAGAGATGACCAGAAACCTCAGATCCAACTCTTACACGTCTGAAATAAATCCAACCTGCTGTCACGTGTTATTAGAATCACTGGAATTGAATTAACCTTTAGCGAGTTGTGTGGTACACCACTTGCTTTAATTATTGCCTGTAATGTGTTTTCTGATCAGATTATAGGCTTCAAAGTAAAAATGTAACTACTCATCAATATAGAGGCAAGAAGAACAAGAATTTAAGTAATTTAAGTGTTTCAGTTTCTTCATCTAAAACAAAGAACGGTGGTTGTCATCGTGTGTTCTCTGAGTGAATGCAGTTAATTTGAAAGTGCCTGTAGGTAAATTACATGATGCATAGGGCACTATAAAAGTCTAATAACCGTTGGGTTTTGGTGTCTGGGAGCAGTATAGTGTAAAATGATGTTTATTATATTCATGTTTTCTTTAAAAGTGTTTAGACCGAAGAAATGTCTTTAAATGAAAAAGCATTTGGGTTTTTCATTCAGAATAATAATGTTTTTTTCAAATAGATCTCTGTAACAGGGCTTTATGATAAGAAACGCTATTGACTAAGGGATATATGGCTTACATCCAGGAAAAACTAAAAGAGTTTATCAAATTCAGCTCCCTGACATGGAAGTGACTGATAAATCTTTGTAAGTAGAAGATGGAAAGGAGATGTTTTAGAAGTACAAAGAATGTTGGTAAAATGTAGGTAGTTAAATGCACAAAAAATTCACATATCAAAATGTTTTTCAGGGAAGAAGTTAAAAACTTTGTACTGAAGATTTGTAGATGCATTGACTACTTCCCTGCTCTGCAGCTCAAACACACTTGTAAGGAAGAGGCACAAAGTATTGCATGCTATCAGCAGTGATTTGCAGACTGGAAGAGCAGAAGGGAGAATTCCCACTTTATATAATTGTTTTAATATATAAGTTGAAAATGCAGGAAAAAAGTAATAAAAAATTTTAAAGACTGAAAAACTCAGATGTCTTTTAAAGAACTAAGCCTCTGCACCTTGAGATATTAGGAAAAATGCAAAACAGAATTTAATAAGAGGTTCTATTCTTGGTCACTGGTTAAAGCCAACCATCATAACCCCTGTGCTTTTCAGAACTTTCATACTCCATCTTGTAACACAGAAATGGCAAATAATGACATTCTAAGAAGCCTGCAACAGCTCACTGCTGCATCAAGACAGAAAATGCTTCGTATTGGCAGTGTTCATAGTGTTTATCTGTGTATCTTTTTTCTCGTACCAAAATGATGCTTACATCAAGCATTTTCAAAAGTCTGTAAGTTTTAAATTATTCACTGAAATAAAGTGATTGTGTGTGTACCCATGGTTGAGGAATAGCAAATCTATGTGTTTCACACACATTTCTGCATGCTTGACAATTTTTCCAACCTCATATTACAAAGAGATTACTCCTATAAAGCCTCAATGTGTGCAGTGGCCTGAAACTTGTGCAACTCCTAATATTTTCATAAAATATAGGAAAGCTACCTTCATTTATATAAGCTAACATCTTTTGCTTTATACTCTGCTTGAAGCCAAATTTGAAATTTAAATAATATTTAGAGAGCTGTACTATGAGCATTAGCATAGGCAACAAAATAAGAAATCTTTTTATTTGAAAAGGTCAGATAATTTTAAAACTTCTCTCCTGTTACCAGAACTGAGAAACTTCCACGAAAAAGTGGTGTGGTAGAAGGAAAATGTACTGTGCATTTGGAAAAAAACCCAAACAACCAGAAGGTTACTGATCTGTTGGTCGACCCAAGTCTAGTTGCTTTTGCATGCTAGCACTGTTTTGAGGAATATTTACTGTGTTTAGTCCAAGAAGTTTTAAATAGAAATTTAGGAGTATTGGAAATGATGGATTAGTTCTGTAATAGTAGCTAACATCTATTTAATCACACGAAAGATTGGAAGATTGGAGAAAGTAAATCCTTTGTTATATGTAATTTACAGTCTCATGCATGAATTGTTGACTTAAGGGCTTTGACAGATGGGACAAAGGGGGGGAAAAAAAAAAGGCGGAACTGAGCAGTGGGTGCTTAGGCAGGGATTAAGAGGATTGGTTGGGAGAGTAAGAAAATCCCGAGTCCAGTGACTGCATTTGCGAGCCTGGGAGGCTGAAAGTGACTGAGAGGATAGTCATATTGTATGTGATGTGAAGGATTTTCTTGGGATTGAGGAGAATAATTTAGCAATGACCCTGCTTACCTCCCAATCCGCTCAGCCTCTAAGTTCAAGTAGGTAGGCTGCTCAGTTGTTTGCCACAAGATGATCAGTGAGGTTTATCTTGATTGCTGATATGGTAAATGGCAGTGCCCCCCTTTTCTGCATAGAGCTTTTGTAATCTAGAAATGAACATTTGTAAAGTTACCCTTCTATATTAAAAATGTGGCTGTATGTCATTTAGGAACAGGAACGTTTTGTCGTATAAGATCAATGTGATTGCTGGTTAGTTTCTCTTGACTAATTTCCAGTGTGTTAGAAGAGCTTTAGCAATGTTATTAAAGTAAAGATTCACTTTGCTATAGACACGTGAAGTTTTGTATTACAGAGATAAAGAATTGATGAGCAAAATACAATTTTAACATGGCTAAGGCAGCAAATGTAGTATGTTCGCTTTAAAACCTGTATACATCTAGATGACAGAAATTTGAAAATTAATCAACCAAATGATATGGTGTTAGTTCATAATATGCTTTAGTTTATGTTTAAAATATACAGTGCTGAAAATAAATGTTTCATTTTTATTGCTGAAAGAATAGTTTTACATTTTATAATTATGGTTACTATTGAAAAAAGAAGAAAAAGTATCCAGCTTAGGATACAACAGAACAATGCAGGGCATGCAGTTATTTTAGTCATCTAATATGTCAGCATTCAAGAATCTGAACCGATTGTTTAAAAAAAATCTTGTACTTTGTTTCTTTTGTTGCTCACTTCCAACTTTGTCATCTGTCAGAATGCAAAAAAAAATTATCCTTCTATAACCATTGACAGGATAACACAAAAGCTGTCTCCAGGTCGATATTTTGCAGCAATATTTTTAACATACGAACAGTAGTTTTTATAATTTCACCTTGGTGCTCAACCATTTATTATCGTATCAGAAGCATGTCAGTAATTCCTTTCTAAATGTCTGCTTCTTTTAGTGCTGAGACCCACATCAAGGGCTTCACACTGAACAGTGCTGCCAGCAGCCTCCTCATCATATCGCAAGTTAGGCGGGATTATTTGAAAGGTATGTCACAATGCTTGACCTTTACGTCACATTAATGCCTCTGCAGATTTTTCTTGTAACGCCCTTCGAATACTTGGATAAAGGAGTCCATTTAGCAAATTACCTGCTTATCAAGAGCCTTTTGTGGTAGCTGAGAGACGTAAATTACTGTACATGCATTTATAATACAGCTTGAATATGAATGTACTTGTCATTTGACCACTTAGTCCAGTTTCCATTCCATTTAACACAAGATGGGTTTTCTTAAGATGAATCACAGCTCTTCAGACATGCAAAATTTGTGCTCCAGAACGAGAGAAAGTACAGGCTTTCAAGTGCGTTAAAATTCACAGCACAAGTCATTTTGCTTTGGAAATTAACATACTTTAGAGCATCTGAAACAATTCCCAGCAGTTGTTTCTTGCATATTGTGTTGGTTGTGTGAGATACCAGATGAGTTAAATTGACTGTTAAATGTGCATGATTGTGCACTAAATGATTATAATATTGATTTAAAAACTTAATCAAATACTTTTTAATAGTTCTCAATACCAACAGTAACAAAATATTCAGTTTGGTTTCCTTTTTAATGTAACAATGATGACGGGAATGAAAATGGTGGCTGAAGAGTGTGTAAGGGTACCCAACAAGATGGTGGATGAAGTTTGGAGTTGTGTTATTTTAGTTCTCAGCATTGGTTGTTGTGCAGCCTAGAGTTCACCTCCACAGCATTACATTTTACTTTATTAAGTTGTTCTGTAGAATTCTTGCGAGAGAGGAAAACTCTGCAAGCACGTAGTTTTGCATGCAGCGCTGTGTCTTTTATCCCTGTGCAAGCGTAAGTACAGTGTTGATATGTACTTTCATCGGTACCTTTAAGCTTTAAAGTAGATACGTATGAAGAATACGTATTACACTGCACTGGGTGTTACTTTCATACCAGAAGGTGTACCAGAAAATCCATTTTGGATTTTGCCATCAGTTAATTTTATTTTATTTCATTCCATTATGCATAGCTGTAGTACTTATACCTGTGTGATGTCACCTACATTAAAATACTCTTAAGATAAGTATTTAGATTCATCTTCTCACTTGTACTCTTTCCTCCAGCTGATAAACTTAAGTCTTCTTTCAGATTCCTTCCCCATTCGGTCTCCAGTCTGACGTCGTTGCCAGATGTCATAGACTGCTGAAGTATTTGTGGTGAATGCAATTGATTCTCTTGCTCTTGGCAAGTCTTAAGTTTTTGCAACTTTTAAGTCCTTCACTCGACATCCCTCTCTGATTTTATTCTAATAAATCTTCTTCTTTTTCTTGTCCAGTGTGCCACAAAGTTTTGCCAGTTCTTCCTAAATATTACACACCAAAAATCTTCCCTTCTTCAGAACATCACTGTTTCTATATTCTGCCAATCTCTTGCGCTAACATGACTGGTTTTTAGCCAGCATACTAAATTCTCTGCTATGTCAACCCTTCGCCCTTGCTGTACTCTAAAAATGCTACTTTTTGCACAATAAAAAGTTTCTCAAGAAGTCTGTGGAATTACTTTGGTTTGCAAAACTATTTTTTCCTTTGTCTTGTGCATTGCACAGGCTTTACTTCGGTAATTTTACTGAATAGACTTGATCCTTATTTCTATTTTAAGTTGAAAAATACTGCTGCTTTTTTTGTAAGTGACACAAGCCTTGAAAATGCAAGCTACTAAATATTTCAGCTATACTTGTTGTTTTCTGAGGCCCATAGATTACCCCAAAAAAATTTGGATAGTCTTTTTGTAATCTTTTGGTGGTGAGCTCCGTTTGACCTATGTCCCGTGATGACTTTCACAGGTGTAAGACTTGCTTGCTTTATCACTTCCTCATATAGTTCATCATCATTCTTTGCTGTGTAATGTGGTACGGTTAGAAGTTTTTATGTAGGTCCCTAAGTCTACTTATACGAGCTCTAGTATCTTCTAGCAAGAACTTTGTAAAACCAAGGTTACTTGTTACTAAGAGTCAGAGCTTGAATTTTCACAGCATGGAATTTGCAGAGTTTGTAGGAAAGACTTCTAAAAGATAAACAGTGTGTTTTCACAAGCACACAGTCACCTACTTTTAGGTACTGAAAAATCAAGGGATGACATTATGAATTCAGCTTAGTAATAATGAGTGCTTTTGCATAAGAAAATAAAAAGGTACCAACAGAATTGTCAAGTACGCTACTAGTACATGATTTCTTGCAGTAGTCCTGCACACATGCAACTTCCAAATCTTTCCCTGTCCTTGTGAGAAGGCTGGTCATGTTCCATGCTAAAGGGAGGTCCACACTTACAGTCAGGAGACAAGTTGAACTTAGTGTGGGTTTTAAGTTTGCTTTTTAAATTTTATGAATCCTGTCCCTCATGTATTCCCACTGGAAAAAAAAAAAATTATAAAATTGCTGTGAAGGACAGTTAGGTGTACAGGATGTTTTTTCTTGCTCTCTTTAAAAGGCAATCTTTGGTTTCTGCAGTACCTGCATATATTGAATTGGAATGTTAATGCTGTGGAGTTCAAGTGGGTGTATATTATGTTAGAAGTGTTATCAATTGGTATTATAATTATGTGTGAATAATCCTGCCTGTGCTGGTAAGGAGTAAGAGATTTTTACCAGAGGGGCATGTCTTTCTCTGTGTGTTTGCTCATGTATAATGTAAACTGACAAGAATTCTGGTTAGAGAAATGGGAGCAACTGCGTCTGCAGTGGGTTTAGGGAATTTGTGGCAGACAGACAGGAGGCTGATGTGTGTTTTTTAACGTAGTTAATTGCTATAATTTTAGGAGTTCTTGAGGTAATTGTCCAGTTTTGAGTTTATTTTTGTTTTCATATGGAGACTTGTGTCCCATGCGTTTATTTAAAAATGTCAGTAAGCAAAGTTTTGGTGCACATTTAAAAATACAAATCTGAATATTAGACTTTAGCCGTTTTAATACTGAATTACATTGAAAAACTACATTTATTCTTAAATATGCAACACTTGGTTTTTAATAAAGAAAATTGGTTATAGTTTGGAGAAAAATCAAGCTGAAAAGGTCGTGACTTTAAGGTCAAGAGGACCTTAAGAGAGGACATTTATGAGGCAGCTACTTTCCTTGAGCTGGATACTAAAATAAATCAATTAAATGTTAAAATTATCTTAATACTTTTTATTGAGCAAATATTAAAGCATTTTCCCTGAAGTACTGTTGAAAGTTTTTATTTCTATATATATATTCAAGTTGTAATTCACTAGCAGTTTTGGGTCTTAAGTTCAGCAAGAGAATTATTTTCTGTACATGCTTTTAATGATACCAGCAGCATGGTTGCCTTCCAAACTAAAATCTGTTTTCTTTTTCCCTTATTTCTTTACCATTGTTAGATGCCCTGGCGGTTTTGAAGGGAATGCTTGACAGCGGCTTGTTGCCTACTAGACCAGCGGTCATTGCGCTCACTCAGACTCTGGCAGAAAAAGGGGACCTAAAGAACCTGCAAGCACTTAAAAACATGCTGGAAGACATCACAAAATCAATTGGTGTATCTGCCTCACTAATAGCTAACGCTATTGCTTTGGCTCATACTAAGAAGTAAGTATTTCTAGGACTGGCATATGGAATTCTGTTGTGCAGAGTGGTGGGAAATCAATTGCGTTATCCATTTCCTTCAGTTTCCATTCTTACAGAGTCCTAGATGTTAAAATTCTGGTCAAGTTGAGCAGTGTGCTGTGCTTTTCAGTTCGGTTCCGGTTTCATTTCCCAAACACGTTTGGGGATGAAAATCATTTAATGAAATACAGGGATAGTTATGAAGCACTTGGGAGAGCATAAGGTCTTCTCTGGTGTCATTTAGCCTTGACACTTTTATTCTAACACATTACACCTCATGTAAAGTGTTCTGCTTGGTGTTAGGTCAAAAGCCCTATGAAATCTGAATGTAAAACTGAATTACTTCATCAATATAAACACAAAAAATCTCAGAACTTAGCACCCATACATATAATACCTATTTGGAAACAAAATTCTGCTACCAGTTCCAGTAGTTGAAATACAAAATATTATGTTTATCCTCAAGATGTGAAAACCAGATACTGTATCTCTGGAGCGGTTTTATATATTTTTTTTGTCAGAATTACAAAAAAATTGTTTGCTGTGCTGTTTTAGGCCACAGTTTCAGTCATGATAATTATCCCCACACTTTCTGTGTTCTGCCGAGCATTTTTGTTGTAGTTGATATGTTGGTACTGTGCTAGTTTATCCTTTGTATAAAACTGCATGGGGGGAAGCACTTCTGGGAGAAAGGGCATACTATGAATTTTTCAAATATGCTTTGCAGGAAAAAGTCTTCAGGAATCCTACACAGTCTGTTATTTTCTTTCAAACCAGTTTCATCAGGTAGAGCTCCTGTGTCTAAGTTGGCAGGAAAGCTGTAGAACTGTGTAGTACATAGCAGATACCCAACTGCCTCAGGCATGCCAGACGAGAGAGAATAGTCACTGAAGTGTCTGGAACAGCAAGAGGACTTGAATTGAAGGAGAACCATGCAGGCCAGTTCCACTAGTGAGCTCGCTATGGTTTCAGCTGCTGAAAAACAATCTGTCCGTAAGGGACTGATCCTGTAAATACTTAGATCTGAGTGGTCCTTGGCACACAGTTTTAGTGCATTGATTTTGCCTAAATTAAATACTCCAAACAGGAGAGAAACTGCAGGATTTTTCTCTTAAGCTGCATATTTTCCTATATTTCTATGTCATAAAATCGTTCCGAAGTCACACTATGTTCTTAAGATGTAGATTGGTGACAAGAATAAATAAATAAATAAATTGCTGGATGCTGGCACAGGTTATTTAAGCAGCATCAACTTTTCCCATACTGAAACTAGCTTGGAGGCATGAAAAGACAGCAGCAGCGTAACTAACTGTCCACAACAATAATATATGCCTTATATATTCTTACATATCTTGCAAGTTGTACCTTGATAACTATGAGAAACAGATTAAAACAGGTATTTTTAACACCTGTACATTTATTGGTAGATTCATGTTTCTGATATGGTTTTCGAAGCATTTTTCATAGCTTTCAAAGGTGTTGCGCTTCTACTTCACCTAAAAGCATTCATCATGCTCTGATTTCTTTTTCAATTAAATTAGTTTTTAGGGTGGACAGATAAGAAGTGTTGTCATTTGAACTTTTTAGAATGCTAGTGGTAGAGCTTATGCTTTGCTGAATATATCCTGCATTGTGGTATTAGCATTTGTTGTACTGAAGCCATAAGATTAAAAATGTTTAGACAAAGGTACTGACCAAAAGACATTTAGTATTGTGTTTTACATCCGAAAGGGCAGGCATGGGAAAAATCAGGTAAATAATTAATTGTATGGCATTAAAAAAATACTTCAGTTACGTGCATTAATTATTCAGATATCTTCCGTTAATGGTCCGATTTGGCCTTCTAGGTTTGCAGAACATGCTTTCCTAAAGCAGCTATCTGAACTTTTCTTTCTTAATGAGGAAAAAAGTGTGTCAAAACTACTTAAGCTTTGTTACGGGTCAAAGGTCATTTAAAAAAAAAATTATTGATGGGTTAATTTATCAATTCAGTCATAAATGGTTTCACTTTTACAATATCTGAACGAAGTCATAGGTACCTAACCATTCCTGGGAAATATAACCTTAATGTAGAAAACAAAAACTTTTGATTCTTTAGGTTTAGAAATCTTGATTTCGAAAACTAAGCCAGTTCAATCTCTTTTCCTAGCAATGACCTTGATGCTGCTGTGGAATACCTTGAGCCTTTGCTTATCTCTGGTGCACAGAATCCTGATCAAGCTGTCAGAAATATTTCCTATTTGTTAAGAAAGGTGTCTGAGGATGGATTAGAACCAGCTTTGGAAAAATGTAAGTTAATTGCAATGATATTTAAATATTCTGACTAGACAGAGGTGTTATGAAAGA
Source organism: Limnodromus scolopaceus (assembly GCA_028565335.1). NCBI lineage: Eukaryota > Metazoa > Chordata > Aves > Charadriiformes > Scolopacidae > Limnodromus > Limnodromus scolopaceus. The sequence goes on along the minus strand of JAOXNO010000024.1, from coordinate 28,240,735 downwards.
GCTATTACATGTAAAACCTGCTCAGTCAGCATAAATCAAGCCTGTGAAGTTTACAAAGTGGCTTTTCAATCAAAGATTTTCCTTATGTACCCATCATTTTGCAGTTGGTGTGATGGCAGAACGACTGGCCAGTCAGTTTGGAATTTACAGACCTGTCACAGATCTTTTCCTTCAATATGTCAGTGCAGACAGAGTGGATGATGCCAAATCGCTGATACAGGTAATGACATAACAAGAGAGGTACAGAAATGCGTAGAGCTCTTCAAAGGTTAACTGAGAAATTGTCAGAAAGAGGTGGTGTGTAGAATAGGCTAGTAGTGTGCTTTTGAGTTACAGTGAGAGTAGCAGTAGCACAGTTCAGACTACTCCAAACGGTGAACTAGTACTGATAGTAGTAGTGGGTGCCAGAGTCGGAAGATTTTTTTGTTTTCTAACAGCCTGAAGAAAATAAAGGAAAACTGGTATATTTGCTTTGGATGGAATTTGAAGCAATATTTTTTTGAAGTTTTCTGCTGGACAGCAGTTGCTTCTTGCAAACCATTTCCTTGCAGCTTCTCACGTAATTTCTTAAGTACTGTAAACATAGTATCTTATAGCTGTACAGTTTGCAAACCAGAATCAGGCAATGTTTGCTTTTCATGGACTTTATTTCAATTGGTTGCTATAACATTGTATATACTGTATTGAAGCTTTATTAAGAGCTGAATTTGCATTCTATTCACTTGAGTGTCACTGATGCATTAAAGGACAAATGCTGGTCTCTGAGCCACAGTCTCAGCTGAGTTGGCGATCTTCAAGAAATGAGACAGCTGCGTTTGTGCTGTTTGTACCGAGCTGAAGACAAAGCCAGAGGTGGGATGAGCTGTGGGGTGATGTGAGTTGGGGCTGGCAGCCTGCACAAACAGGGGGGCTCATCCCAGCAGGTGGCAGTCCAGCCATCACACAGGTCATTCTGTGTGCCTGGGCTCCTGCCTCAAACTGAGGCCTCTGACTGCCTCCTGGTAGCGCATACTACTCATTTACCAGTTCCTAAGTATTTTGGGCTGTTAAAGAAAAAGTTCCGCTTCATCCAGCACGTGTTTTGTGATATTCCAAGGCCATTTTTGAGAAGAAATGCATACCAGCAAATGTGGACAATTACTTCTGCTACAGTGTGAGGTGTATTATTTCTATATTCCCTGCCCTGGAATATTGCTTTGTTTATTGCTTTGTCTGCTGGGTCATCTGAGTATTAAATTAAAAGGAGACTAAAATTTTGCTATAAAGATCTCTTGCTATTTAGCATGAAACATCAAAATGCAAAAAAAAATATTTATTTTCCTCTTCCTAATTTTTCTGATTGCTCTTAGAAATGAATGAAATTGAATGAGTGAATCAAAATTGGTTACAATTTCTTGCTTTCATGAAGACAGGGGTTTTGCATTTTTAAGTAAAATCTATGTGTTCTTAAATTTTTTCAAAACATGGAATAATGTCAATTCACATGTTCTTAAAACTTCTTACTACAAAAGCATCCAACTGTTGGAATTAAATTCATAGCTCTATAGCAGACTTGAAATAGCATTGTATATGCTATATTTTGGGGGAGAATTTTAAAATATTTCATGGTAAGTGGCCATTCACAAATAAGCTTGAGTTTAAACTTCTGTGTATATGAGAAAATTTGGACTTATATGGTGCAGGAGAAATTTTGGTTGTATTAAACATTCTTGAGTGTTATTGTGGATCAGGTATTCTGCTAATAGGTAACTAGAAGATCGTCTGTCCATTGTTATTTTCTTCAAAAGTAAACTACAATCTAAATGAATTATTTTGCTTACAATAATCTGAAATATTAGTATACACGTGGAGAATCCCTGCTTTCTAAAATGCATCTGAGAGTCTATTTAAAAAGTTCAAGAAGCAGCAACAGTATCTTTTGTACTGTCTGGAGGGAGGATGCTTTTACTGATGAAAGTCAAAAGTGATGCGATATTTCAGCATGAAGGGTGCTGCGGAAAACATTTCTCCAACTAGACTGTCTCTTTCCTCTCACAGCATTCTTATTCCTTACACTGACAGTAGGTGAGAATGGCTAGAATCAGTAAATAAAATGTTTCAAGTTGCTCCCATGAATATTTTGTCTCTGTTTATCACCAAAGCAGTTCTTTGTCAGAACACTATGGGTACACTTTTGTCTCAGTTTGCCTGATGGAATGAGGCTTCACACCTTTTCACTTCGACCTTAAAGAGGTTGTCAAACCATATGATACGTCCTGTACGTTCATAATGGCATAAACCAAAATTTCTTGTTTGCATATGTCTAAAATACTAACTGAATATATTAAATTCACTGTATGTGTATTTTTATATGCACAATATTCTCTCTTTCCTGTGCGTACTGATAAAATATCTTACAGCCGGTAAAAAGCACTGTGCATTGTAAGAATTTTAAGACTGACACCTTTGAGGAACATACACTAAAATATTGTCTTGTATGTTTTATTTTGCCCTTGTTTCTAAAGTAGGATAGATTTTTGATTTATCTGGTCTGTCTCAAACTTTTTTTAAGTTCAACTCTCTCTCTCAAACACTGTCTATTGCAGTGAAAGCCTTTTATAAAATAGAGAGATTGAAATCAGTCCTTTGTATGCATAAGTGTAGGTAATTATACTTTAAAGAGAACTTGCTTTGTACATTTTAATTTTTATAAAGAAACGAGCAGTTATCTCCCTGACACCTTATTAAATGTATAATTAACCTTATGATCCCTAGCTCACTTGTGAATGCTTGGCAGTATAATTGGAGAGGAATAGTGTTTCTCTTTTTCATTCTTTTGCAGTCCTAAACCTCGTTTTTGTGGTATGTTGAAGTATTAGTTTAATTCTTTCCCCTTTTGTTTTAAACAAACTTTATACTTACCAATTTAAAAACAGTGTTTACCAAAACGGTGCACGAAATTAACTTCTTTCCTATGTTCAATGGGGTTATGGTTATTTTCGTTTGTTTTTTTTTTTTCAAATTAATGATTAATTATTTACCTTGCAAATAGATATTATAGTAGTATATTATTTTAAACATCTGTACTTGTAAATTTTTACCTTAGTCATTTTGTTTATCACTAACCTACTCATGACCGCTACATCAATTATTTCTTTTTCTTTAGAGGTGTGGTGCATTAGTTGAGGAGAAGAGAACTTTTGTGAGATTTATGGCTAGATCAGCAACTAAACCTGGACAGGTATAGTATTTTTTCCTGTTTATCATTCTATATGCCGCAAAATACTATTTTATCAACCTTTGTTGAATTTTTTGGATCTTGAACTTCACAGTTGATAGTTTTATCAGGTTTCTTGGGGAGGAGGGAGATTTGCAGAGCTGGGTACATTTACAGGAACAGTTTACTTCATGGAGCATGATGGAAAGGAGGGTGTAGTTAATATTTGTCTATTGTTTCAGTGATTTCCTGCATTTTTGATGTTATACTTTATGTCCTACAAACATTGCACTTTAAATGTTTTGCTGCACTACCCAGTTCAGTATCGCAACCTGAAAGTACTTATTTTGTTGGCTACACCGTATGAATACAAATGCAAGTGAAAACCTCAGCCTCTCTGTAATGAAAAAATGCCTCTATGTTTACATTAAAGGGCACTTTTCATGTTACTCGTTATGGTGATTTGGGAATATATCTAGTTTGAGCATCTGTTTAGATTTGTGGTTTTGTGCTCACTCCCTATAATTCGAAATGCTCTCATATATGTGCCTGCTCTACTCCTGTCCCTCCCTCCTCATATGCCCCCCTCAAAGTAATAACAAAACCAACAAAAAAAAAACCTAAACAATCAATCAAAAAAACCACTACACAAAAAAATCAAACCCCCCCCCAAACCCAACACTGAACAACAACAAAAAAAACCCCAAACACACATATGGATACAAAACCACATTCATTTCTTTTTCACAGAGGAGCAGCATCTGGAGACAGTTAATACTCAAACTAGAATAAATATTTTTCAGATGAGGGAAAAGGCACGTTTATGTTTTGTGGAAATTGCCATTAAATACGCATACGTTAAAAGTTCTCTTATAGAAGTGATGATGATAAATATGATGGTGACAAAACCCATCTTTTGGTGTCTGTAGAAGAAATTTAAAAGCTTGAAACTCTCTAGCTTTTCAAGCTGAAATTTTAATAACACATAAAAGTTAGTACTATATGATAAAGATGTTCCTAATTTCTATAAAATTCTTGTAATTCAGGACCTTAGAGGTTTTGAAACTGGAATTGGAGGTTGAGGAAGGGAGGTTCAAAATTTAAGCACATTAGTTAGTGATCTGACTTCTTTTAAGCCTGATCATAGCTGCCATTGGCCTCTAGGTCAGTGAAGGCTGCTGAGTGGTTTGCATTTTTTTCAGATTGGTTCAAATTCTGACATATTCTCATTAATGCATTAATTGCTTCCTTCAAAAAAAATTGAGAAATTAATGTTTAGGCTTCTTGAGTATGGCTTTTAGTCCCGTATTTTGTTTGTTTTATTTTGTGACTGATTTCTTTGACTATTTCTTATCTGCATATGAAATTTTGGGAGGGATGTAGTTACTTCTACTTTCAGCTGCACAGTCTATTCCTTGGTATCAGTACAGATCGTTTCACTTTGAAGATCTGAAAGAATTATTTGAACTTTGGCAATTTTACTTTGCTCTTTAAGATTTGAAGCTAATGCCCTTTTTGTCTGTGTGTTAAATTTCATAGGCCAAGAAGATTGAGACACTTCTAGAACTCGTTCCTGAGCATCTAGATATGGAAATTGCATACCGTTACCTCATGAGATGTTACGGTAATTTACTCTCCTTGGAATCGCGTTTTAGTAAGAACTCTTGAGACATTCAGAAGGGTCATGGAAACCCTTATAATGGGGAGAAGGATTTACGCTTTCTTTACAGTTTGAGCCACAAAGAGGTGGGGAGTTACCTGGGGTTTGTTGTTGAAGTTGGGTCTGTTGTATTGTCCTTGCTAGTTCCAACCTGTCCTAGGCTGGAAAAGCAACCAGGCCTTGAATCCTTTACAAAAGGAGCTGTATTAGAGGCTGCAAGAGAGGCTAAGTGCAGGCTTCATGGAACAAAAAAGAAACCATCCTAAGCCATGGAGAGACATACTGTAGAAATTAATGGCTTGTAAAATGAATCTAGCTTTTTTCTGAAAAATGTAGTAAGTATATTTGTTGATTTTATGTGTGTGTTTCAAAATCATAAGTGATTGGTTCTATCAATAATGTGCAAGGACCTTATTGTTAGTGTAGATTCTTTATACCTGTTTTAATTTAGCCAAAGTTAATATTCCAGATGCCTTCATTTGGATTTACCTAAGTAGTTGATTTGAAATGCTAATCAGTTCTCTTTATAGTTGAAGTCAGAGAGGAAGAGCTCTAAAAAAATTAAGTTGCTTATTTAATTATGTTTATTTACAACACTCACTCTTGAAAAACCAGGATGTACACCCCTGTGGCAACACTCACTAGGAAGCTTGCCTCTTTGTGCTGTAGTGTCCTTTGCCTTCTGTACTCTGGTATGGTCCTCCAGTTTTATTACAGGGAGTAAATACTCTTCACAAATGTAGTACAAGCAAAAGGTTACAATGACAGAAGCCCTTGTGCTCCAATCAAGCACAGAGGAGATAAATAGGAATATTTAAGTAAAACACTTCAAACCGAAATCCAAGGTATGGTTTTAAAGGAATACAAACTTCACTGTATTTGAATCAACCTGTAGAAGTTCTCGTGATAGATATCTTAGAAAATTCGCTTGCTTAGTAGATGTTCAAAACAGCAATCACTACCAAGGTCCTTTAGCCCCATAGTTTCATTCATAGCAAGAGTAAGTTTTTTCTAACATGTTTTTATGAAACAAAAAAACGCCCTTTTGTCACCAGTGCTGTACTTGCTGCTTTACGCTATCATTAGTCCTTTACTGCTTTTCCCTCAGTGAAAATACCGTAAGTCAACTAATTAATTTTTTCAGTATCCTTTCCAACTACATTATAGTACAACAATTTTATAAAGACATTGCAGAGAGTCGGTCACTTACTCTGTTATACCTAAAACAGTGATTAGAGTGTATTCAACACCTGGAGCCACACTGTATGTGCACAGAAGATTGCTGTAGTTTCTTCAGGCAGAGATGTAGCTGGCTTGTAGCAAGTTCTAGAGGAGACATTCAGTACCGGCATGAAGAGTTTTAAAAGCTGTTTCCAGATACAAGCATCTCACCTGTGTGAGACATCGATTCCAGTCCTGTATCAGGTAGATGAGAGCACATCAGTTACTTGACCCACTTTACCAGACCTGGCCTGGATAAATCATGCTAGGATATATTTGCATTTTCTGTTGCATCTTTCTTAAGGAAGTAAGGTGTTCCACTATTCTTAGAATATCCAGGGGTGCTACTATGTTCTGTTCCCACCATGTATAATATGTGCATGTACACATGAACAGCAATTTAGCTACTTAGAAAGGGGAATGAAAGATAACAGAGTACTATTACAACAATTGGTTACTGTTACTAGTTATCAAAATAAATGGACAAATAAAATTACATTTGTTTATGTGTTTGATAATTGTTTATGTGTTTAGCAAAGATATAGTAGAATATAGATCACAGCTGAAAGAATTCTGATCATATATCGGACATCCATGACTGAACAAATAAAGGGACCATTTACTCCTTTCCTTGACCTGACATATGATCCACTGCTAGGACTAGATTTCCTCTGGTTAGATGTGTAATCTTTTGCTGCATGCCTTCTATAAAAAGAAAATTTGTAAAATCACATTTGCGTGGTCCATTAAACGCAATCTAAGTATTAGCTCTTTTTTTTCGGTTTGTTTGTTTTCCATACCATAAATGCATTGATTTTTAAGAAATAGAAAGTTAATGATTTCTATTAGGCTTTCACTAAACCATCACTTTGTGCAGTTTCAGCAGTAGCCTCCCACATTCAGAGAACAGCTCAGCCACATGCTAGATGTTGAGTGGAAAGATTTTTCTCATGAGAAAGGACCCAGGGTATCCATTTCTGCGGAATTAAAGCTTTTGTTTTCTTTAAGAACCATTGTTTTTGTAGCCCCTATGGTTGTGAAGATGGTGTTTCCAAATGAGAAACAAATAAGAATCGGAGCCAGCTCCCATATGGCAGGTGTTTGTCTTTTGCCAAGCAACAAAATGAATTTAAGTGGACATGATGGCTTCCTTATTGTTCACAAGGTGCTAGGAACTGTTGTACCGACCCTGACGACAACAGTGAAACTGTCAGGGGTCACTTTAATTTCATCCTGATGCTGCTCAAGCAAATGCTGAGCAGCAGCAAAATCTGTGGTTGAGCATGAGTCAATGTAAGAGGAGTTTCTCCTCTCTCCCATTTTTGAGGAAGGAGAAATATACTCCACTCTTCTACAACTAGAAGTGAATAGTGCTTTAAATGAATTTAAATGAAGAATGGATTAATTAGAACCTGTTGCAGGGGATGGTGCCTTTTATGGAATGTCCAGCAAAATGTTACTGGTTACCTAAGAAGTTAAGGTTTGTAATAGTGTTAGTGGGCCAGAAAAACTTTCTCCTGCTCAGTAGGATGAAACGCTTTTTCCTTTGTGTTCTAACACAAGCACCAGACCTTTGTTTTCTTTGTTCCTTTAGATTATAGTTTTGATATAGCCAGCACCTGTAACCATAACAATATTCTGCCGTTACTTAAGGGAATTAAGTTCTGCTCTAGCGTTCTCATGTGCTGAACTTGGGTGTCTTTTAATCTGGCTTTTTTTTTAATTTTTTACCAATTGCTTCAGAAAAAGGCATATGGCTCGGTATCTCATATGCTAGAGTGGTGTGTTCTCACTGAGCTGCCCCTGCTCCTTTGTGGTTCCAGCACATTCTTGAAGGAATTGGTCATCCAGCCTCATATAAAAAGAAAGGCTAGAATGACTGCATGTTCCATTCTCTTATATGTATTGTCAGTAGGATATGAAGAATATCCAGAATATTTGGAATATTGTACATGAGAATATTTAGAGTCTGGTTTGGCAAGTAGTAGGAATGTGTGACATCATGGAAATAGGTAAAAAGAGGAACAATTAACCACTGGGTTTTTGTTTTGTTTTTATTTTTTTCCTCAGAATTGGATGGAGATGTTGCTTCTGTAAAGGCTGTGTATGAGAAAATTAAAGCAAAGGATATACAGCTGCATGAGCTATCTCTGAAATCTTTAGCAGCTTTTCTGAAGAAAGCAGGAGAGCCTGTCCCTTTCACTGAGCCCCCTGTGAGTATTTCCTAATTAAGAAATAGATCTGCAGAATAGTGTATGTTCAGTGTTAATAAAACAAATTGCATGAATAATTACGTAGGGATTAGATCTCTGCAGAGACTCCTCAGAGGAGGTAATGTATGAAGTAGTGAGTGTTGTAGGTGCTATAGTAACCTTGCATTGGATTTGACTTGAGAAAGTAAAACCTCTTGAGGCTTAGCGATATTTAAACTACCCGATCCTTATCAGGTACTCCTCTACAGGTGTACCTTTATCAAATGTCCTTGGGGCATTTATCTAAGCAATCGAACTTTAAAAGGCTTATAGAATGTGTATTTCGTTAACAATTAATGGGTTTTAGTTTTCGTTAATTACCTGGTTTGTATCCAGTACAAGTTGCTGCTTTAGTAAGAATGGATTTTAGAATGGTAGGAATTATTTTTCTATTGCAGCTTTGCTTCTAGCTGCCTTCCCAGCAGATGTATGCAACTGTGCAAATATATCTTATTTGAGGGTGACAAGCGGCATGACACTAGATCTGTCAAGACTGTAAATACTTCTTTCACACGATTCTGTTGACTAGTAGTCTGTGAGTACCATTTTAGCAAAGCAGACTTTAAAGACTTATTATATTTCCCCTCTCTAAGCAAACTTATTATTGCTATTTTCTACCCACTTTTGTATTCTAAAATAAGTATTTTTCTATAGGTCTGTAAAGACCTGATTATACGCTGTTTCTCCATATTGCTTCATGATAAATGCCATTTTCTTTTCTCATTTTGCACGGAATTAGAGAAAATTTTGGCATAAAATATTTGGTTTAGCCTTTTAACAGCTGTGAAGTTTTTTCTGCAGCCTTGACGTCTAATTTATAATCTGAATTTTTATTTGGACTGTGTAAATTTAAAACCTAGAATATCTGTTTCTTACATGTAGCTAGTGAAAATAAGTGTTTCTTTAGAGTCACTGAAATGATTCATTTTCTGATTTCCCTGCTCAATTTTTCTCTAATGCAGCTTGGTCTTTAAAACCATCTCAATTTTTTGATAGAATTGCAGATTGCAGTTAAAAAGTATTTTCATTTTTTAAATGAAATTGATTATATTATTGCATTTTGTAATAGAAGCTTCATTATGCATTTTTGGCAAGGTTTTCCTTTTCCTTTTATTCTCTCTCTGGTATTTCTCTTAATTATACAGACTTCAATACAGATCTAGTTTTGCATGACAGAGAATAATAGATTTTGCTTTTGTCAGGACATAAGACTTTGTTCAGAATTAGTAACTTTTCTGTTGAAGCGATGTTGAACTTGTTTATTCCACTCTATTTATAGGAGTCATTCAAGTTCTATGTGGAAAAATGGAGGAAAAAAAGAATGGAAGCATCATGAACAGACAGTCTTTTATGCTTTAGTTGTTAATGAAATTGTTTAAGTATTACATTCAATAAAAATTTAAAAAAGCATGTCGTTCTGTGTAATTTTTAATATAAATCTATGTTTAAACTGCACTTTCCATAGCTGTAATTGATAGAAGCATGCATTAATAGAAATGCTGTTAAAATTGCTAATGAAATATCGAAATGCAGCTTTCTAGACTATTTCTGTTTTGATTTATAATCTGCTATAACCTGAACTGTATTTTGGCTGCTGTTGACTCACCAAATATATGTATATTAAGAAAGTTGCTAGAGGGGTATGTAACTGTAATTAAGCAAACTGTTTTATCCTTTGTTGTTCTTTGCCTGGTCAGTGTACCACGGGGTGAAAGTAGAAGGGTAAAGAATCATCTTCAGAATTCATCTGTATCTACACAGAAAATAAACACATCTTTTTTTTTTTTTAGATTTGTCCTAAATGTACTTCTCTTGTGTTAAATATCTCATTAGAGCATTTGATATTATAGGTAAAGACAAAATATTTCTCCCTTTTATGCTAGCTTGGGTGTTGTAGTTTTATAGCATCTTTAATTCATCCTCATAACTGTTAGTGCAGTTAATTTTATGGATTACAAGAACTGTGTATCTGCAAAAACATGCCTTTTTAACGAAGGAGAACCCATTATTTGCAGGGGTAGCAGTTGTTTCCTTGCTGGGAGACTGGTGAGCAATGCTTTGTTTGTGTCAATGTGGGAGTAAACCTCCTCTGGTGCAAAGTTTTACAGTCCGGAGTTGTGAGATCATGAAAATAAGGCACTTAAAAATTACAAAGATGAAAGAATACATAGAAAATACATCCATTGTCTCTGTGAGCAATGATGGAAACTCACAGATACGCACATTGGTACAACAAATGGAAAGTGGTGCCCATGCAGTACTTCAAACGGGTTTTAATGAAATGAAAGCTTGTTTCTGTGCATTTAATAACTTGGTTTATTGATCTTTACATTTTCAGTTAGTTAACCTTATCCTTCTTAGGTTTTCCCACGGTGGTAATTAAAAATTCATGTGTGCACACAATGTTTTGCAAAATTTTGAAAGGCTTGAACATTATTGCAAATGGATCAAAGTTAGGAAGTAACTGGGACCTAATTTTTTTAAGTAGAATTTCTAATTTGTTAGCTAGTATGTTTACAAATACACAGAAAATTCCTGATGTACTTAAAAAACGAGGCATAACTAACCAGGGGCTGAGGAGAGTGGTGGATTTTGTTTTCCAGACAAGGTGGCTGAATCCTCGCTGTGTCCGCGCCGTGTGTGGTGTGCTGTTACGATGACCTCCCTTCCTTCGGCAGCGTGGGCACGACAGCACACCCCAGCTACCCGGCTCCAGCTGCCTGGCACCCTTTGTTCCCAGGCTGTCAAGATAAGGCATTAAACATTTCAAATTCCATTCGTAGCCTAATGGCTGTGTGCCCTGTCTGAAAGCGAGCCTGGGCACTGCTCGGTTTATTTCATTTCACAAATGGAGATGTTGATTGGTTTTTTTGTGTCTAAAGCTTACACAGCTACATTACATGTGTTTCAGTGTAATAGCAGCGTAATTGAAGAGTCTTTCAACTGGTTAGCAACCCTTTCTTGAGTGACACCGCTCTTGTTTTTAGAGGTCATCTCGTGAATCTCTGGGTTTCAGGGCGGTAGCCACGCTGCAGTAAGCAGAGTCACATCTGGAGGCAGTGGGCCTGTGTGCTTTTTGGGCTGAGCTGGCACATCCCTATGGATCCTCCTCCCTAAGGAGGAGAATATTACTGGAAGCGAGCACCAGGCCGTCACAGAGGGAGTGAACAGCAGATCTGTAGATCTTTACCTACCTTTCCGACAAGGAGGTGGCATCTCATGGCCAGTTAAACATCAGTGAGGTGCTGCTGCCAGAGCACAACCCCAGGGGGGTTCCTGGCAGCAGTGGTGGGGTGTTGGGGGAGGCTGCACCCTCACCGCCTGGGATCACCTTCTGATAGCCCTGGCCAACGGAGTCTTGTGGCAGAGAGGGGGAAAGCAGGGATTATTCAAAGGGTAGGGAAATCCTGCCGTTGTGTGATAATGTTTCCCATTTTCTGTTCCAGTAAATGTTTCATGTACAATTAAGGAATGATTACACAAAGGAGTGCAGTCTCTCCTGTCTAAAATGTGGGACAGTGAGGGATTTGTGCCACTCCAGGACACAATCATCTCAGTCTGAAACAAGGTTATACTGGGAAGGTTTTTGCAGAATCTGCATTTGTGCCGACTCTTCTAGAATACGCTTGAAATGATAATATTTCTTGGGTGTTGGTGTGCTGAGACTCAGCCATTTCAAGCATGAAGCAAAATGCAGGTTAGAAGGTTAGCATTTCTTCACCAAATAAGTAGGCATTTCATTATTTATTTCTTCATATTCAAAGAAAGAAACCTGTAAGATGACAGAATGCGGGATGGCAGTCTTGCAAACTTGTCACGGTGATTTATTAGTCTGGATACCAAACGTGCTCTGTCATACTGACCATAGCACTTACCCCTTTAAAGCAGAAAAGGATTATTTGCCACCGGCTAGTGGATAACTGGGATTGTGCGAGATCCAGACCAGGTGCCGAGTCTGTGAGATGGGAGTGCGCTTTTCCAGAGGCCTCCGTGGGAAGCCGAGAGCCTGCTGACATGAAATGACCTGACACGTTACTGTAAAAAGCAAATTGTGTGAGTGTGTATGTGTTTGCATAGTCGTGTGTCGTGATTGGGGTTGAGAGGACTGGGAAAAGCTTGCTGCCTGGATTGAGATGACTTAATCTCACTTCTGTGCCCTGCACCACAGTATGGATTTGCCTCTTTCCCCCACCCCCCTTGAGGTAGGGGCGGGAGGAGGGTGCTTTTTGGTTTTTTGAGCTCAATACAGGGAAAGTTTCCCCGTTAACTACCAACACAGTCGTTTCACAGCATGATAATTACATGCTGTAGTTCTGTCCTTATCTACTAAAACAGTTCGTTCAACTCGTTGTCTCCTGAGGCCCTTTTCCATAGCAAGAAATGTAGCTTGGGAGGTTGGTAGCCCTCTTTAGACTTTCTTAATGTGTACCCAGTGTTGCAAATGGAGTAGCTGAACGGAGCGTGTCTGTGGCAGTGGCAGCTCAGAAGGTTTTTATAGATTGACTGCCTGAGTCAGCAGGATTCCAGCTGCAGTTTACAGTAACAAGGGGGGATCATAACAGTGAAGGTAGGATCACAAGTGCACATATTGACAGAGAAATAGACTGGAAGCGTGTTCACCACAGCACTACCCTATTTATTGCTTTCCTCAAAGGTGTGATGCTTCCAGACTCTCCAGGAACACAGCAGAGGAGGAAGTGACAGAAGTGATGGATGTGACCAGGAGGTTCTACTGTTCAATGTAAGAAATCTGTCAACATCTAGAAGGAATGTCCAATTTCCTGCACCGGTATATTGTTGCTGTGAAGGTGAAAAAAGTGAGCATGGAAGAAAAAGCTGAGCCTGTCATTGAATTTAGCCTTTTTTAGCAAAGATTTCTCTGCACTTCTTAAAATTGTTCTCATAATTTCTGTGTAAAGACAAATGCAAAAAGATATTTCCTTTCCAGAATGGCTGCAGCCTCTGGTGGCTCACCAGTACTTCTGTGAATCCATAATCAGAGGAAACCCGATATCATTTTAAATTAGTGGCTCCAACTGAGACTGCAACGTAACCCAAGGGTGTCTTTCTGAGTGTGAGTGTGCAGATCCGCAGCTACAGGAGCAAAGTTCTGTGTTTCCCGTGAGGTATGGAAATAAGAGCAAATATGGAAGTTTGAGGTTGAGTTTTCTCTACTGTTTGCTGTAATTAAGAAAATGAGATAATAGAAACTGTCTAATGCAGTGCCTGCTATAGACGGGGGTTCCACATTGAGCTACTTTTAGATAAAACTATTAATGCAAGGTTTCTCTCTGATACTCCTAAACCTCTATATTACAATTGGCTAATGCTTCACAATTTCTCATGTGATTACCCTTACAACACTGTGATAAAGCAGTGGTATCTAGAATTGCTATTGTCTGCAGCGATAGCTCCAAACCTCTTAGTAATTCTGTTTCTCGTAGTCATTTCATTTGGCTGTAAGTGCCAATGAACTCAAGATTCAGAAAGAAACAAACCTCAGTGTCTCGGGGTGAAAATGGTGAGTCTTGAAAACTAGCAGCAAATTTAATTCTTGGTTTTGCAGGTAGTTCGCATCTGCTCTTCTTCACATGGTCCGTGAGACAAGGGCAAATCTGAAATGTGGAGTTATGGGAAGAGTTGTAGATAGCAGAGATGAATCTTCAGGGGAGGACAGGTGGGTGGACTTTTACGTAGAAGGCGGATTGGGCTGGGGGGAAAGCAGGAGTGTGTGGACAGGATGAGGTTGGCCTCCTTTGAGGTTGTCAAAGAAGCCTTTGAAAGGCCATTTTGCTGGGTGATGGATTTTTATTTATGGGAGAGGGGCTATGAAGAGTAGTTATCAAAATACAAGATCACTGCAGAGGAACCCTGAAGGGATTGGAATTACTGGGAAAATACCCGGGTGGGAAGAATGAGAGTTGATATTTGTAGGTGGCAATAAGATGACAAAGCTGGCAGCTTCAGCATGATGCCTTAGGCCTGGTCGGATTGGGAGTGAGTGACCATGAAGGAAAGAAGGAACCCTCAGCCTGCTGGCAGGCTGGCTCGATGACACACCACCATGGATCTTCGCCTTTCTCATGGCTCCCACTGTCTCCTCCTCAACCACGTCTCCTTGAGGCTCACTGGAGAAGAAAGCAGTGGCAGCAGCAAGGGATGCCACTCCAAAGCCCAGCTCAGTGAAGGAAGAGGCTGTGAAGGGACTGATCAGAGCTGCTGACCCAAGCCTGGTCCTCTTGTGCCTTCCCACCATGAGGAGTCATGATGGTACTAGTCCTGGAATTGCAGCTGGGTGACTGAAGAAAGAGGAGCATCATCATGTGCCAAAAATCCCAAAGGAAATTTGTTCCAGCAGCAGCCTATTAAACCTCACACTTCTCAAATTTGAGCACAACTGTAGGAACAAGTGTGTTATTAGTGTAATTTAGGGTGGTTCTATAGTTGCGTCTGAATGTGGGACAGTGTTTAGCATTGGGGCCGTTCTGATTTCTTTGCATGTTCTGGTATGGAAGTTGCAGCCCGAGGTGAGGCTCCAACCAAAGGAACTGTCAGGTTGCTGAGCCCACTACCTAGCCGTACTCTGAAAAACTTTGTGCCTAAACCAAAAATAAATCAAGCAGTTACCCTTGGTACTTGCAGAGTTCCCTGGGATTTCCCTCTGATGAATTTAGCTGGTAGGTTAAGCAGTCCATGTGTGAAGGGTAGCTCAGCTGTAAATCGTGGTCATCTCTAGCAGTTGTATGTTTTTAGGGCCCTCAGAACCCTTTGTAAATAAAACTGCATGCTAAAAATAGGAAATATGATAGAAAGTGTGTGCTCATGGGAAAGTCCGTTAGGAATGACATGGCCATAGACTTTGCTTAAACAAGGTCTTTGCTGTCCTTCATGATTTTGTTGGCTCAGCCTGTGTTTCAAACATCAAATGTTCTAAGTGAGCGGGCCATTAATACCACGTGTCACACCTGGTTAACTGTTCAGGAAAAAATCCCAATCAAGTGTGATAGTTGAAAATAAATAAATATCGGTATAATGTTAAATTAATATTTCTTTAAAACACCCTTTAGTTTTCTATCTTTTTTTAAATAGTTTTAATGACAGCCATATTTTTCATCACGTATAGTACATATAAAATATTGTGCTCCAATTTTTTTTTTTTTTATGCCCAGGAATACAATTTCTGCATTTGAGTGTCTTTCTCACTGACATCAATAACATTATAAATTTGTCTAAATTCAGCAAGTAAAAACAAGGTTGAAAACTATGTTTTATACCACTAGCTGCAGGGGGCATAAAATTACGGTAATTTGTGGCTTTACTATTGTCAGTCATGTACAAGAGTTTTTTCCCAGTGGAAATTTATCACGCGCCTGATGCTGAACATGCTACAAAGCTGCAAGGCATTTTGCTAATACAAAAGCACCGAGAAATTCCCTGTGAAGTATATAAAGCTAAATATTCATTTGTCTTTCTTTTGTCTCACTTTTAGAAGGGACAAATGTGAAGCAAGCGTGTCCAAAGTGTTTGGCAGCACTGAGCTCTGCTGTAATCAGACAGCGCGCTTTTCTAGGTAACAATAATAGTAATAAAAATGTGGTTTGGGGTTTTTTTTAGGTGATTTCTGTAGGAGCTGTGTGTCCAGGGTCCAGGGGAAAAGCAGGAAAGCAGGTACAGCATGCGATGTGAACGGCCGGAGCCACCGCCAGCAGAATTTCTGCAGCAGCGGTGGGAGGATGACACTTCTCACTGGCCTTAAATGCCCCTGCTGCTCCGTGGGGGTGGCAACTCCTGCCCGTGTTGCTAGGAATTACAAGCCAAAAAGTTTATTAAATGATTGTGCTAAGGGGATGCTAAAAGACCCCAAAAAGTTGTTGACGCTCTGCCTTTCTCAGCAGAGGTCGGAGTCTCTTGGAGCGATGGCTGCCAGGGGTTTGACCTCCAACTTGCCCACCTGGAAATCCAAGGGCTGCCTTGTGTGAGGTAACGTCCTGCAGCTGGGGCAGCTGATTAGGGCAGCACATCTCCTGCTTTGCAAAGTTTTCACTTTGTGCAGCACGTTTTGTTGTTGCCTGGTTTGGAACTCCATTTTTTGAGTTTGTGCCTTTCTACAACTGGTTGAAGCACTGCCACAAGGTGATTAGCTATTTTTAAATAAGAGTAGTGTAAGATTTTGGGTGTTTGTTGAAGAGCAATCATTAAGACAACGCTCGTCTCTTTTAGGGCACTCTTCTCATCATGGTGACTTGCATTGTGAGAAGGCAGACGTTTACTTGTGTCAGGGAGGAGCTGCTGGTGGAGGCTGGACTGGCAGAGCACAGGGGCTACTTCTTTATTTTTCTTCTGATTTTCTTGGTGAAACATGAGGTCATTTTTATTTCAAAAAAGTTTCTGCTGTTGTTTTCTAAACTCTTCCCTTGGTTCCCAGTAAATGAAAGTGAGCAAAGTCTTGAAGTGTGGTGATGTTAACTAGTAGGGTTGTGTATCATCACAAGGCTCTGTAGGTTTTAGTTTTGATTATTTGTGAATGTTCATAGGTTTCCAATTGCTTGAAAATTCAGTACTGAATTAGTAGATGACTATCCTGTGGGCTAATTTGCAAAATACGAATACAAAATACAAATTATTTTTGAGGCAAGTGGTATTGTTCATTTATTCACCACACAGTGAACGGTTTTATGCCTCTAAACCCACTTGTTAAACCTGAAAAATTAAGGTAGAGGCAGAACGCAGTACTGAGATATGCCAGGAATCTTAGCAAAATCTGATTAGATGCTTAAAAAGGAGTAAAAAATCCAAATGTGTTGGTGATGGGAGATGCTGGTTCTGGAGCCATGATGAGAAGGTTTGAGGGGGTCTGTTAAGTTTGCAGTGTCTTAGCACTGGAGGCATTAAAAGTATCAAATTGTGACCACAATAGCAAAATAACGCCAATGAAATTTGCAATTCAAAATAACCGTAAGTTTGATTTAATGACAAAATAAGTATCAACAAACAGTTGATTAATTAATAATAGAAATTGGCAACAGCACTTTTATAAATTACCGATCTGAATTGCTTTTTAAATATTCCCTGAAAAAAAATACAAGCTATCATGGGCATTACAGTTGTGTCTGTATATACATATATATATGTAATCTAGTCATGTAGATACCTCTGCATATACATATTAATATGAAGGCACGCACATATATATATATGCTTTTTAAAGCTCGTTAGTTCTTAAAAGGGTTAAGCAGTTTTAAAATTACCTCAACCCACTGCTTAAACATTGTTGCCTTAATTAATAGCTGCTAACATATGAAGGGCTTGTCTTGGCTCTCAGAGTATAAAAAAAAAAAAAAGCAGCAGCATGTCACAGAGCTCCATGTACACTGTTTCTTGTCTACTGCCACTAAAATTAATCATTGTGGCTAAAACCTGGAAGGTTTGTTATTTATAAATAACAAAGTGGACATACCACCACCTGCAGTTTCTTACTCATTGAGTGTCCTTGCATAGCATGTTGTCTGTGATTTCTTTTCTTTTTTTAAAAAAGGAATTTCATAGGTTCATTGTTTTTTTTTCCCCAATAAATAGGATGGTTATTGATAGTTGTTACTGATTAGGCATCTCTAAATGCATCTTGCAATGGACAAATATGGGGTGAAGCTTCCAACAGCTACTTATTAATTTAACTTAGCCAGAGTGAAAGCTAATCCTTCCCAAATGACGAGTTAAAAGTGTTTTGGAGGACTGCCACTACCCACGAGCCAATATGCAAAGCGGTGTTTCTATAAGCCATTTTCCAGCGCTAAAAGAGTTTGTCCCTTTTTCCAAGTGGAGACAATGTGTAAACTTGGAGTGGAGGTTGGGGAAGAACTTCCCACCTCTCCCTGACCTAAATACTTCAAAGACAAATTTTTCTTACCTGTTTCTTTGCAGATAAGACACCTGTAGTACATAGAGACGTTGTAACAGCACACTGTTCTGTTGTCCACACACTGCTTTGTTTTTGTGGAATCCGTGTAACCAACACAGATTATTTATTTTTTTTTAAATTCTGTATTTGGTGAATTTTCCTTACAAATGTCGTTGTTGCTTGTATGTGGTGTTCCCGTTCCCAAATGTGGTGTGTGTGCAGACTGAAACCGCAGAGCCTGTTGCAGGCGGGTGGTGCGCGGGGCAAATCAGCTTGTGAGCTCTGCAGCCGCCAAAAGGTGGTGCCACTTCAGCTCTGTGACACCGTGGTGGACCGTGACTTCCCGCTGAGGACATCTTTTCCGAACCTGCCCAGGAGCAGGAGGGCTAAGAGGACCATGAAGACGATGAGAGGGCTGGAGCACCTCCCCTGTGAAGACAGGCTGAGAGAGATGGGGGTGTTCAGCCTGGAGAAGAGAAGGCTCTGTGGGGAGGCCTTACAGCGGCCTCCCAGTACCTGAGGAGGGCCCGCAGGAGAGGTGGGGAGGGACTTTTTATGAGGGAGTGTAGCAATAGGACGAGGGGTTAACAGTTTTAAACTGAAAGAGGGGAGATTTAGATTAGATATCAGGAAGAAATTCTTTACAGTGAGGGTGGTGAGGCACTGGAACAGGTTGCCCAGAGAAGCTGTGGATGCCCCATCCCCAGAAGTGTTCAAGGCCAGGCCGGATGGGGCTTTGAGCAACCCAGTCTGGTGGGAGGTGTCCCTGCCCATGGCAGGGGGGTTGAAACTCAATGATCTTTAAGGTCCCTTCCAACCCAAACAGTTCTATGATTGTATGAAAGATGGTGAGTCCCCAGGATGTTGGCGGTGTCCCACTGGTGGGCAGTGCTCTGCTCCGATGGCAGGTCTGCCTTCCCACAGTGCTCAGGCCTGTAAGGAGCTGAAGGCTGTGGTGTGTGGAACGGGCAGTACCCACGGGTTTCGTGGCCCATCTTGCCTGTGGGCTTTGCTCTCTGTGTCGCGATTGTTGCGGTTTGCTGTAACTCTGGTTATGCTGGTACGTGAGGGGCAGTCGGGAGGGCACACCAAGCTGCTGCTGGCACTGGGGGATATAAGGATACTCTGAAACTTAGAAAGCAAAGATGTGCTGAAATGAAATTGTGACACGTAGCCTTGGTGAGAATTCCCAGGAAGATTTATGTTCCCTTGCTAACCACTCTCTTTTGCAGCAGCAGCTCCGCTCTGGCAGTGTGGAACCTTTCCCCCACGCAACGGTGGCCAAGCAGGACATGAAGGCAGAGGCCGAAGCACACAGCGTGATCTTTGCTGCCCGAGAGGTGCATAGTTCCCCCAAAACCTGTGCTATTTTTCAGCTGCTGGCAGCGCGAGTGGGGCAGGTTGTGTGTCACCCACCCACTCTTCCCTGTGCGCGGCTCCGTACACAGCCCCACCGCGCGCTATTGTTAGGCACCAACGCTAATTGCTGGTGTTTCAAGGCTCCCATCTTCTTATTGCTAACGCCTGTAACAATAATCACAGCCTATATTCCCCATCTCTAGGCATCAAGGAAACAAGATATGATCATAGGCAGCGTGCTAATGTAATTGTAGTATATAGAATATGAGCTTTTTCTGTGTAAACACGGGCCCGGCCACGTCCCGTGATGGCTCTTCCTGCAGCCCGTGCGATGGCTGTTCCCAGGCTCACCGCTCAAGTCCCCATTATCTGTGCATCCACCCTTGTCATAACACCACCTCTGAAACACTCACACCGCTTGGTCCTGCGGCACAGCGGGAAGAGGGTGGAATTTTAAATTGAGAAAGGCTGTTTAAGTAGTGTCAGCAGCCTGACTAATTTCACAAAAGGAAGGAAATTCAAAGTTAAGGCTATGGTATATTCTTATCTAAGATGCCTGAAGATTTCTGTGCGTGACAATATGCCCCTAAAATTCAGAGCTGTCCCTTATGTCTTTAATTTCTCCCATTGTGTCTCTCCTTTCTTTATTAAACATCAAAGTGAATTCACAACAGAGAGTCAGCCTAGAATTTAATCCTCTAAATACCTTGAAAATAGAGGTTTAGACTAGAAGTACCAATATATACCCTTAAAACTTCAGTGTAATATAAAAGAGATTCTAATCACAACAGATCATTACAAAGAAGAGTAAACCACTTTAAAAAAAATTAAGTGTCTTAAATATAATAAAAAGGAATAATTAAGAATCAAACAGGAAGCTGCAATTCTGACAATTTAATGATGCTGAATTGGACTGAAAGAATTGGCTTTGCCATTAGAACGCAGTGAAAATCTGATCATTTCAAAATGGCACTAAGATCAGATCAAGTGGGTTTTTTCAAAATCAAATGCAGCAGAACCAGACAGAAGTGGTAGAATTCACCTTAGAAAAACCTTGGAGTGTTTTGGATTCCTACAGCTGCTGGGGGCTGAAGCTGTTATTTTATCAGACCTGCTTAACATCTTTCGACGAGGGTCTGCCTGGGAATTTATTACCACGTGGAACCTGTGGAAAGTAATGTGGCAGCCCTAATTGCCAAATAGAATAATAAAATATTGGTGTTCTTCCAGTCTTATTTCTTAAAAAAATAAAAAAAAGATACAGATTTGTATCTGGAACATTATAGCCGATTACACTAGTTTTCCACTGTGTGCAACGTGTAAATGAAAGTAGAGTAGATGGTGTGCTTTGGGTCTCTGTATACAAGCACAGCGATATGCATCCAAGCATTTAAATTCAAGCAAGCTAAACTGATAAAATGCTTGCAACGACCATACACCTAATTTGCCTATGCATTTGCCACGACTGTGAGTGAATTACAGCCATTTATTTACTGATACTCATTTTCTGAGTATTTGTGTCTTATGGCTGAGCATAACTAGTTGCACAATTAAAAGCATTTCATAGACTGCACTGTTAGATTTTTAATTACTGGAGGGGCAAGTTGGTACTTTCTACCCGAGAATCTTAGAAACCAAACTTGGCAAATAGCTGTGATTTGTATTGCCATGGAGAAAGATGTGATTAATAGCAATCAATTGGTATGTAGGAATAAATCCAAGAAGGTGATATAAAATTATCTGTTACAAGAAATCATTTGTAAAGGGAGAAGATGCCTGTTTTGGGCACCACAGCATCGAACTGGAACACAAAGGCAAAGCCTTAAAACACCTAAGCAAGTAGAAACAAGACGGCACCATTAACCGTTGTGTTTTCCATCCTTGCACTTCCCCTGAAGCACCAGTGAAACCTTCTGTGTTGCTTTCCTCTATGCTGTTCTAATGAGTGCTGGATGTTATACGTGCTACAGAAAGTAGCGTTTTCCGTGTGCTGATCCTGCTTCTCTCAGAGCTCTCTGAATCACGTACGTGATCACTGTACCTTCAAACATCGTGGGCTGAAACATCAGCTATTACAAAGCCAGATGTGCCCTTTTGTATCAGTGGCCCATAGCTCAGAACATTTCAAGGTGTGGAGAGCTCATAAGCATCTTGTGACCTATAAAACCCCTATGTCAAACAAATAATAACACAAAACCAAACAAGCAAACAAACAAAAAAAAAAACCAAACCCAAAACAACGAAAAACCCAGCCCCAGGCTGAAGCCCCCCGGTTTGTTGCAGGTTCTGTGGAGGAGCACAGCTCTGTTTTCCAACTGCTGGAGTTCTGCTGCCATCCTGTGGCCACTCGGGCCACCTCCCCAGCGCTCCCAGCTGGGACCCGCCGAGGAGGCGACCGAAAAAACAAGCTCGTGGGCTTTTGCTGGTTTCCTTCAAGGGAGGCTGTATAACCCGCTGCCTCCTCTGCGGGGTTTGCTGTCACCAGTCTTGGTGTGATTTCTGCTTGATGAACCTCAGAGATAAGTAGTATAAAAGCAGGAAGCTGCAAACAATACCAAGGAGGACGAGGTAGCTTACGTAGAGGGGATGGGAGTCCAGGTCCAGGGCATGAGTGATCTGCAACCACGGATAACGCAAAATTAGGAATAGGCACAAAAACTTCACACCGGGTGTGTGAAGTGAGTTCAAGGTGTGAGCTTCCCTGGCCCCTGCCGCCTTTCCTCCCTTGGTTTCCAGCTGGATGTGACTTTCAGAGTGGTTTGATAGCTGGTTGTTGCTATGCTCTGTCTGGGGGCTGCAGTGTTTCAGAGGAACACGGTTTAGCTGCTGAACAATTTCAGCAAGCACGTAGTTGAGGCTTTTGTAGAAAATAGCTGCCCTTTATTCTCCTTTTCTTTTTCTCCTTTTCCACTAAGAAGATGATAAAAGGAGTGACTGCCGTAGGGATATCCGTAGGCACAAATTTAAAATATACCAAGTGTAACATGACTTCATGTATTGATTTAGTGCTTGCCAAATCTGAGGCCTATGTCATCTAGTTAAATACAATGGGCATATAGATAGCATTCTAATTAGTTATCAAATGTTCGTAAGAATTTTTATTGGTGACTTACAAGTTTCCCTGGTATTTGAAATGTAGTATTTCCAACAGTCATTTCATATGTGTGGTCAGTGAACTGAATTTGCATCATGCCTTGAAAATTCCATCTGAGAAAAGAGATTTTAGAAACCCAAAACGGAACTGGAAAAAAACAGCAGAAAGAAAGAAATTGATATACATACACAAAACTTACTTGAGACCTCAAAAACTGCTGTGTTGCTGCCAAACACAGCAGGTTTGTCTAATTTTGTGATGAGATGCTTTAAACATATGACAGTTTATTATTGGAAAAAATGGCAGCTAAATTTTACATTATTATGTAGAGATGGAAAATTAGGAGAGAGCTAATATCCATATCCATCAAACTCCACTGTCAACTAAGTCTCACTGGAGCTCAATCTTTATCTAATGGATATAATTCTTTTTACTGAAAAACTCAGCACCCATGTAAGAATCAAGTGTTTCAGCAGTGCTTTTTTTCACCAAACTTGTTGTTACCTGATTTTCAGATGGAGACACTGATGTCAAACGAACAGCCTGACTCCACCACCACTACCCAAGAAGACAACAGCCAGTTGCTGATGGGAACCATCAATGTTCCAGTCTGGAGGGATGGTCTGAGCACTGTCTTACCTGTCCAGAGGTTTTCCAAGCTTATCACAAAACCGCCGCTCAGGTAGAATGATGTGAAAAGGACGTTGCCGAAGAAGGCTGAGAGCTGTAACGTGGGCAGCAGCGCTGCCACCCAAAGTGCCATCGCGCGGGCACTGTATACGGCCAGCCACACCGAGAGGAAGTTCAGCAGGAAATGTTCTGGCTCCGGAATGAGGTTTGCCAGCCAGTAGATGGGAACCCCATAAATTATAACAAAAACACAGTGTTCTGGGAGCTCCCCCAAAATCTGTTCAGGAAGGAAAAAAAAAAAAAAAAAAGAAAGAATAAGTTAAATTATAATTACAAAACTACCTGAGATGCACCTTAATGTACTTATGGACTGTTTATAAAAGCTATAGGAAATACTCCCTTAGAATGTAATCATCTCCCTGTTAGGTGTTGTCAGTGTCATGCAAAAACAATCCGCAACAGAAACTGAAATCTGCACTAAGTTTTTCTCCAGTTGTGACAATTCCTGTAGCTAATTGTTAAATTGAGAGGATTCTTGTTACAGATTAGATGTCTTGTTTTATTACAGTTTGGCAGCTTCTAAGAATTTTAGACACTGTCCCTGAGAACCAGTGTGCTTGATAGCAGTAATACTGTTACTGACTCACGGAAAATGTATGTTTTGTCCAAATTTGGTTTAATCTAGTGTGAGATCAAATTTGAGACAGATTTGGCTGTTGATCACTTCCTCACTTTGTCCCAAAAGCATTCCAGTTCATAACTCTTTAACTCATTGTAAAACAAAAACATGCTTAGGATTGTCTCAAATATCTAAAGATACATATAGAGAGTATTATGATTATTTCTTCCAAAGAGGATTGCTACTATCCTCTAATACTAAGGTTGTAACAAATTACATCGATTTCTCTATGAATAATGTGCAATCTTTGTGACACAATGCAAAGAATATTTTTCTCTGGCAACCACTAATAAGCATTTAAAATCTTGTGCAGAAATGGAAACCTAAATTACAGATGCCATGGCAGGCAGAACTCATCTAACAGTGGCAACATCACAAAGAAGAGATTATTCTAAACCGTTGGTGAAAAAGAGGATGACATTTTAAAAGTTCTAAATTTATTTCTAGAAATTCTGGCTTTTAATGCACTTAATACAGTTGTTTGTCTCTGACCAGTAAAGGTGCAAACAGTCACTGGAAATGTCACAGTTGGTGTTTTGTCATTTCTGTTTTACCCTTTGTTTTAGCATTTAATAAGAATATTTTGTTTTACAGATCAAGACGTGTAATCAAACTTTCAAACGTGCTCCAGCAAATGAAATATGCAGGTATGTAAAACTGTCTAAACCCTTAAATTTGAGTTTGAGATTTCTCAAATTTTGGCCAAACAGTCCAGTGAAAGATTCTTCTTTGGCTTTTCTGTGGGTGGGATCTCAGCCATGACTTATGGCAACAGATCTAAGGTAGTGTGAGGTTTAATCTATTAATGCTAAAGAGGCAGGAACGATAGCCTTTTAGTTGGCAGACACAAAAGAACAAAGTCTGATATGGATGTGATCATTTATACAAGAAGCCTTTGGTTTGTTTGTGGTTTTTAATGTTAAAGCCAGCTGTTTGTATTTCCTGGCAACAAAACTGATTACCTTAGCAAAGAAGTATGGGCTAACAGAGTACATTCCGTCTTCCAAGTCATGATAAAGCATAGCTCTTTCCGAATGACCTGCAGGGTAGGAACAAACAGGTTGCTTTCATCCTAGGGTTGCATTAATAAGTATAATTTTTCATTGATTTAGGAATTTTCTGATTTTGATTGCTTATAACATTCACAAGAGAACTGACACTTACATTTGGCAATAACATCCAAAATCACTGTGAATGGGATTAGTGCACCTATCATGTACAACAGTGCTGTTGTGTCACGAATAGAGAGTCCGGATTTCTCATGGCCATAGTACAAAAATCCAATTAATAATGACATGAGAAGGGCCTCAAATCCATGGATTAATAACGTTGAAAGATCTCTGAAGTCATTGGAGACTTGACGACTAGGAAAACAGCAACATTGACCATAAGGTATAGTACTTACTAATGCCGCTTACATTCAGATACCTCGCCCCAAATGCTCTGCTAATTTTGTGGAACCTGCTGACTTTGAGTAGGACAGGAGTTGGGCTGTCTGGTTCTGTAAAGGATTTTACCTAATCAAAGCTATTGAGCTTCTGTAGCTGCCTAGTATTTCAAGTCTGAAATGCTGAAAGCTTGAAGGAAGGCAATGCGGGTGGGACAGTCTGATTTTTGGAGACGCAGAAGCAATTACTTCTGTTATAGAAGTCTCTTTGTTAAGGACCTGTAGCATAGGTTAACAATAGCTGATACTGGTGCCGATGTTCTACATGTATTAAACCAGCTGATTGTGCTTCTTTTGAGGACACAGGCATGAGACCCAACTACAAGTCCCATCAATGCTGGCTGTAATCAGTGAAGACTCCTGGCCTCAAATCTGAGGCAGAAGTGTGATGACGGCAAGGCCTACCATGAGGCTGCCTGGGCTTGCTGATGGTTGAGTCCCCAGGCTTCAGCATGGAGATCAGGATTACAGTACCCAAAACTGGGATGCAGGTTCCTGAGCCTGGAGGTTCCTGCTGCTCCTCAAGGCCATGGGCTCCCAGTGATGTGAGCCTGAGGTTGACTGCGTATGGAAGGAGCCCTGAGGCAGAAAAGTGGGGGCAATCCTGACATCTGGCTGCTGTCCTGCTCATGGGGCTGGGGTGAGCCCGTAGAGCAACACTTCTGCTCTACGGCTTGCTCAGGCCTAGCACGAGGTGTGCACTGTCAGCACACACTCAGTTGTGATTTTATGCTTCTTTCTTGTGCTTTAAGTACATAACTGTTTAAGCTGGAGACAGTATATAACTGTTGAAGCTGGAGATAAGTTACCTTAATAATATAGTGAACTGCTTTAAGGCTCCTGGTAACTGGTCACTGGAATGGTGAGGCATATTGATAGCCTCTTCTGAATTTAAATGGGACCTGCCCAAAAGAGAAAAAATTGGAATTAGCACAGGCTGTAGCTGTTGGTTTTGATCTGCTGTACGACACACTTCTCTTTACCTTTGCTTGCTGAATGTGGTTGCAACATTGTCATCTTCGGTTACTTTCCATAAGAAATCATCAAAATCTTTGACTTTTTCTAGGAACAGGTTGGCAAGAGTATTTGCTCTTTTTTGGCTTTCCATCTCCTTTTCTGTGGTCTGTTTATCAATACTAGTCAAATCAACTGCAAGACATTATTTGACATGAGTCCATATGCTACATGTGTGATAACTTTATGACATGCTTAGAATCAGAGATTTCATCATGAACAAACAGTATGACTTCTGTGTCTATGCATTAAGCTACAATGGTTAAAACTTTATCAATTACTTTAGCTAGATTAGAGAAGAACAGATTTTTAATGTATATTTTGTCTTGGGAGATGTTTCTTATCTAGTCATTCAACAAAACACTGAGAGATTTAATTATTTAATAATTTATTATCGTAATATTGTAAACTACTATTTTAGATTTTTCTGAATTTAGTAGTGGCTTGAGAGGGCTGCTGAGACTAAACAATTTGAATTTCCTTCCTGGCATCTAGGCATTTACAATCCTTTTAGGCCAATTATGTGGCCTTGACCTAAATCACATGGGTTTTTTCCATCTGCAAAATGATAGTTATCATCTTCTTTTGTATCTTACAGAGGTGCCATAAACTTTACCTGATACTGAGAAAGCCCATGAAGAACATTACCCAAGGACAGCATAGTAGCAGCAACAATAGTTGCCTTAGCACTATTTTTATTATTTAACACATCTATTTTTTTAAATCTAAATTTTTACTGGTATTTTCCAATGCTGACCTTCAGTATAGAGTGACAATACCCGGTGTTTTGCCGATGCTTGCTGAGAGAACTATCGCTGCACATTTCATAACTATTTATGTTAGGCTGATCATCTCTGTTCAGACTCTCTTCAGCAGAAGTTCATGAAAGAAGAAATGAGTTGCCACCTGCTGTACACCCCCCCTCCTTCTGCCATGGTCTTCTGTTTCTCTGTCTGACACACAGCCAGCATTTGTGCGTTTCCATCAGGTGCTCCTTCTTCCTGTGGCATCCTCTACCATTCTGTCCCATTTCCACTTTCCTGCTGCCCATATTTCTCTTCTCTTTCTGTGGGTACTGACTCTGTGCATTGCTGCTAAATGATCTTCCAGCTCCCCTTCTCATCCCTGTCGTATCCATGTCATAGGGGTTTGTCTCTCTAACCACAGGCCATAGCTACAAGTTTCCCCAGGACTGCCTCATATTGTCCATCCCCGTATGGGGGTGCTGCAAGCCTTCCTTAAGGCTGTGCTTGGCTGAGAAGGACTGCTGTGAACCGTGGCAGTGGTAAAGGTCTTCTTGCAGGGCTTGACACTGAGGCTAACTTCTGTTTATCTCTGCTCAGCTGATAGGAGCTGACACCGCCTGCCACATAGGCACAGCCGAAGAGGTTACTCCAGAGCACTGAAGCTGATGGCTCTACAAGGTTTCCCAGCCAACTTGAGTGCAAAGACTGAAGGCCTGGAACTGAACCAACCTCTCTGGTAAGAGACTACTCCTGTTAGATTAACAGGGCCAGATTCCCTTTGAGCATTGTAAAACCAGAAGAGGAATGGATTTGGAAACACGTAGTTAAACTTCTTTGAGAAGAATAATAAAAGGATTGCTGTTCTGAGTTTGGTTTTTCTCCCTTCTCTTCCCAGCACTCCTCTTTCCCATTTGCTGTTCCAGGTGTGTATTACTTCTCACCCTGGGAAACTCATTTCCCACGTTTCTTGATTCAGAAGACAGAGAGAACTGGCTACAGAAAGCAATTGATGAGTTCACCCATGTCTTTCTCAGTGCAGGTAAAAGTTTCAACCAGCTAAAGCATGGGAATAAGCGTGCTAAACATGTGGAAGAGTTGCCACACCTGGCAGGGTTAGAAGGAGGATTATTGAAAATTGATTTTGTCCATACCTCTTGTTTTTGTTACATTTCCTGTACTGACAAATAAGGATCATATTAAAACCTGAACAGAATTGATTTGAGTCAGTTATAAGGCATTTCTAAGACAGTTATGGTCAATAAAAATCAATGTTAGCTGATACACTTACAAAAGCAAATGATTTCCAGTAACCTTTTTTTATGACAGTACTTGATACTAACCATAGAAATCTGCAGGATTGCTGTACCTTGGGCAGGGATAGCCTAGTTCTGTGAAATACTGGACCATGTCTCTAGCTGTTCCAGAATAGACAGTGACTCCAGAAGTCATCAGAAGAACTAAATCAAACAGTTGGAAGATATCTGAGCGGGGCTGATGAAGTGAAAGAAGAACTAATCTGTTTCCTCTGGCCAGTCTGGATAATGTTATCACAAGGTTATGTGCAGTAAAACTGTCCAGTCCAGATGTGGGTTCATCAAGTATGAGTATTCCTGCCAAAGACAATAAGTTTAGCTGTGGAAAGCAGAGTGTTTGATTTGAAAAATATGTTCTAAGCGAAATGGTGCTAGTGCATGAATTCTCACTGATATATTCCTTTTTTTTTAAAGTCCAAAGTATATTTCATACCAGCATCAAATAATATTCAGCAATGGAAATTTCTTCCCCTATCTCTTACTGAACATGATGACCAAGAACAATTATTTTAAATCTATCTTGCTCCCACTAGGAATAAGATATTTTTTTTTCTAATTATTTTTCACTGGGATGCAGATTTAAGTTCCTTATTAAATTTACATTCTTCTCTGCAGTTTTGCACTGCCTGTGCAAATATCAGGTATGTGAATATTAATTAATACAGTAGTACTAGTTTTGTATCCCGCTTACTGAAAGGATATTTTAGCGTAAATATTTAAACCTCTTGCATTATTAATGTGTAAATGCACAGTATTAATTTAGATAGCTCCTCCTCCTCCCAGCCTCTGCTGTATTTTCCACCTATTTGCACATATATATGAAGATAGGTATGTTTGGATTTTTTGTGTTTGCTTTGCAGTTGATTGATTGTTACAATCTTGAAAGTGTTTTATTACTTTGCAGTGTTTGAGTTGTTATAGAACCTTATAGCCTCAATCAGCGCAAGGCAATGTCTGCACACAGACATAGTTTCTGTACTGAGGGGTATAACATGTTTGAAATGTAAAGAAAGTTTTACTTACTTTTTCCCAGAACTAACTATGTTTTTTCTTCAGTACCAGTATATCTATTCCTGGGCATCACTTCTTATAAAAAAAGACTTCTGCTTTCCCGGTAATTGCAAAAATAGAGCTTTATGCAAGCAGAGAATTCTCAGCTCCATTTCCTAGTAGAGAGCTGATGGGAAATCTTGCTCAGTGAGAGGCTCAGCTAAGATTAGGAGTCCCTTTGATATGTATAAGAACAGATAGGGAATTCAATCCTGCAAAATGAACTGTGGATTTAGCCTCGTGTTTTGCTTCTGCTGAAGATGATGGAAATTTCTAGTTCACCTGCGGCATGAGCCAGCCACGTCAATGAGTTGCACAAGACCACAATGACTGACTATGCAGCCAAGAAAATGACCTTCCCTGTTAACATTGCACATGTAAATTGGAGGAAAGGAAAACAATCCAGATGTTGTTGTAGGCCGGCAGCCTTCCAAAGTAACTTGTGGCATGTGGTCAGATAAAGACCTCATGCTGATATACACAAACCAGAGTACTGCTGGGAGGGTGACTTCAGGCAACTTTCAGTAGTCTGTGTAATGATGGTTTTAGAGACCGATGGGTAAAGGTTTCTGAGGGGCTTTGCCTGGCTCTGTAGCTACTGCTCCATTGGCAAAGGTGACAGAAGCAGCAGTGGGCTGGCTCCTGAACTGCTCCTGCTCCATTTACAGAATTATTACTGTAATATTTACATTATTATCTCTGATCAGCACTGATTTCAATTTAAACAAACAGATCAGCACCTTGCTATGGAGAGCTAACCTCTGCCAGCGGGTGATGCAAGGCCTGTTAAGTGTCCTGAGTATGAACTCATCAAGGTGCCCCAGGGGCAGCTGGGTGTATGGCTCTTCCCTGAAAGCTCCCATATTCATTTACTGCCCCATTTCCCACAGTGGGCACAAGGGAAGGTGTCAGGGTTTTGCTCACCTGGATTCCAGAGCAGCTGCACACCGATGCTCACTCTCCGTCTCTCCCCTCCCGAAACGCCACGGAGGTACTCATTCCCTACCCTTGTGTTTGCACACTGGCGCAAGCGTAATTCTGCTATAACATCTTCTACCTGGGGGGATACGAAGGGCAACAGAGATAAAGCAGGAGTTTATTTGCAGATTTGTGCATAGATAAAGCTGAAAACACGATTAATGTAGTTAAAATTCATCTGGATGCTTCAGTGCCATCTGATCAAGAGACACTTGAAAACAAATCTTGATTTTAGAGATAACATTAAAAAAGGCTCAGTGATCAGCAATTTAGTTCTTCTTTCAGCCTCTCTAATGCTTTCTCTAGATTGTCATTTTTTATGAACTTTGGAACAATTGCTGGTTTCTATCTTGAAAGAAGAAAAAGGTTTATAATTCATAATCTACATAAAAAAATGCCAGATTAGCTGTTCTGACTCCAAACACACAGGATCTCTTGGAGAATTCCTGTCAGACACATTTTTGACAACTTTATTTTTTCCAACAGCTTAATTACCCTTTTTTTCCTTTGCGAGTCTGAAAAAAACTTTGGAAGGCGCAGTTTGGCAACGAACAATAGAGTTTCTCTGACAGTCAGGTGGGGGAGCAGTCGGTCATCCTGCCGCACATGTGCTATGCATTTCTTAACAAGCTGTGGAGTGCTGGGTTTGTTATTGATCAAGATTTGACCAGACTTGATTTTGCCTCCATGATCCCGGCAGGTTATCACGTCAAGCAAGGATGTCTTTCCACCAGCTAGAAAAAAAAATAATTGAAAATTAAATTAATTGCTAAGGAATCATTTTGAAAAGTGATTTAGTCACAGAGAGAGAATAGAAGTTTTCAGTCTTTAATGTCTTTTCCCCAGCCCTTTCCAAAGATTTTCCAAAGCCACAGAGGCAGAATGGTCTTGAAAGAGAATACCAACTACAAGCTCATGTTCAGGAAATCTCTCTGCTCTGGAATGGAGTATGTGGCTGTAACCTTTGTAATTTCTCAGCAGAATTGGGTAGTTGGGCGTTGAGGATAAGCCCATGAACTCAAGAAGCATGGTCTCTTTGACCTCTGATAAGCCCATGAACTCAAGAAGCATGGTCTCTTTGACCTCTCGTTACCTCTCTTTCACTTTTGGAACACAGGTGAAAGGTGGTACCCCGTGCTTGGCTGCAAGGCTGGCACCTAAACGCTAGGCAAGAGCTTGCTCTGTGGAGGGAATTGTGAATTCAGAAATGGCAGCTGGAACAGCTGAATGACTAAGGTGCTGAATGATTATGCACACAATAAGAATTTAAATCATGATTGAAATAAAAATTATTATGACTTAAATAAGACAAAAAGTAATTTAAATAATTAAGAAAAGCTGTCTCATGCTCAGAGGTAAGAAAAGTGAAACAATGAAAACAAAACCTGATTTGGAATTAAATAGCAAATGAATTTTTCCTTTTTGCTGTATGATACTGTATGTAAACACACAGAGCTCTCTTATTATGATTAGATGTCATTTATTTCTAGTCTCCCTGTTGAAAGATTAACTCCACGCTTGTTTCTTAATATATACATTTTAAACCCATCCATCTGTAAAACACATATTGCTCTATTTAAGAGTGACATACTGATTGCCATTGACAGTGTGAAACCCATAAGCAGTTTAATCCATTTTACTAAGGCATTTGATGAAATAGATGATAAACAGCTTTTAATAATAGTTTGACTAGTTTGCTGAAAGGGGTTTGTGCTCAGTGTATATTACCTTACAAAGGTGCTGTATCTATAACTCAATATGCTTTTTCATCAGAAGCTTTTCCTTTTATTATCAGGAGAATCTCTAAGGTACAACTTCAGTTGCATTTAGGATATGTGCCAAGAAAAAGTTCCCATGGAAATGGGGAAGAAAAACCTCTTTTGTAGAAATAAAGTTAAAACTTCTTTGGCAAATATGCCTTGCCTTTGAGAGAGAACATCTTCACTGAATCACTGAGCTACCCTGATGTAAGAGTCTAGTGGAGACACAGCATGGGGGGGGTTTACCTCCAAAGTATGGGCACTTTTTACTTCAGTTTAACAGGTCACGTGTCTCCCTCTTATCCCCCCAGATGACTCAACTAACCACATGGGGTAAGGGCCATCTCTCCATTAGTCAGCCTCACCCCGGAGAAGATTAAACCAGTCCCACCAGAAAATGAAAGGGAAAAAATAAGATGTAAGAAAAGAGAGACCCATTTTAAAGCCAAACAGAAGAGGAACTATCTTCTCCGTAAGTTTCTCTTAATTAATCAAAATGCCATATTTTATCCTGTTAGAATTGCTTCAATCTGAAGGGATTTCCTGCTTATGGCTATGCAAGTTGCCACTGATCTTTCTTATGGGGTCTGGCCTTATTTGTCTGCTGTGTTACTGGGTAAGGTAAGGTCTGTAACTGGCCTGTTTTAAATCTCAACCATGAAGCTGATTCATGTCCAGCAGAACTGGAACTGCAAGCCATAGTTATAAAAATACCCCACTATAACTCAGGAAACAAACTGCAAATATGTACAAGTCATAACAAAATTAGTTTTGAAAATAAAATCTATTTTTCCCCCCCAGTATCAGTCTTTGTTTCCTCATACATTCTAAATAATATGTTTAAGTGGCACATTTCAAATAGTTGTTTCTCAATTAGATTTTGCCTTTCTAAAGAATACAGAGTATTTTCTTGGCTGTGTATGTTTTAGCTAAGAGTTGGACAAATCATGAAAATACATTGCTCTTACCAGTGCTTCCTATAATAGCTAGCATCTGACCACTTTGAACTTTTAAATTCAGATTCTGAATTACTGACACACGAGAACGGGGATCTGATTTCCAGGTCCACGGCATTTTCATCTGTGCGAGGCTTTCATACCAGGGAATCTGGGATGCCATGTTAACCTAACAAAGGAAGAAACAAGTCCCTTCAATTACAACAATAAACAATTTAGCAATAAATATCTTTGAAGTTATGATGTTACAAGCACAGAATATGTTAAAATAATATTGTTAATCTTCATAAATACATGGAAGAAAGTTCTTTTCCAGCCAAGTATGGTTTCTGTACTTTGCTTCTTATTCCTATTAAACACTAAAGCTATCTCTGTCCTCTGTTAATTTAGTAATTTCTTGCTGTTGTAAACTTTAATTTTTAAAAAATTTTATATACAATTTTAAATTACTCAAAACTGAAAATTGTGAAGTCTACTTCAGGTGCCATGGTGGCACTAAGAGAGATGAAAAATTTCACTGGCTCCCTGAAATCCTCCTTGTGTTTGTCATCCTCTCCTTGTCTCCTTCCACATGCTTATTCTTGCCAGCAAGGGCTCCCGACATCCCAAGCTGAACAGAAAGTCCCTCTGCCTCAGCCCTCAGAGGAATAATTTTTGTCAAGACTGAGAAAAAACAGAACCTAGAAACAAACCTCTTTTCCTGTCTTATCCCCTAGATTTACTAGATATATTTACAATGGAGAGTCTAGCCTGCTGTCAATATTGCAGCCAAGGGCATGATTCTCCTTACAAAACCTCTGTGTATTTGACTGTGCAATGGTCATGTGAATTAGTGTTGTGAACTTCAACTTCGTTCAGCTTTTAAAATGACTTGCATATAGAAACAGATATTGCCGGATATCCTCCCTGCTGAAGAGAAAATATAAAGTACAACTTTTACCTGGTAGTTGAGTTCTTTGACCTCAAGAACATTTGATTTTCCGCTGTATGTGAAATACAGACTGTTATCTTCTTCAGAGCAAAAAATACTGTCCTGGGCCTTGGTCTGGAAGAGTTATTAGGTTAGTTATAATAGTGAAAGTGAATTACAATACTTAAAGTGCTGTTAAAATTTGAATTCAGAAAAGGCAAAGCAGAAAGGGAAGTACATTTTATGGGATGGAACAGTATTGTTGACAAGTTACTGTAGTGCAGAAGTCTGAAGGGTTGAAATGAGTTATCTGTTAATCGGCGTGAAACGTACTTTGTTCTGGCAGCATGTGTGAGGGCCAAACATGCTGTGCTATGCTCTTCTATTTGCTTTCAGTTTGAATGGGATCACTTTCAAGATGGAGATAAATTTCATGCCACCATAAAGAGATTGGACTCTTATTTCTGGTTTTGAGGAAAAAATGTAATGCTTCTGCAACATTAGTCTACTGGATCAAAATGGTGCATATTGAAATTCATAAGGTATGGCAGCTAAAAATTAAGATTCACTGGGAGTATGACAGATACCGAATTCCACAGAGACTCCTTAACTTTAGAGGCTTTATGAACAAGAAGGTGTATGACCACGAGTACAGTCTTGCTCCTCTTTCATCTTTTAAATTCACAGTTTGTCAACTGGAACTTGGTGTTCTGAGATATGAGTTGAAATAAGAGAGTCTCTAGGTGGCTTCATTAACCTTTTGCATCTAACTGCAATTAAGAAGTCTTTGCTGAGGCAGATTTCTGGCTCCGAGTTTAATTTTGCGTGCAAGCCTATAGTTTTTACTCCAGACAGCCATATCTCTCCCAGAGCCTTGTGCCTTTCCTACGAGTCAGACTCATTTCCTAGCCAAGGCAAACGTACCTCTTCCCTGTCTCGCAGACCCTGTCCCTGCCTGTGGTATCTTTGGCAGATGGTGACTACAGCCTTTCTGTGCACCTCCTACCCGCACAGCAAACAAGGCTAATAATCTTTTCGGTCTCAATACACAGTGGAAAGCAGCATGACACCAAGCAGCCTGAAAAGCCATCTTAAAGCCCTCCAGACTCCCCCCACTGCTAGAGCACTCTGTGCTCTCACTCGCGTTGAACTTAATTTTGCAAAAAGCAGGTGGTCCCCAGCAAATGTGAGGAGCCGGTTTTACAGCCCAAAGGCATGTCCTGAGAAAGCCAGTCCTGGCCATGCTCAGGGACCTTCTGCTCCATCCACGTATTTGAAGATTCCCCTCTCTCAGCCCCACCACCGTGGCATCTGAGCACAGCTTAGGTGGCACCTGGTTTCTTCCCCACTGCACTCTTGTTGGGGGTGAGGAGGCTTTCTGCTCGCCGGTTCAGAGGTGGAGGAGACAAGGGCTTGCTGCCTGCAAAAGCCTGGTCGGCAGGCTGGCCACCCGCCTCTCCCAGCTCCTGGCCAAGCACTGGAGCTGTGGGACAGCTGAGCCCCAGGGGCTCCCTCCCCGCTCCCCGCAGGTCTCGCTAACCTGGCTCCAGCCGGCACTGTCCAGAGAGACATTTTCAGGGGCTTCCTTCATGTTGGCGCTGGAAGGTCTCGCTCCCTGAGGGTGGTTTGACTGTTGGCTCTTTGCAGGCTGTGCAAATCCGTCTCCTCTTGGACCTGAGCTCAGCCCTTTCCAGGCGCCCTCACCACAGCACCATTTCTCCTGGCACGCTGTGTCTGCAGCTGATGTGACCCCGTGGACAGGGAAATATTCCCCTCCTCTGGGGACAGTAACAGCTCGGGCTAAAGGTACATCAGATAGTGGCTTTAGCTAATCGCCTATCAGTTGTTCTCAGGAAAAAGAAAGAACTGAGTGCCCCTCTATTTTCTTTCAGGCACTTCCCTGGGTGGGCAGCGCTGGGGACAGTGACCTGCTCTGACCCGGGGACAGCGGGGAGCTGCCCCTGCCCATTGCCGGGGGAGGCATGGTGGTGGCAGCATCAGGCACTTGGCCAGCGGCGTGAGGGAGGGAAGAGCAAGCCTGTGGAGCCTCAGCACCCGAGGATGTCGAGCAGAGGGTCTCCCGCCCTGGAGAGGAGCAGCGGCGGTGGGCAGACAGGCCAGGTGAAGGCCCCGGTGCAGCCCTCCGACAGCATCAGTGTCCGAGGTGTCTCCTACACTGTCAGGTAGGGCCTGGAAAGTGACATGGTGAGACCGTGCCCGCTGGGAGTTGCTCTGACCCCAGGGACTGAGAGGAGTGGGGCTGAGACCGGTGGGATGTGGGTTTGGCCCAGTGAAGAAGGAGGGACATGTCCCGGCCGCTGGCCTCGTGGTGCTGGGCTGCCCGCCACAGGCTAGAGTACAGGGCATGAGGGAGGCAGAGCTGGTCTGTCCTGCAGGGGGTTCACCAGTTCTTCTTCATGTCTTTGAAGGAGATGCTTTTGAAAAGGTTTTCAGAGATTGTGCCTCCTAGCAGTCATTCTGAAAAATCTGTACCTTCCACATAACACCGAAGTTAAAAAGTTAAAGCCAGGAGGGGGGAGGAAGAAAGTTAATTTTTCTTTTGTTTTTCCTCCCAACACTTTAAAATCCTTGCAGGCTCCTATCCAACTTGCAAATAGTTACAAACCGTTCACTTGCTTGACGCAAAATTTTAAATCTTTTCTGTTTCATCTTTTTTGATGTTTGTTTTCGAAGAGAACGTGTTGGCCCATGGTGGAACGTTTCTCTATATCATAAAAAATGGACCCGGCAAATACTTAAGGATGTTTCATTTCACATAGAGAGTGGACAGATTATGGGGATTTTAGGAAATTCTGGTAAGTTGTTCCAGTACTTAAAAAGATATATGATTGGAGTTAATACCAGTGACTTCCACAGTGGTATGAATGTGACTGAGGTGTCTCTTTGAAGTAATGAAATTGCAGCTAGTTTTAACCTCCGCTTTGGAAAACTCTGGTGCTTGGTTTTCAGAGTTCAGTCTTCTGTTGTCTAACTAACAATTATAATTTCAATAAAAGATAAAGTTACTCCTAAACCCAAATGTTTCACTATGAAGTGTGAATTTGTATTAATTACATGCTAATTTACATGCATTCTAGGTTTCCCATTTATTTCTAACTGCATTATTTAGCTTATTTTTTATTATCTAACTGCATTTAACTAGCTGCATTATTATTTTAATGTTATTGAGAAAAAAAGCACTTTCTTCTTTTCATACATCTCCATCCAAGAGAAGCTACGGCTCTTGAAATCCTAAAATTCATCTCATCACATGATTAATTTCTTTTATTTGAAAGGATCTGGGAAAACGACACTTCTGGATGCAATATCAGGAAGACTGGGACATAAAGAAAATTTCTTTGGTGAAGTGTACGTGAATGGACGTCAGCTGAAGAGGGAACAGTTTAGAGATTGTTTCTCTTATGTGCCACAGGTTAATTTCTGCAATTATTTTTGTTCACTGTGCTTCCTCTCATGTAAAGAAAGTAAAGTTGCTAGTGTAATGGAGTAATGTAATCTGTGTTTTTACTAGTGAATTTGGTGCAAAGCACTTACTAGATTTTATGAATGAATGAAGGTTGTGCGAACAGGGGAAAGATCTTAATTACTAAAGGACTAACTGCTGCTTCCTCTTCACCTTTTTTTTTTCCAGAATGACACTTTGTTAAGCTTCCTTACCATACAAGAGTCTCTGACCTACACTGCTTTGCTAACTCTTCAGAAATGCTCCAATGACGTCATCAAAAAGAAGGTCTGTATTTTATCATCTTCCACTAGAAAGGCAGACATGATGTCATGTAATGCTGTCACCGGCAGCGCTTTCCATCCATGGCTGTGTTTTACACTTAAAAGATTTTGTAATACTCCTCATTCTGCAAGCGGGGAGAAATGCTCCTGCTAAGGAGTAGGACATGAGCTCTCTGGTACTCCCTACCTCTGCAAGGGGCTTGTTCTGATGCCCCAGGGAGTCACCATTACGGTGGGACAAGACTCTCCTGCCCAAAGCTGCAGCAGGTACTGCTGCAGGAGATGCTGCTGTTGGTATCAAGGTCAGTTCCTCTTGCCCAGCTGGGAAGCCCACGTATCTGGGGTATTTAGGGCCATGTCTGCTGGCAAGTCTCATGGACAGTAGACGTCACTTTGACACTATTCTGGCTCCTGTAGGATGCCACTCACTCACCAGAATAGCTCTGAAAAGCACTGGTCTAATAAGCTCCCTACAAGCTATATTCTTGTTAAAATAGATGTTTTTCAGATCTGTTAAAGGACACTCTGGCCTCTGTTGAGAGTAAAAATTGGATATTCCTGACCAAAGGCTCTTGCTCTCTGTCTTGTCTCTTCACCTGTTTTCCACTCAGAATTGATGTGCTTTTCTGGTCCCTTATTTTGCAAGCCAGACCAGAACATTATGCTTTCTACCTTAACTTCTAGTCCCATGTCTGAGCACTTCATCTCTTAATGTCAACTGAAGCTAAAATTGTACTCATTTCAGAATACATGAAAATAAAATTTGAAAAATAATAATTGAACTAATATATTAAAAATAATCAAATAGAAATGAAACCAGACACCTTCCAACTAGAATAGATGCAAGCATCATATAGGGAAAGCTATAGCTTAAAATTATGTGGGGCTTTTTCTTTATTTTTTTTTTTATTTTGCACAAGCGTACTTGAGTTGGACTGTGTTTAGTCTTTATAAACTCTAATTTTTCAGGTAGATGCGGTTATGGCTGAGCTGAGTCTCAGCCACATTGCTGACAAAATAATTGGAAGCCGTATTTTTGTGGGAATCTCTGGGGGTGAGAGGCGTCGTGTTTCAATTGCAGCCCAGCTACTACAAGACCCTAGTAAGTACCACTGCATAGATTTTCAAAATACAACAAAACAGTGTCACTTTGTGCTCCTACCATGGGCCTCCATAAACCACTTTAAAATGCAAAAGCGTTTATATTCTGTAATTCAGCAAAAGTTAGTTTAGTAATGACAGAAAATGATGAGCAGTATCTCAGGTCTGCCGTTAATCTATTAGTTGATCTTGGAAAGTAGGCAATTTTAAAATCTTAGAGACTGAACATAAGTTTAGACTTGCATTTATCTATTGCAAGTCTTTCTGGGCTTGCCTTTCCCATCTATGAAATGTTGATTGCAGCACATTAATTTATATTTTTTTTGAGAGCATTAGAGCCATACATATGCAAGCACTGAGCATTGAAGCGGATTAGTCATGGGAAACAGCACTCAGTTTTGAGATAGTTTCTTGAAGGTTCCAGAATCTTATGGAGTGAACATATAGCATGCATTTATTGGATTCTGGAATCCTCATAGGTGTGCGGATGTGCTAGGATTGCATACTAGGCAGGAAAGAGCATTTAAATAGCAAAGTGAAGTTTATCACTGCTACTGGTGGGTCCTGGAGAGTTTATTGGGTGTAGTTATTGCTCAGTAAGTTCACTAAACTCTATAGTAAACACTGTAGTAATTCTGAAACTCTATAGTAAACACTGTAGTAATTCTGTGTAGATAAACCTATAGAGAAAGCTCTCCTCCTTCCCTATCCTGCCCAAGGTTGAACTGCCTTCTGTGCTATGTCTCATCTATGTAAAAATAATGGATTTGACTGTATCTTTTACCCTTCCATGTGCAATAAAATCATGAAGAAAATCCAATACCGCTACCACCACCTCTGTCATCTATGGAATTATATATACTGTATTTTAACAACTCTTAATTTGTTCATAACAAATTCTGTGTGTATATACAGATTTAATTCGGATTATAACATCTAGCTAATTATGGCAATTATATTTACATTCGTATACATGCTGAAATTTATCGTTATTGTTCTTAGAAGCTGATGTATACATCAAATCTACTTTGGTTATTTTCAGATTTCACCTGAACTTGGAAAAAAATGATTATGCCCTGATCCTGCAGTAGTTTATGTCCTTATTCCTAGTCATTGAATTTGAACTGCTGAAACTAACTAAAACGAAAAGATCACATCATGGCAATATCTATGCATACTCTGCTTTACACATGGAACTTCATATGTAAATTAATTTCGATACTATTTGCCAAAGCGGCTTCAGAGGCAGAAGTTGTAACATTTGCTCCCCATTTACCTGAGTTCTAATGCTATTCCTTGTCATTTCACAGAGGTCATGCTACTTGATGAACCAACGACAGGGCTGGACTGCATGACTGCAAACCACATTGTTTCGCTTCTCTCAGAGCTTGCACACAGAGACAGGATTGTGATTATTACAATTCATCAGCCTCGCTCAGAACTCTTCAGGGTAAATGATAGCTACTCACTATTTGCTTTTTTTACCAGGATTTTTAGTACCTAGGTTCTTTTCAGAATAAAAGTACAAGGTCCAGTATAGTTGCCTTCAAAGGCTGTCTTCCTCCCCCTCTGCATAAATGCAGGCTTGTCTTGAACTTTGCAGCTCTCGCTTTCTGCCAGTCACAGGGCACTTTGGGACACAGACTGCCCTGTGAAAATAGCATGCGCACTGACTGTGTGCCTAACTTCCGTGTGATGCAGCTACCCACATCGAAAACACTGGGAGAAGCCATGTGTGCAGGCACTGTAAAACCTAGCACTTTATTTATCTTTACTTATTCATATTTAAGTAGCACTTGTAATTTGAGACGGATAAAGCCATGATTTGGAATGGAAAGGAAAAAAAAATCAAATCTTTATTTTTTTTCTCTTTGTGTCAAGTTGTGCGTATACCTTGGTCATGTGGTGGGGCAGGCCTGCCCTGCAGGGCTTGTGCTGGGGAGAGTGTTTCTCCCTCCCCTTTGCTGTTTCGCACTTTGCTCCCCTTGACACATACACCACATGAATGCAAGGCACCTCTTCCCTGGCCGACAGAACTCAGATTAAGTGGTCATGAAGCCAGAGGGGAGTGGTGGTGCTTTTCTGGACTGAAAGCAGTCCTGGTTCCTTGGAAATATGGATCGATCATAGCTGGTGGGAACCCTGCCCTGGCAAACGTTCAGCCAAAGAGCAGTGCTGTTAAAGTCCTTAAGCACTTCAGAATAATCTGTCCAACAGTTTGGGGATTTTACAGACTGGGGCTATTAAG
Organism: Limnodromus scolopaceus; assembly: GCA_028565335.1. Classification (NCBI taxonomy): domain Eukaryota; kingdom Metazoa; phylum Chordata; class Aves; order Charadriiformes; family Scolopacidae; genus Limnodromus; species Limnodromus scolopaceus. The sequence continues at coordinate 28,199,476 of JAOXNO010000024.1, read as the reverse complement.
TGCCAAAGGAGGTCAGTCAGTAAGTCAAGGTGCATTAGAAGTGAAGCCAGAAGCCCACAGCTCCCATTTCTGTTTGTGGATTACCTCTGTGTGCTGCTGTCTCTGGCAGTTTTAAGAACCACTAGTTTTAAGAGCCTGCAAACATTTCATCTTGCAGAACAACCAATGCGTGTGATTAGAAAGGACAAAATTTCTTTGACAGAAATATACTAAGGAAGTTTGAATGTGTCAAAACTATTTTTCCTGTCAAAGCATTTCTATTATCAAGACAGTAGCTGTACTCAAGAATTAATGTGCTGCTTCTTGGTATGTATTGTTAATATATTAATATGCTCCCCACAGTTATTTGACAAAATAGCCATCATGAGCTTTGGAGAAATGGTTTTCTGTGGGAACCCTATGGAAATGATCACATTTTTTAGTGACTGTGGCTATTCTTGTCCTGAGCAATCAAATCCTTTTGACTTCTATGGTAAGTTGGTCTAAGTTGTTTCAGTAAAAATACGGGCTTCCTTTAGACATGCAAGTTGTTTTCTTCCCTGAATTAACATTTTCCAGAGATAAAAATGTGCTTGATTTTTTCTCCAACTTCGTAACTATTCTCAGCTCAGAGAAAAGTGAGGGCTGGGCCTGTGTAACCTCCACTGAGTCCATAAAATAGCAGAAGTTTGCAGTAGGTCTGAAACACAGCAGAAAGGAGTAAACTACCAATAGAAAAGGGAATCTCAACTTTATGAGACTTGTGGATTCCTGATTGTGTCTCCCTTTGGCTGTCCACTGGACGTTGGAAAACCAGTTTGATCCCAAAGCTATTCCTATGCTCTTATAGACTCTGTGATGCCAAGAAACTGAAAACAGTGGTTGCCTGGAGGGAAGGATGTAGAATAAATATGGGATGACTGAGGCATCAATTTCCATAGATACCAAGTTTTAGGTTTCTGAAAGTTTGGGAAGTTGCTAATACCAGGGTGAGCTACTGGAGCAGAGCACATGGATGCTTCAGGAGACAACGAGAGCAAGCTGTTGGCAAAAGCTGAAGAGTATGGTTTTACCAATTCAGGATGAAGAAAAAAGCGTCAGCGCTTCTCCAAAATCCAGAGATTTTGGAAATTAGGCTTGGTTTTGCTGCAGTGCATGTGTGTACCTGATCTGTGCAGACACATGTTTGAAGAATACATGTATGTGTTTGTGTGTGTGTATCTATCTAACTATCTTTTTTTAATCTAGTATGTGGGGTGATTTCTGATGATACTAGCCAGGCGTTAACAGGGGAATTTGACCAATCCAAAAAGCTGTATTCAGAAACATGGCACATTCAGAGAAGGCAGTGTTTTTCTATTGTCTAGGTGGCATCCTAAACTCAGAGAGAAGAGAGGATGGTTGTTGACATGAAGCTGGAATGGGATGAAGCTGAAAATACTGGTGTGACAGTGAGGATAATTTTGCCTTTATGAATTTGAATAGTCTTGAAAAGCATAGATGATTTGAGATTTAGACCCACTTTTTAAAAGCTTGGTAAAGAGAGTACTGCATTCTTCAAATGTCAACCTTTGAATGTGACAAGAAAAGGAAAAACTACAGTTTAGAGCAAAGAATCATCAGAATATTTAGTCTATGGAAAATTGGTAGTTTACATTTTTTTGTGTGAATTAATGATGTGAATGAAGGGACAGATTCTGATATAATTTACACCAACAGCAGAGAAAAATAGATTCTATGTGTTGTATGGATTATATTACTGAAATGTCACATGTTGTGTTTATAGAAAAAAAAAAAGTAGAAATGCATGGTAGGCATTAGCTAGTTGGTTGGTGTATCTATTAGTCAGTGATTTTTAAAACACACCTGGTTGCCATTTATTTCCTGTGTGACTTCCAGCAAGTCACACTCACCAAGTTTTAAAAAGTGTGTCTGCATTTTGGTTGTTCTTATTTACAGAAATGAAGACTTCATTTTGGATAAGTTTATCAGTAAAGGCAATTCTGCAGAATTCCAGCTTTCAGAACACTAGGGAAGTCTTCATAAGCTTAATTCAGGTTTTGAGGACACATTAAGAATCTTGGACAAGGGCTACTTTTCTTTTGTCCAATTTGTATTTTAAAGTTAGGCATAACACTGTAAAACTGAAATCTAAGCACCATAGAAACTTTAGCAATAAATAACTATAAAGATCTCTTATCAGATGTTGAAGTGATATAAAAATCCATAAGAATAGCTATTCCTGAGATCAACAATCCAATTTTTGAAACCTTAGATAATTCCTTGCTATTAAGGGAAAAGGGAAATTCTAATGCATTTTAGCATTATTCACGAATCCTTATGACTTGTGCATATAGCACACACAAATTTCCCATCTGCCAATAAAAGAATTTGTGGTGTCAGGGCCAAGTATACATGGATTTATTAG
>JAOXNO010000024.1:28166839-28196969 GCA_028565335.1 Limnodromus scolopaceus | reverse complement strand
ATATAGCACACACAAATTTCCCATCTGCCAATAAAAGAATTTGTGGTGTCAGGGCCAAGTATACATGGATTTATTAGGAAGGAACACTAATTCTCTGAGGTATTTACCTTTTATAAGTCCATGGCAGTAAGTAATATTTTCTGCCTGCTAGGGAGGTTTTGCCTGCTGAACATCCTCTAACTTCACGTTATAACAGAAATATGTCTGAGAAGGAGGTGGGTGAAACCCGGTGTAACGATGGAGTAACAGCTCAAGTAGAGAAGAGCAGCATCTCTGCAGCATGAGCTCCGGCTATCGGAAAAATAAAGCTCCATGGTTATGGAGTAGCAGGCAGAGGACGAGGGAGGATCAGGCAGCTGTGTCCAAGTATCTACCAGAAAACCTGCAAAATATGTGACCAGAAAGTGGTCTCTTCATCTTCATCAACGTTCACCCTCAGCTGGTGCTTTGTCTCACCCTTGGCAGCAGCAGCGCTTCACCAGTGGCACAGCTCTGTGCTGTGCAAGGACAAGGCTAAAGGTCTGACCAGCAGCACTCAGTCCTTGCATTTCCAGATGAAGGACTCGAGCTTCAGGGTCCTACAGAGGCCACAAAACACAGAGATTTGTTATGGCTGCACAGTTACTCATTCGTGCTGCTTCTAACAGACGAGAGCAATAAAAGAAACCTTGAATGCATTCAGTGGACCTTTTCTTTGCAGATATTAGGATAGAGACAAGGAAAGGTTAGTTGCAAGGAGGGGAAGAGGTAAGAAGGGAAAGTGATTATATGTATGGTAAATTTACAGTGGATCTGACATCTGTGGACACCCGAAGCAAGGAACGTGAACTTGAAACCTACAGTAGGGTTCAGGTAATTGTATCAGCCTACAAAAACTCGGAGATCTTTAGCAAAGTACTGGCTGCCATTGAAAGAACAAAGTGTATGAAAGAGCTGCCACCAATACCATTCAAAAACAAAGACTCACCCAGTGCCTTGTACAAATTATGGATTCTCTTACGGTAAGACTCTTTTTTCTTTTGTTTTTTTTTTAAGAAAAATCTTTTTCTTATCTACTAATCCATCAGTTCTTTTCCCCCTGTATATGTAAATGCACTTTCTTGGTTTTTTTGATCTACCACTGTACTTGTCACTGTCTTTTTTTAATAATCCCTCTTTGTGGCCATTGTATGTGTAAGATTTGTTCAAAGCTAAATACCCTACCAACATGTGGTCAGTCATAGCTAACAAGTATATGGTTATTGTTTTGTTTCATTATCAGGAGGACAACAAGAAACTTCTCCAGAGACAAGATGGGCCTCATTATGCGTCTCCTCCAGAATCTGTTATTTGGCTTGTTTGTAGCATTTTTTCTTCTTAGACTAAGGAGTGACCTGGTAAAAGGAGCTGTGCAGGACCGTGTGGGGCTTGTCTACCAGTGTGTGAGTGCCCCTCCCTACACGGGGATGCTCAATGCTGTTGCACTGTGTGAGTTTCTGTGCTGTATTGTGTGAAGCAGCAGGTATTGCTGCCACTATTATTTTGTAAGTAATAAAAAGTCTTTTTTTGAAGGTAGTCATTTAAAAGATCCTAACAGTTTTAGGTAATGTCAGAGCTGATATGGAAGCATGAAATTGAAAGGCGAAGCAACAGGAAGCTTCGCAGCACAGAAGAAGATTAGCCCATCAGAGGGGCTCCAGGTTCACTGTGCTTAATGAACGAATATGCCCTGGCCACTGTCTCTCCCTTTTACAGCTGGCCCGTGTATGGAGCCTTTACTCTGAACTGTGCAAGAGCCCTTAACTTGCCTGTGTGTAGTGTTATAAAGGCAGGACAAAGTCTAGGTCTGTAGGTAACATCATAACTGAGATCAAAACCAAAGACATGGAAAGGATGAAAGTACAAAACAGCTTTGACAACAATTAAGCATGATTAGATATGAGTATTATGTGATGATTACATTTTTCTTAGAGGGTGTTTCTCTTAGAGCTGCCATACTAAGACCAGTAGTAATTTCTATTTACAGCCCTAAAACCTTTTCTGCTCGTGCAGGAAATGTACATTGCTGTCATCACCTTGAGATCAGAGCACCTCAAGAAATTATCCAGTGACTGCAGTTTTTCCTTTAATTTCTTTCTGGAAAAAGAGAAGGCTGTCCTCCATGCTGCCTAGTTAGGCCTCTTTCATTAAACTTACCAAATTTTGCAATCTGCAGGGAGCATTTTTTGCATTTATAGTGGGAGAAAAAGCAATCAAACTGGGTCATACAGAATGTTTCGGATATATTCTCAAAGTTGTCTTTCTGCTTCAGGTAATTTTTACTAGCAACAAATCTTGGACTCTTTATTCAATGATGATTTCATTTATTTTGTGTATGTTTAATCCAGTTCCACCTTTACGTGCTATCAGTGACCAGGAAAGTAAAGATGGCTTGTACAAGAAGTGGCAAATGCTTTTGGCTTATATAGTACATTTCCTGCCCTTCAGTGTCATCAGCGTGGCAATTTTCAGCACCTTTATATACTGGTAAGCACTTGTACCATCTATTGGGTTGTTATTTTCTTCTTGCTATCAGTATCAATTTCCATGTCAGCAACATGGAAAATGTCTTCCTGGTATGTCTTCCTGCTATTGTTTTTCAGAATGATTACAGAGAAAGTTTAAGGGAAGATGACACAATTTTAATCCTTCTCTTTCAGGCAGTGTTAAAACACTTTCTCAGTGAGTTACTGGTTCTCTACGTAACTTGAGAAATTTTAATGGGCCTGGGACACGTATCATTCTTGTGTCGTACCAAAAGCAGGAAGTGTCATTTTACATTGCATTTAGAAAGATAAGAAATAAAAGGAGAAAAAAGTGAGGAAGACAACAGTAGGTATTGTGACAGTAACAAAGCTTCATATTTCCTGGGATGTTTTGGGTTTAGCTACAGCATATGGAAGTGATGAGGTCTGGATCTCTCACTCTCCAGAGAAAAGTGGATTTCTGATAGTGGGAGAAAGGGTTTGATTGTAAAGCTTGCTTTTTTATCTCTCAGTACATTCATTTCCTCACATCATTGTGAAGTAGTACCTCAGAATGGGATGATGAAATATTTCATCTGGTCGTTGCCTTATCTGTCATATAGGTCTGCTCTTCTTTCTGTTCCATTGATTTCTCATCTCCAGCAGTGTCCACGACTGTAAGCTAACAGCAAAGTAATAAGGACCAATTTCTGTCCTTCAATCTTTTTTCTGTTTTTTGGTTTTACTTATTATGAAAGGAGAGGTGTGTAGTGCACTAAAGTTAATTTTTGTTTTCATGTGACAGTTGATAGTAAAGTTGCAATCAGATGGCAGTCTGTAGTAAAACATGTACAAATGAATAGCAGGCTTGGCTTGTGTCCTGGATGCATACTCCCTGGTTAGCTGCTGGGAAATGGTAAGTGGAGAGACCCTTGTAAAAGAGATGAAGTGCGGGAGCTGTTCCGCTGTAGCTGTGCGTGTTGGTGTCCTTACTCTGTAGTAAGATGCCCTTGGGCAGCTTGAAAATGGAGGAAGTAAAACTGCACCAAATCGCTTGGACTACTGAGTAAGAACTTCTGCACAGGGAGCTAGTTCTGCCGCAGGATTTTTGCAATAGCTGTTTTCCCATCTAGAAAAACTCAGGAAAAAAGATCTCTGTTGTCTTCTTCCTTCTGTCCGTAATAGCTAATGAGGGGAAGTGCTCAGCATTGACCTAGTTCTTTCTGTTTGGCATCTCAGTAACTGTCACTCCTAGATGAAAAGCCAAAAGCCCCGAGAGAGAGATCTCTGCTTTTCCACATATGAGGACTTGCGTGCATGGTTTGGTTTTTTTGGTAGTTTGGTGCTGATATTGAAAGAAGCAGTTTTGTTCAAGCAAGGCCACCTTTCTCTTTGTCCCCTTAGCTACCTGAGCTTTTATTTCTGCAAGCTGTCAGTGCTGCCTGCTTCAGGCAGTACTCCCTTAGAAGTTCTTTTTCACAGACAGAAATTATTCCTCCTGCCACGAAGCGTTTGGAGGATGCGCTGTGCTCACCAGAGCCCTGCCCTTTCTGCCTGCTGGTGAGGCGCTTGCTGAGAAGGGAGCCATCTGGAAAGCAGATTTTCAGGCTCAATGAGGGAAGGTTTGTGGAGCTCTTGAAGATCATTAGCCACTATCTGTCACTCCTTAATGAACAGGAAATTTGTCTGGGCAGAGACTTTGCCCTTATGCTTTGGTAGCTTCAAACACAATCAGGAGTGTGTTCTGGTTAATGGGTAATATTTACAGATATTCGCCTCTGCATATTTTTGCTATCTTGTGGTTGGTTGGAAGCCGTCAGTGATTTCATGGTGCCCTTAGACCTCTCAGGGCAAGCAGTTTCTCTATGAAAATTTGAAGATTGTATCTGTGCAGGACTAAACTTTTCTGGATGGACTAACTTTTGGAGAGGCTTTGATAGCCACTGGTATGATTTCTTACAAGCCATTTCACTCAGAGTTTGTGTTTGTAAAGTCAGACAATTTGGGTCAGACAGACACAAACTCTTTCTTGTTCAGAAACAAGGCAGCTCTGGTCAAGAACAAATACAGCCCCTTTTGCAATCAAGTAAATATACTCTGTTTATGCAAATTTTCCTAACTAAAGATACCCCGGGAGTTGTTCTAACAGTTTATATTATCTTACCATTCTATTGTTGCAATGTTCTCTCTTCTGAGTTGTTTTTTTTTTTCTTCTCTCTTTCTTCTCTTTCTATTCCTACCCCAGATTTAATACAGTAGTAGTAGTCTGTATCTACATAGCTCTATGTAAAGTATTAGAGCACTTCACAGAAGGTGATATTTTTATGCTAGGACTTTGGAGAGCTGTTCCTTCTGCACCAGACTGTGATTAACAGTTGTTAAATACCTGCTAGCTTGTTGAATGTTTAATACTTGAAGAGTCAATGTTCAGCCATCTCTGTATAATAGAGATTATTTTGGTATTACGTGCAAAAAATGCTACAGGAAACCTGAAAGAAAATTAGTACTTCTATTTTAAGACCATGTTCAAACATGGTGGATTAGAAGAAAGACATAGGGCCTTGCATCGAGCAATGAAAAAGGAAATAAAATTGTTCGCTAAGCAAAGCATGCAGTCTGTACCCAGCGTGAGGCAATTTTGGTATGAAGTATTTTGGAAAAAGTAGTATGTCACCATGTAATAAAAGGTTTTGTCACCTGTCATATACACTATAAGGCTGAATTAAGTTTGTCAAGCAATTGATGGCCTTTCTTAACTTTTTAATGTTTAGTACAGGTTGGGGGGAAAGACACTCATCCTTAGGTGAGCTCAGGAAAAGCTGGAAGCAGTATGTTGTATTAAAGAGTGCAGGAGTATAGAGGAAATTGCATTTGGATGAATTACATGGGTGGTGGATTTGATTAGCCTTCTGTTTAATTGAGTATATTCATTTTTACGTTTGCATGTGTGGTACTAGAAGTGCAAAATTCCATTTGTTAATTATCTACATAAAGACGTTCTTTAAATATGTGAGTTATATAAATAACTCCCACTGCATAGACTCTCAGAGGGAGATGTAAGTTTAAGGGATTCTAAAAGCCACGGTGGTTATCTTGAAACAATGCAGATTTCTGCCACAACTACATCTTTACACAACTCTCTTTAATCCAGATGAAAAAAACCAAATATATCTGCACTTAAGTCACAATATTAAGTGGTTGTCCTTTATGTTAAGGCTCCAAACAACATACTAAGGGTTAAGACATAAACTGTTCACTTAATGATTTGTAATTGCAAAAAGTAAATAAAAACAAAATTAAAAGCTAATTTCCAAGTTTAGTACCAAAACACTGGTTTATAAACGTTCTTTTGCTCATTTTCATACAGGACTGTGGGATTGTATCCTGATGCTTCCAGATTTGGGATTTTCTTTGCTGTTGTCTTAGCATCTCATATAATTGGTGAACTACTAACACTTGTTATACTTGGTGTGGTTCAAAACCCAAATATAGTCCAAAGTGGAGTGGTGCTACTAAATTCAGCAGGTGTGATAGTGGGAACCGGACTAGTAAGGTAGGAAAAAGCTTCATTCCGTTATGGTGTTAATGTTACAATTGTTTGCCTGTAAAAGAGCATCATGAAGAGTCTGTATTGCAGAACCACAATAATGTACTAAACACACAAAAAACACTTGATAAATTTAGATATCAACAAAGATATTAATTTTTTTTCACTTTTTGCAAATAACTTGAAGAAAAACCCGAGCAATTAGTACCTATCAGCTCAGCTGAATTCTTTTACTTACGCTGACATTATGACATGAAATGCTGTCCTCATTAAAGGAGCCTACAAAAATAAATAATTCCTACAACTTTAGTAACTGTTGGAACTTATCAGAAATTAAACACTGAGAATAAGGGTTTAAAAGAATCTTGTTCTTAACTATCTTATTAGTGTTATTCTCCAGTTTAGCCAGCAAACTTTTCAGACACCTTTTTCTACCTATGCAGACTCAACTACATAAAAATAATAAAGAAAAAAAATTAATGTAGTAAATCTGCAGGAAAATTATGATCCACTTGCTCTGTTACTGTGCAAATACATATTCTTGCATTGTAACTGCATGAACTTGGAACAGTTTTCCTCTTCTATCTGTCAATGCTGAAATTACTATTTTTTGAGAAATATCTCATAACAAATTATTGTCAAAAAAAGTTTTCCTGAGACGTTGAGCAAATAGGATATGCTCACCTGTGGTCTTTCCAATTAAAATGAAGCCTAAGAAAAGATGATGCGGAATTGTCCTCAAGAGAAGCATGAGTCTTCACAAAGCTGATGATGCTTTATCTTTTCAAAGCAGATCTCAGCTAATACTTGCTTATCAAATAAAGCTAAGTTCGTATCTAATTAATTTGGTCCCTACCTAATCTCAGGAAGATATGTGTTTATAGTCACAAGACAGTTATTCCTGCTACCATAGTCTAATGCCTTCATGATAACTTTTAAAAAGTATTAGAGTGGTCTGTAACCTTATTTTACAGTAGAGATATTGCTAATTAATATTGGGAATCTCCTTGTTGATTAAACTTCATAGGCAATGAAGGATATTAAAAATATTGCTGGTTTTTTTCTGTTCATTTGTTTATTTATAAAGTCTTGCAGAATTTTAGGTGCAGAAATTGCCCAGTCTTGTTTAATAATGTTTTTTGAAAATTTTCATACTCTGTTTGTCTTCTCATTATTCATTGCTTTCATTTTGTATTGTTGTTATTGTTCCAGTGAATTGATACAGTCTTTTTTGGTTTTGAAGATGGAGGTTGGGGGGTGGGTGGGTGGCTGGGTGAGGTTTTCTTTGGAAGCAACACATTTTTGCAATTAAGGTTTATACTGGGTCTTGTCATGTTCAGTTTATGGCTGCAATGTGAACAGCAAATAACTTCATCAAATTATTTGTGACTGTCCATAAACAAGTCAGGGCTGAATGTTATGACACTGTTCCAAAGTCAATGACAGCCTTCGTGGGTGTCTCCTCATTTAGCACTAAAATGGACTTTGTATTTGAACACCCTACAGGTGCAGCCAAGAACTGTTTCTGTAACAGGCTACGACCAAAGATGAGAGCTTGTTTTAATTTGGGCTAGAACTGGTTCTTGGAACGTAGCAAAAGCCAATTTAACTTCTCTGTTTCTTTAAGGACCATCGAAGAAATGCCGACACCATTTAAAATTCTCAGTTATCTTACCTTTCAAAAATACAGCAGTGAGGTTCTAATAGTCAATGAATTCCATGGCTTAAACTTCACATGTGGTAAGTGTTTAAAACAAAAAAAAAAGCCTTTAGGTCCACTGTAAATAATTTTAATGAGATGTTGATGCTTATTTTCCTTCTAAATACAATAGCAGTATCTTGTGAGTTGTTAAAAAAGCTTATTCATTAGTAAAGATTTATTATTTTTATATTTATATATTATTATTTTATTCTATATTATTTATGATTCTATGATTCTAACATCATATTGCGAAGCTAGACAAAATTTTGCCTCCTTTTTTTCAACCATTTCTCATTCTTTCAGCTTTCTATCTTTCTCTTCTTCACCTGTTCTTTTATCCCCCCTCTGGGAGCACTCTGGAAGGTAAACTTTGCAGGCTGTGATATGGTTATCAGAGCAGTATTACACAAATAGAAGATCAATTGAATTGCACAATGTGAGGTCAAACATGAGTGCAGGGAGCCCTGACAGGTAACACCTGACCAGATGTTTCCTCTTGTACTAGTGAGGCTCCAGTTCCAGGATGTCTGATACTGAGCAGCCTGGATCTGTCAGGCTGTCAGCCAGGGACCTGGCAGAACATGAGAATCGGTCAGGTTGGCAGGGTTAGTAGCTACCTTATATCAACAAGGGTAAAACTTACAGCTTTGGACCTACCCTAAGATAATTTGGGCTTTGTGGCCAGGTGTCTGTGCTCCTCTCCAAGGCTATATATTCTTTATCCATTAATCTCTCCTGTCCCTCTTTATTACAAGAGCATAGATGGCAAATGTTAGGAAATGAATCCATGACTTTGGTAGTAATTATAAACAGCTGATTTTTTTTAATGCGCCCTTCAGACAGTCTCCATTTCTTGAATTTTGGAGGCACCCAAAAAATAGGAACACTGGAACACGTTGGGCAACTTGCTCCTTGAGGCCCCTCCAGACACTGTGGCTGAAAAGCCCTAGATCTTCTTTTGTGTGGCATGAACAAAACAGAAAGCTCCTAGTGACCCTGTATTCCTCTCTTCAAAAAATATGGCTTAGATTAACTGCAGAAACATATGGCTTGTCTGTTCTTATTCCAAAAATGATGGGAAATACTGCTGTGGGTATAGTTCATTGTTAAATTAACTTTAGTTTATACATTTAATATACCCAGCCCTAGATACTGAAGCCTGAGTTTTAATTTTAGTGATTCACCTACTAAAGAAATGAACTTTTTGTTTTGACAGGCGGAGCCAACAGTTCCACTGCAAGTAGCGCTGCGTGTGTTTTCTCTCAAGGTGTTCAGTTCATTGAAAAAAACTTTCCTGGTGCCTTATCCCGGTTCACAATTGATTTCTTAATACTCTATGCTTTTCTACCAGCACTTGCCATTATAGCAATTCTGAGCTTCAAAATAAGAGAGACAATTATCAGCAGACAATAAAAAAGTAGCAGGGGTAACAATGTCTAATAATACACTTTTAACTTCATTATGGTTGAAGGCTTAAACTGATGGATTTTAGATAGAATTTAAGTGATTATACATATCGAAACACATTCATCTTCTCATGTTTGTTTCTAACTGAGTGTTTTCCATCTTGAAAAACAATGTTCTCCGAAGAGTGTGACTGTCTTCCTGCTATTGGTATTCCCACCCCACTCCCAAATCAGCCACAATCAACAGCATTACATGTTTTAGAAGACTTTTTGAATTTTAGTCACCTGTTGCTGTCAATTTTTAACAATGTATCAGTGGTGCTCTAATCTTTTTCACACTGTTTTGTTTTTTAACTGGTACCAATAAGCAGAGCGGTATAACAGCTGGTAAATCTTGTATTTTAACTCCAAAAATGGTATCAAAATAAAGCAGAGGGACTGGTAGAAACATAACAAAACAAATACGTGTAAATAAAGACAGAATCAAGAAATCACTCCACTTTAATCTTATGCATACTTTACAACCAGTGAGTACAGGATCTTTAAGCAACATAAAAGCTATCTGGCATGTTTGTCTTGCAAATGATGGTAAATCACAGAAGACACATACATTATTTATATCTGTTCCTTCTTTTCATTATCAAGTTCTAAATCTTGTTTTGGAAGCAGTTTGTGAATTACCAGAACAAATTTTTCTTTGTTAATAAAATGTCAATTTAACTAGGGATAAAAACTATCTAAGTTATTCACCAGTTTGCATCTTTGGAAATTATTCTCATGAGCTCACTGACATCCCAAAGAGTCTACTTTATCCATCTAATCAATATAAGTACCTCTCAAAATTGAAAGCCTAACAGACAGCCTAAATTCTGTAACTTTGCATGTTCAGTGAAGAAATTATTTATTACAGAGGGATAGCTAGAGATTTCTTCAAGGAGGCAAGTAAACTTGTATCTTAAAATTCCCTAATTAATTTGAGAGCTTTGAGATGATGCTCTTTGTAACAAATAATTTGAAATCCTTGAATTCATGCAAGTTCTCCACTTAAATGTGATGCTGAGTTTTTCTAATATCTTTATGTATAATATTCTAAGAAAAAAATGTTGTATCAGAAAAACATTCGATGAACAAATATGTTAAAAAATAACATACCTTCAAAGAGCTGGAAAGACACCACATTAGTTGGTCTTTCCAATTTTTTGTGTACGTAGGGTTGTTTGTCAGGGAACATTCTTACGCTCTGGTCTACCAAGTGACCGTTCAGACATTGATTCTCTCACAACAAGCCTTAGCTCTGAAGAGACACCTCTGGGTTTAATCTAAATCTTGTCATACATATTCTCAAAACACTGAGGCCATCTCACAATAGTGAGGATGTCCATGGACAGAAAGCCAAATCTAGTTTAGGCTGGCATTTCACCAGTTTAGGCTGCATCTGAATCAATGATGCTTCCACCACTAACCAAGTATCTGTCGAATTGACTAGACTGGCATTTGAATATTTGACAGAAATGTCATCTTCTGAATTCTCTGCAAAGTTATTACAACATTATACATTGCAAGAAATAACTCCTGTATTAAACTGTACGATGCTGAAACAGGGATAAAGAAAACTTCTGAATTTTAGACCAGGTCAAACCTGCTTTTAATTCCACTTTATTCTGGCAGTTTTTGCGAAACTATCCCATTAAAATACATCAAACAATGATGCAAATATATTCTTAAGCTTTGCTTTTGAATTATATATGCAAGGAACTAGGAAAAGATGCCTAGCATAATTTACTATGTAGTTTCATATTTTTGGTATGAAAATTTGTTTATAGTTAAATACACGTTTAGGATGGAAGCATTCTAAAGTAAATGAAATAACGTGTTATAACTTATAAAATAGGTAGAACTGACTAATGCCAGTCCCATCTCTGTCTATCTTCATAGTCAGTCCCATCTCTGAATAATCTACAACTTCTTTCTCCCCACTTTTTAAAACTCTGTGCCAGTAGCAAGATATACTTAAATTTGGACTGAATGAATAAACAGTTATTTTTATTAAAAATAATAACAGGAATGCTTGATAAATATTAATTTTGTAGTTTGATATTTTATCTTTTCAAGTGCATCAGATTAAATTGTTAGTGTAACATTAAAATGATCAAATAATTTTGTAAATGTTAAACTGAATATACCTATAGGGGTTCATCAATCAGAGTCAAAATCCATTTCTTTCCAGGTTTTAGAGGCATTTCTTTTGTATTGCTCAAGTTCCTGCAAGAGAAACATACATATATATTAATCTAATCTCGTTATTAAAAGTGATAAGATATATAAATTAGCCACCTAAATATTTAAAGCATATAGAAACATTTTTCACTGTAGACAAAATGTGCTATGGTTTTAACAAAATTATACTAAAAGTGTTATAATGTTGGTACATTTGCTCTCACATAGGGAGCTAGAGTTTATGTATTTAGGCCTAGATACTTGCTTTTTAGGGCAGAAAAAATTTTGGGTGGTGTATGAACATATAGAAGTGTAACACTACCTGTGCTTTAAAAACAGGAATCAGAATTACCCCATAGAAACTACTGTTTCACACACATGAAGTCAGGTTTCACACCCATTTCATGATGCAAAATGGATTGGCAATTTCTTAAGATCACAGAAAAGAAACTGGTAGAACAAAGCCTACTTTCTTTCTCTCTCTCTTTTTTTTTTTTAGCAGAGGACTGAAATGAACTTGCGTAAGCTTATACCTCGCCAGTGGTGATAACTTAGAAGAGCTAATGGAGGAGCTTAGAAACCCCTGCAGAACACAGGCTTATCCAGAAAGCAGTAAGCAGAAATGTATGTTAGGGGAATGCAAGGGCTGTTTAGGAAACCGACATGCCATGGCTATTCAATCTACGGTACTGGATATTTGTAGAAATAGCTTGAGGTTGTTCAGGAAGTGTATTACTGATGACAATGATGCCATGCTTGTACTTTTGTTTGGTTTTTCAATTAGTAGTTAAAAGTATTCTTTCAGGTGCTACTGTTCAGTGGATTGAAAAGCTAGCATCTGTGTGTGAAAATAAAATGCAAACCCAATGTAGTAATTAAAAATATGCACCTTCTAGGTAGTAATTAAATTATTAAAAGCAAACAGAGGCTCAAATTGTGGAAGTATAAATAGAGTGAATTAGATATGAAAGATGAGGCAATCTACATTATGCTATACTTGACATCAGCTGAGTACTACCATGGTAGACAAATGACCTCATTTCAGTCAAAAGTGCTACTGGGAATTTTGAAGCCTGTAATAAAAGGTTCTAGTGACATTATCAAACAATAGTTTAATCTTCTGAATTTTATGTACTGGTGCATGTTGGGAATTATTTCTGAAGTTTTTTTTTTTTAGCAAAAATAGATTTAGAAAGCACTACAATTGCTTTTTGTTCATTTAAGAATAAAAAGGCTTCCAAGGTATTTGCAGGAAAATGATATTCTGATGAGGTACTGTTAGACCTGACCATGTACTGCCTGCAATACAAAAAAAAAAAAAAGTCATCTTATCTTACTTAGATCAGGAAAAGAGGTGGACATAAACCAGTAATTAGTATAAATGTAGCAAAAAATCTCAAAAGTGGGCATGTGTTTTACATGATTGCTACTGTGATTTTAATAGAATGGACTTAACTGAGTAAGGGAGGTTTCACTCACAGAGATACCAGAATAGATAAAAGTAACAAAATTCATACCTGGTGAATTTAACAGAATTATTAGTTACCAATCCAGAGTACAGAGAGGAGGAAGAAAATAAAGGGCAGAACAACAAAGAAATCATCATCTAAAACTTGTACGGAAATAATAAGTAGAATTTTCTCTCTCAGGAAAATCACTTCAGCAGCTTTGTCAGCAGCGCAAAATTTTTAGAAAGCACCACTGATTTCTGAGCAGTAAGAGGATTTTTAATTAGTGCATATTCCTCATGTTGCTTGCAGGAGTCTAGTTTTACAGTTAAGTAAACCATTACTGACAGGGAACATACTGTGTTTAGTCTAAATCTAGTAAGTTGCATTATTAAATACAACTCTAGTACTACTGAACTGTTACGTCTCTAAGCCAGTCTTTACTCAGTATTTTCACTCCCTCATTATTAATATAAAGTAATCATGATCTTGGAACATACTGAACTGTTGGAAAAATGCCAATAGTTAGGAATAGAAAGAATACTGTGATATTTTCAGAAAACCTGTGATTTTCAGAAAACCTGATGTGAAACCTGATTTATGCTAAGTAAATAATTTCAATACTAACACTTTCTTAAAGGTTACAAGAAGGGATAAAACTAGACAATGAAGTTTTATGTATAAAGACAATGCTGCCTGGTGTTGCCTAAGTAATTAGCCTTACAGATTTATCATCTGACTTAACTGTTTCAAAAAAGAGTTAAATAATTTAGCAGAATTTATTTTGCTGTAAGTTTAGCTAGGTAGAAGGCAATTCAGTGTAAAGGCAATTCAAAACAATACAGAAATACAAAGTATGAAAACCACAGCATATATTAAAACAGTATAGCTATTCTACTACACGTGTAAGTACAAAACAAACTGATAAATATTTGTTTTGGAGACATATCTGGGTTAGACTAATGTTTAAACAATGAGAAATGAAAGAAAAATACCAGGGATTGAATGGGAAGATATGTACAAAAATAATCTTTAACAAATTCAGTGATTCAGGAGGAGAAATGCTGTCAGGAAAGTACACTTCCTTAGTTTTCATGTAAAACAGAAAGTAAAATGTAGTGGGAAAATGTTTCAAATACAGCTTAAAGATCACTCCAGAGACTTCTGAAAAAGTGTACCTTCCTGCTCATACAGTCCTATACTACAACTAGAAGCAGAATTCTGGAATATACTGTGTAACTACACAATCAGCTGAGAGATCCTGTCTCCAAACTGCATGAAGATCCTATGAAAGAATATATCTCAAAGTAAGCCAAAATATTCAGGTTGGCATAATGCTTCCTTTGTTTTCTGAGTACCAAGTGCAGGGGGCACAGATCAGATTTACAAAGAATTAACAATTGCAATTTACACATGCTTTCAATGTGCTCTGAGTGCTTTAAACTTTATTAGTGCTCGCAGCTTGTCCTACATGTCTCAACACTGGCAGAAAGTGGATTTTTAAAATTTTTTTTTAACCTTAATGCTTCTGTACTTCTGTGTTTCTATAAATTCTTCATCTGTCAAATGGGGAAGATCACACCTAATCTCATAAAGGGATTGGGAAGAAAGACTTAACTGATGTTTGTGAGGCACTCAGATAAGATAACATTACTGCATGTTCTCAGAGAAAAAAAAATTAATACTTTTGTGTTCATTGAAGTGTCTGAATGGCAGGTTGAGAAATAAGGTACACAAAGAATAAGGATGATGAAAAGAAATACTGAACAATTGAATTGAGACATCAGCAAAATAGTATATGATCATGTAATTAAAGACAATACTATAATGCCTACAAACAAGGAGGAAAAATTAAGATTGTAGGAAAAGCCTTAATTGTTGCATTTCCTCAGTTCTGAGGGACTGACATGACTTTTTCATGCAGTTTCTTCCTTAAAGTGCCCTCAATCTGGACCATGGTGAAAATAACCAAGTACTGAAATAAGGATTAAAAATCTTAAGCACCAAACTTCAGTAGGATATTTAATAGCAGTGCTCTAATAATGCTCTTTCAGTTAGTTTTAAAAAAAAATCTTTGTACCCATCTGGACATGCTTTCATGTGAAAATGAGAAATCTTACTCTTGGCAGCTGAGTAAACATCCTAAATATTTTTTTCCCCACAATGTGAAGACTAGCACTTCTCCTCTGGAGAAAACAAAAGGCGGTGCTGCTCTTTTAGCCATGTAAGGTGTCTGTCATTCTTCTTTGCCCAGTAACAGTGGTCTGACCGAGCAGGTTCATCACACAACATGCAAATTTCTGGTTTGTTGAGTAAGATTGAAGTTATCTCCTGAAGTTCTGTCATATGATCATGTCAGAGAAGCATGTTGAAAAAAAATACGGCTCTCATTCTGTTGGCCAGCACAGTGCCAGCTGCAGAGCTGACATTAAGTTGAATTTTAGTTATGAACAATGTGGTTAATTAGTTCAGTCCTGTTTTAGAGGAAACAGAACTATTTTTCCTTGCAAGATGTTATAGAACCTCCCCTTCTTCTGATTAAGACTTGTTAAAGTCTTAACAGTTACAGCCCTGTTCATTAAGAACTGCTTTTGTGACTTCTTGTCTGCTGACACCCAACAGCACCAGGCATCTACCCTTTTTGGTTTTTGAGCACGCTTTCTAGCATTAAGCTTCAGCTAAAACTGGCAATCCCTAAAGTAATACCTTTGTGTAACAAGGACCAGTCAGCATGACCTTTGGCATTGCATGACACTGACTTCTGAAGTACCCAGTTGGGAGGCTCTCCAGTTCTGTGAGCTCAGGGTTAGCTTGAGCATTGACTTCAATGGATGAAACTGCAATCAAATGTCCAGATGAAAAAGGTCCAAGCACCTATTTTGAGTATTAGCAATAGAAGGCCTAACAGGATAATTAAGACCTGAAACAAACAAAAACCTTCAAAAAAAGAGAATGGGAGAGACACATCTCTGTGGCAGGGAGCATTTCTAAAGGACACAGAGCAGACACCCCCATGTGCCATCTTGCTGCCAGAAACATTTAGATGGAACTAAGGAACAAGACTTCCATGCAGTCCTCGGTGCTCACAGATGCAGGTGGTAGATGTGCAGCTCTAATCGACAATATTATTTAGAAAAATCTCACTCTTACTCAAGTTATGTGGGTACGTAAAGTGAAATTAGGGTGACATCAAAGCCAAAAAGCCAGCAGAGAATGGAGAGAAATGGATGACAAGTTTGCCATTTTGTTTATGTTTTATGTGGGCTGTATGAACATTTGTAACATACGCACACACTTAAATGTGTAATCAATATATACATACATGTTTTTCTTGACTCTTGAAACCCCTGCAAAGAGCACAAAATTCCAGTCATTCTCAGCAAGAACCTGCTAGTCAAGGAATACATTAAAAATGTAAATTCCAAGAAGGTCCCAGGTGCTGCATTCTCTCTCTCAAGGGCTTAACTCCAGAGAATGAAAAAGCAGTAAACAATTGCAGCAGCACTATTTGATATAAACCTGCACATTGCGTGTCTGCGGGGTAAGAACTAGGAAAAGAATTCTGAAAGGACATAGTTGAGAAAGACAGATGTGCTCTATCTTGAACAAAGGCTCAGTGAGGAACAGATGGCCTCAGAGAGTTTTCCAGAGCAAAAAGATCTAGGAATAGAGTGGGCAGGTCTCATAGTTCACTCTGAAAATATTAAGGAAGCAAAATAATCTGGTCTAAAAGAAAACACACTTGAGACAGGGTGTTGATGAGCTGGACTCTTTTCAATTCTATAGCCAAGAAAGCACATCAGATAAATACGAGCTGACAGCTACTACATGAGAGGGAGCCAGGTACTTTCGTGTTTCTGTACTTTTTTTAAAAAAAAACTGTTTTCTAATTTTATACTTGAGAATTTAACTTTTTACTCTGCTAGAATGTACAAGCCCTAGCTGCAGACAAATCCTTCAACCAAGGTTGCAAAGTTGGAATTGATGTAATTAAACTTCGTATTGCCACAGTTAGCTACAAATATCTATAACTCTATGACAATATTATTAAGCAGCTGACCAAGACTCTGTCAGCCAGGTGTGCTAGTTCTTCTATCAGACTCACTGACAGGGGCTATATTTTGTTTCCGTTGCTATGTTTTTGTGCTTATTTTTCCTTTAAAGCTTATCTTTGAGACAAACAAGTGAACTGGTTATCACCTAGGGTCCAAAGTGGCACATTAATTAACCGAAAGTAACCGAGAGAAATGATAACGTACATAAATGATATTAAAATATATACTGTCATCATACGGAACTTTCATTATGTTGCATGATTTCATTAGCAACATGTTGCATATTAAACATCTCAATATACTGTTCCTCCTATACAATAGACATCATGAGACCCTATAAAGAATGTCAGACTTATGATGTATTTAAAATAGGATTTTTGTGCCACTTTCCATCTAACTGGGAAATCCAAAGACAATTCAAGAATCACTGCAACTACTAAGTTCTTTTCTTTTAGATGTATATTGCTATCTTGGTGCATTTCAAATTGAATGAAATTCTTGGAGTATAAAACATTTTAATAATGTGCAAATAATCTTGTAATAATTGAACTTCACGATAGAGAAGTTTAAGAAATAGCTGCAGATAACAAAAGTAATTTTCTCTTTAATGCTCAAATTACTTGTAGTAGTCCAACAAAAAGAAGCTACACTGGTTTGCAATGCCCTTGAACAGATTAAGATTCTAAAAGCCTGTCTCTTTTGTTTAAAAACAGAAAATTAATAATTTCCTGTATGATTTAATCAATGCAGTAATCAAACCAGTATCTTCTTTTGCAAGACGTAAGTATTATCTAAAAATAACAAACCTAGTACACCATATAGTTATTTTGAGATATATAGGTATACTGAGTATGAGATTACATTATAGATTCCAAAAGCAATGTGCTTTACAAATTTTAATGATTTCTAAGACTGTTCTTGATGCAACTGAAATTCAGAACTGATGCCTACATTAATAGGATATTACAGGTAACGTACAAGTTCAAAGACTGTAATGAATTCTTGAAATTGCTTTATTCTTTTATATTATTAATGTGTTTCTTTGGATCAGGTAACTACAGGTTTACTGCCTTATGCAATCTAACTAAACTCTACAAAACTGTGATATCAGTAATAATCTAATCCTTTGGCTTTCTTTTACAAGCACGCAAAAAGATGAAATTTGCCATAGTTTTTTAGGGTTAGTTTAGATTAATTGCAGTGTGATTCAATAAAACTGGCTTTCATCTTAAGAGTTGGGGGGTTGTAAAAGCATGGGATTGGTACAATCCATCATCTTAAAGCAGTGTTAGAAAAAACATACTTTAAGTGCAGTAACTTGGTCCACAAGGAAGTTAAACAGTGTACAAATAGCCCACATCTAAGCTGTGAGAATAGACTGCAACGTTTCTCAGTCATTCGAGCAAAGAATTTTCCGTGTGTGAAACAAATGGATCTGCATGAAATAGAGAGTTTCCAGAATAAGCACACGATGCTTCTTCCAAAGAAAGAAAAATACACAAATCTTGGATTGATTTTAACAGACTCATCCCTATGATATGATGAAGACTCTATACAGTATTTCTACTCATGTGATGTTACACGCTGGTATCTATAAGGCAATGTTCTAACCTTCATCTAGTTTGCCACAGAATTCTTCCCTAAAATTAATTCACAATAAAATCACTTCAAATTAATACAAAAAAATAAAAGACCCTTTCCCCACTAAAGGTCTTTCCTGGAATTCAGGGGATGATTCTGGGGGATGATAACCTGGAATGATTCTGTTCACTCTGTTTAAGATAAAATGTACATTGCCTGCAAACTTGAGTCAGAAATGTTACCATTTTGGTAACTTTCCAGTTCAAATAAAAAGTTTTGAAGGAGGAAGACAGAAATAAAAAAAAGTAAACAGCCCCCACCCCAAACCTTGACACTGCTTCCTAGACCTTCTGCTAAGCAACACCCAAATGAGAGTACATGGTGCAGAAATGAAGAAATTACTGCCAAGAAAGCTCCACAGCTTTGCTTAAGTATTATTTTAGTGAAATAATCCTGGAAGAGAGCTAGAAGGAAAATTATTCATTTCTGAAGAAACTGCAGAGGCAAAACTTTGAGATCTAACAATGCTCTACCAGCTTAATGTCTACCACTAGGAAAAAAAACCATCCCAACTAACTACTAAGCTGAAAACCAAAGTTGAAGTTATTTAAAGGTAAAAAGATGACTATCAGTATATTCTACAATTAATTCAGCAACGCTGGTGGTTCTGAACCATCTGACTGTGAACATGAATTGCAGAACAATAACACACCTGGTTTTTCTGAGCTCTCATGACATCGACTTCATACTCAGCGTACTGTAAATCCTCTGCAGGGTCCTTAGTATCTTGTAAATCACAGAAGCTCTAAAAGAAGAAATGACAAAACCCCAAATGATGAAATTGATCTTCTGTTCTTTTAACAAAAAAATGCCATGCTGTAGATCTAATGGAAGTACTTGCTTTTAATACAAATATATATTAAAATACTGCATTTATGGAAGAAGTTTGTGCTACAGGACACAGATAAAAAAAAATATCTTAGATTGGTAAAATGATGGGAAAGTAAAAGTGTAGTTAGATCTTCAAGGGAAGAAAATATTCTTATTAGGTACTTTATTATTCTCTCCTCAAAATTAAAATATCATTTCTGGCTTATGACATTTGGGCATAGTTAAGGTTACTCTTGCTCGAGCATTTCACACTCAAGACTAGAAATGAGTTCAAATTACCAGAAGCATTACTTCAATAGCTGGGAAATTGATTACTATCTTTTTGCCAAGTAACTGAAATTTCATTTACTAACCTTGAGGGAACTACAACTAAAACAGAAGACTGGCAATCTACTTGGCAAGTCTTCTTTAATTAGACTGATACCTTAGTGATGGAGCTTGCAAGATGAGAAACGTCTTCATTTCTCTAGCTGTTTCAGGGGGAGTTCAGGAATCATTGGGTGGGGAGTGGAGGAGGGAATGTTTGTTTATTGTGTTTTAAAAAGGCTATGAGGAAAAATAACCTTAAAAATAATAGTCCTGTGTAGTTTCTGAAAAGTAAAGTTTATTCGTTATCACGTTGGGGCATACTGTACTGGGACCAGCATCTTAGTGATAATTTATTCTGGTCACAAACCACCTGAAACAGTTTGTAGGCTTTGATATGTATCAGTCAAGTGAGTGGGAAAGAGTGAATTCAGACTCCTCCTCACCAAGAATGGAGATCCACAGACTGAAAACTACACAAATCCGGGTTTGTGCACCATAATTTGAGGCACAGTATCACAGCCTTGCCTGGCTTCCTTGCCTGCCCAGGTAAGCCGTACAGCAAGAAATGGACAGGGATAAAGAACCATGATACAGTCCAGTACTGAGAAAGCAGCAGCCTGGATTTGCTCACCTCAAATAGAAAAGAATTTTCATTTCCTAAGAACAGCAATTACTTCTATTAAAAAGAAGTATTCAGGGATTTGACTCTTGGGACCAGAAACTTCTAAAATACGTACAAGATTTATCACTACATAGGTACCAAGGAATTCTAATTACCTTGCAAATCCAAACACTTTGCTTAGCAAAATGACAGATTTTGGCAATAAACTCTTAACACACTTGCCTCATTCAAAGCCTCATGCCCTAAGAGAACAAGGATCACCAGCTTGCTGCAGCCAGAGAGCTCCTCTTGGAACATCACTGTCATTTGGTTTAGGCATTAGGGGATACGTCACCTTATAAAATTCCAAAAAGGTTGAGTCTAAGTTGTCTCTCCATATAATGAAAGGCAACAGTGTAACTTCGGAAAAACTAGAGGGTTACATCAGTAGTTTCATTACTACTAGATGTAGGAAGGTGACTGAAGATGCAGAAGCAAATAACCAAAGCACAACTACATACAAATCTGTATCTTTTGAAAATGTATGAATTAAAGCAGCTGGAAGAAACAGGACTGCTGAGTGAGACTGAAATTCCAGTCACTGGACTTGAAAGACAAAAATTAGTAG
Source organism: Limnodromus scolopaceus (assembly GCA_028565335.1). Classification (NCBI taxonomy): domain Eukaryota; kingdom Metazoa; phylum Chordata; class Aves; order Charadriiformes; family Scolopacidae; genus Limnodromus; species Limnodromus scolopaceus. The sequence continues at coordinate 28,176,101 of JAOXNO010000024.1, read as the reverse complement.
TGATATTACTACTATTCTATGAGAAAAGCAACTGTGCAGCAGACCCGTAAATACCTACCTCAGGAGGAAACGTTTTCTCAAATACTTTTTTCCACAGTTCCAGCGGTGTGTTTGCACGCATCTTTCCAATATCACTATCAGAGGCAGGTGGGGGTCCTAAGGATTACAGCACAGCACAAAGTAATATAAGTATGTTACCACAACAACATAAATTATCAAATCATTTTGGATAATGATCCATCTAATTTAATATTTTGTCTTCTACAGTGACAAGCTGCAACAAGTCTGAAAAGGCAATGATCTCCTACCATGAAATGAGCTAAGTGGTATTGTATATTACATTTCCTTAGATCTAAGCTTGTTGGTACTCTACTATTTGAAGAAGTCCCGATACTCAATTAAACTATCCAACAAAACTGCACAAGTAATTCTGAATAATAAAATACTGAATTGCAATTTTAAGCTTTCTAAACCATTTCATTCAATAATCTGTTAAAACGGATGCTGATGTGCTACAAGTTAACTTCATTTATTATTTGCTTAATTTTTTTTTCTTTTTAAAAAACACATAAGCAACAAATGCAAAGAAGAGGAAATGTCCTAACCTATTTGGCTCAGCGAATCCAGGCCTGCTGGTATAAATAGAGGTTTGCTGTGATCCACTGATACAGACTTGCTAAACAAAAAAAAAAAAAAAAAAGAAAAATATATCAGGAGATATATCAGGAGCATTTAGCAACCAACAAAAAAAAAGACATTATTCCAGTCAAGACTGGACTCTTCCTGGGCTTTGCATACAAATACAAGTAAATAAAAATCTACTCAATTCTAGTGGTGACCATGTTTCTAATCCATCGGTTTTGGCATCAAAAACAAAGAGTTCACTGCCCTGTGCAGAGACAGGCAGCTGAGACACAGGAGTAAAATTCCATGAACACGAATCTTTCAGAGATCATATTTAAGAAAAAAAAGATGGTTTAGTGATTAAAATATTTTTATTAAGTACTTTTAGACTCTAAATTTAGACAGATAATAGTTGGACAATAATCATGTTACCTTTTATCATAGCCAAATGCCAGGTGATTAATGAGAGCACGGGCTTTCAGCAGGAGAGCCTCAGATTTACTGGTAAACTAAATGAATCAGAAAACAAAATATACATCATGATCTTCCATCATAGAAATATAACAGTATGTCATCTCCATAGATGACTTCAGATAGAGCCTGGCTAATTCCTGACCCCTGTAAATTTGCTATACATTCACTGAATTCACTAGAATAGAAATCTCACCCTCCCTTTCCAAAACATTAATGTATTTGTCACTGAATATATAGATCAAGAAAGATTAAATGAAAAACAACATAAATAAAGGTTAAAGAATAAATTTTAAAATATCACAACTTTTGAAGGATGTCCATTAAGAGACACATTTTATTAGCCCAGGACTCATGAGTTATTAAGATTTTGAAAAATTATCCAGAATACCATAAACATTTAGAAATTTAATGAATAATTTAAATGGTTCACACATCACAAAAGCAGCTTGATAGTGGCAGAACTAGTACAGATTTATCAGGAAGCAGCTTCCAGAATATCTTCTCAAACAGCATCCTCATTCCTGTCTAAGGGCTTTTGTATCCTACCAATTCAAGGCTTTGAGAAAGAAGTCAGATCCCTACAGTGGGAAATGAAGTTTCTCCCACTCATTACAATGGGAATGAGGATTTAGCAGCGAAAGAGTTCTAGGCTCCTAGTTCTTTATTTTTAACAATAATAATGCTTAAATACTTCAAAAAAAATTTAAATCAAGACAGCTGTATTCTTGGTTAACAAAAGATTAATTCACATGTCAAAGTACAAAAGCTGTATGATTTTACATGGATGCAAAAGGACATGCTGTGATTATAATAATTTAAAGCAAGCATAAGTTGTTTGGTAATCAAAATAAGCCACTATTAAATATCATTTATTACTTAAACGATGGTTGATACAATTAGAACCATCTTTTGATGTAGAGAGAGGCTAGGAGGCAGCTTTTTTGGATTGTGAACCTTAGCCTGCACGTTTCTGCCTTTACTTGAGATGACCTGCCAAACTCAAAACTACATAAATACTTCATTGTCCTCACACTTGGCAGTTCCTACGCATTACTGAAAAAAAAATCCCTGCCTTTATTCTTCACCGTTGTAAGTGTGGTAATCTGGTATGCTTAATCTGCTGTGGAGATGAGCCCTTAGATCTCAGTTTTTAAATATCTACCAAAGCCAGGTCCCTAGAGCTAAGTTCATACCTCTACCAAAAAGGCCAGTTCTCTAATTCTGTCTAGGGCCATCACTTTTTCTTGTCCTCCTTTCTTGCACCAAAAAAAAAAAAAAAAAAAATCTTGCCAGATGTACACTAAACTCAAAACAGGAACTGAGCTGGCTGACAGAGAACTGGTTTTATTTAGTTTCTGCTAATACTGGGAATTATGTAGTTTGTTTGTTCACAAGGTATATCCATCTATCCCCTGCAAATACCTGTAACCCGTTTGACAGATTAGCTCATGAAGAAAGGTACCATAAAACCAATTAAATCCCATTTTCTCTAGGAGATTTACATTTCAATTTTTTAAAATATTGTTTTGTAACACAAATATTGCTCATCTTCTCTATCGTTAGTTAGAAAGTGAATATACACACCACTAATGATGCTCCATAATAATGTGAAACAAATCGAAGTGTCTTGCTTATTATTTTCCTCATTTCAGAGTCAAACTCCTGAAAAAGTTGATATTGGAACATATACATAAGAAAGAAAAAACAAAATATTACAGCTAGAACTTTTCATTTTTTGTATAAACTGCAATGCACTTAGGCGACAGTATATGAGGCTTTGAGCTGTCAGCATAATTACATCTTAAGACAGAATCAGTAACAGCCTACTCTGAAAAGAAATGTCACAATTTCCCTTTGTTTCTTTTTTACAGAGAGAGCCCAATTCAGGCAACGTGTTAGTCCAGAAGAAGTTTCTTAACTGGGAATATGTATTCAATTTTCAATTAACTGGTTTCATTTTGTTTTAAATATTTAGAAGCAGAAATATTGCCTATTGGAAGAATAAGAATTTTTTCTTTTTCTGAAAATATTTGACTTGCAGTAAACCTTTGGGTATATGCTCTTTAAATCCTAATTCCTGCAAGATGTGAAAAGTGCATAAAAATACCTTTTCATCAATGTTTCTTTAATAAAGAACAAAGTGGACCCACTGGACAAAGTGGGTGAAAACCTGGTCCCAGTGAAGCCTGCAGGAGTCTGTCCCCAGACTCCAATGGAACTAGGCTGCTATTCTGTGCTTATTACATCAGTCACTAATTTTTAAAGAAGTCATGGCTCAGCATAAAGCCTCAGTATGAATGAAGGCACAGTACCTTACTAGAATTAAGTAACTCAAAGAGTCAGCCAACTATCAATGCACTATGTAGTCATCCAGAGAAGCACAGGCTGCCAGCATGGCAGCTAAAAATCAAACATACTGTTCTAGTTTTCATGATCACGTGCTGCTTGAAAGTTGAGTATGCATTTGTTTGGATTTTTCACGTCCCGAGAGAAAATCCAGCACTACTGTGACATTACTTTCCTCTCCCCCCTTAAAGATGCAATTACTCACTTGTCTCTCAAAACTCAAGTAGTACTTAAAAAAAAAGTTCCAGACTGAAATGATAGTTCACTGTTTGTGCTACCAAAAAATCTGACCAACTGACCTGAGCAATGCCCCTCTTCCACTAGCCATACACTTACAGCTGCTGTCAGAAGGGACACATGGAGCTGGAATTCTCTCATTATAAAAGGAAGTCATCAACTCGATGTTTTCTTGCTCTCTGGCTTGCAGCAACTTGTATCAACATTTTATAAGTACGTCTCACAAATCATCAGTTTGGAAGTATTTTGTGAAGGGATGACTGTAAGCCTTTCATAGTGCTGTTGCATGGGAAGTTTTTGCAGTAGAAGGCTGACTGGTCATACTTCCATTCTAATGTTTGCTATTATATTACCAAGATTTTAGGATATAGAAACTGTACCGGGAATCTTTTAATTATTTAAAAAAAAAAAAGTATTACTTACATGAAAAATATCATATTTGCTTCCAATTATCACCAAGGGTATCGGAAAAGGGTCAACTAAATCATAATCCTATTAAACAGATATAGGACAGTTAAGCAGTGTAAACAAACTGTAGAAGATCACAACTCTTAAAACAACTAAAAGGAGTTAAAATTAATTCATAGAAGACAAGGTCTATTTTTTCAAACCCTTACGTTAGATGAATAGACTTTAATGCAATATCCATACCATATTCTACAGTTTTCTCATTTTCTTCAGAAATGGTCAGGAAATAATCTCTCTGAGCAGTCAGAACACTTATTGGCATAAAAGGGCTCTTACACTATATACTCCAGCTCCAACATTAGATGGGAAGGGAAGAGAGGAAAAACCCCATATATTTGCAGAACAACTGCCAGGTTGGATTAGTAGAACTGGCTTTTTGACACATTTTCCCTCCTTGCATCGTATCCAAAGTATTGCGGAAAAAAAGCTCAAGAAAATTAGGCTGGATGATTTGATTGTGTCACCCATTTGTCCTTCTCACATCACATTTTCCAAACTCTTAAAAAATATTTAACGTGATCTTCAAATGTTTGGTATCAGCAACAAGAGGAAATGACACCTATTAACCATGAAAATGCAAATCAGTACCAATGGATTAAAACAGCTATGGGGATGTAGACTTAACAGTTAAATAGTTAACTTGAGAATTATTGTTATCTACTTCTTAAAACTTTTATCAGAAGTTATCTGGAAGCATTTCCTGGAGTCCATATGAAATGAGACAATCCACTCGTGTTCATGCAATTATTGAGTCAGACTGCTTTGGCTGCAGCAGAGTGGGAAAGAGATGTGTTTTAGCAGAGGCTGACTTAGCTGTTCCCGTCTAAAACCGGTTATTTCACACGCAGGTTAACTGACAGTCAGACAGACAGGAAGAAAGAAGCTGCACGTACTGAAAATCTTCTACTTTGAGAGGAAAAATAATGGCTTCACTCATACATAGTCAAGGCAAAAGCTTTGAGCAAAAATATCATAACTTAAAAGTGGATGTATAGAATACAGAACTGAAAAAATATTAAGTTTAGGTCCTTAACTAAGAAAAAATGAATTTAGGATAACATCAGAAACATTTAAACTGGCATACTGAACCCTGTTCCTCTTTTGACTACAGACTACTGTAGGTGCATCCAGCCTTTGCAATCAAGGTCTGCAACTGACAGGCTTTATTGTTATAGCCAAAAATCCTTTATCCAGGCCAATGGAATTTATCCAATCCTTAAAAAAAAACCCACTAAGAACCTCATCAATTCCTGTTTATCATAAAAACACGCTTAGCTATAAAAAGGCAAATAAAAATCTCAGTAAACTGTGATTTCCTTTGACTATAAAAGATAGCATTTCCTCCCACAAGATTGACATAATTTTTTCTTGAACAATGGTGAAAGTTTAAAGAGAACTGAGGAGTAACATAACATTTTGCTTGCAAATGAAGGCTATATAGAAATTGTAGTTTAGAAGGTATAATTGTGTTCCCTACAGGGCAAGTATAATAATTCTTCTTAACAATTAATGGCATTATTCTTTTTACTTATCAAAAAAAAGGTTGCAGTTTTCTGATATGCAATCCCCTACATGTAAACTTGACACTGCGGCCATGATTTGTTGCCAAGTGTGTTTGTAGGCATTTTCTTTTTGTGAATTACCTTCTCTAAAATTAAAAACGAAAATCATAACGCAGTAAATCTCAAACCCTATGCCCTAAATCTACTGGATGGTGCATAGGCTGCTTTCCCAAAAATTTTAAAAGTTACTTTTCAATTTTTGAGCTATCTAAGCATTTGCTGCATTACAGCATTTTACAGAAGTTTCAGTAACTAGATTTATGTGCCAAGTCTTTGAATTGTTGAATACTTATTTATATATTATATACACACAACATTTGCAGAGGTTTAATGCACAATGACTTTTCATTTCTATTGCGCATAATCTAGTTTAGCTTTTCGAGAGATTTAGTTAGCAATTATGTTTAAAGGACTGATGTTAACATTTCTGAAACTTTATAATTTAATTAGTTGTCAGACTATCAAAAGGCATTGAGTTTCTGATAGACATTTAAATAAATGCAAAGTATATAGTCATGTTGATGGCTGTTATAACTATATTCTTTGCTTAAATTTGTACCTTCAGCTAGTCTCTTGCTAGATGACTTTTGTACATTCTAGTTTTCATCTTCATTTTAAAAAGATGAGGGGCGAAAAAAAGCAAACTGCTACTCTAAAACTATTTCTTTTGATTGGTGTAACATGCCATAACAATCACATTAGATATCTAACAAAAAGATATAAGAAACCTTCTTTCCTTGTTTCTGCTCTTATTGAATTTTTATTAAATTGCTATAATTTTCCAGTGAACAGGTTCATCTACATCAAATGGATTTTCAGTCATGCATAAAAATCTAAAAGAGTTGTTTAAGATTTTCAAAAGCATTATCTTTAACTGTATAAAGGCCTGTGACATCTGGAGAAAATATTAGAAGTAACTTACTGGATGATCCTTCTGCAGATTGCTCCGCATCCTCTGTTTAACTTCAGCAGCTACTTCAGGATTTGTCTTTTCTAGTTTGGTTAAAATTTTGTTCACGTGGTTCCTGGTAACCTGCAGAAGTTTCTCCATAGTAGTCCAGAGTTCATTAGGTTTGGACAAATCCAATACAAGAACTACAGCAAATGACCTATTAAAAAGGCATTCTTTGGTCAATATTTGGCACACGAGACTGTTAACATTTTCATAGACAACCACACCTGTAGTACAAATGGTGAAAGCAACAAATGTGAAAATACAAATGCTAAGACAGAATTGAATGTGCCAACAAAGGAGATGGCTCTTTTAAGGATACTCTGAGCTCTGAAGAAATCTTTCCATTGTTTCTTCTTCAGAAATACTACTTTGGCAGCTTTCCATCAGAGGTTTTGGGGGATTGTATATATCAAACTTTGCTTCAAAGCAGTAAAATACGCAAACATCCCAAGCCCATTTTGCTCCTTCTTCCTGTATGACTGGGTACTTCTACCATCACATATCCCTGCCATCTCCTGACTCCACAATCCCACGTGAAGAAATATTAGCCAATGATTAGAATCTTTCCTAACCATTAATGTATTAGAAAGTTCTATACTTTCATTATTTTTTTAATATGAAATGGAAAAAAACTGATTAAGAGCAATATTCCGTGCCATGGACCGTGCTAATTAGCTGGAACCTCAAATAAGCGTGAGATAGTCTTCTGAAAGATGAACGGAAGTCAGAGTACCCAAGACATACTTAGCAATTACCAGGCAGATTATGATGAGAAATGTTTACATATCAACTCCTCTCCTCCCAAACTTCCAACTGCCTTAAAGTGCACTGTAAAGAACAATGCAAATGCAGCTGTTTGAATGGATGCAATCATTCTTTCACATTCGTTCTTGACTTGAAAAAGGGGACTCCAGACCAGAGTGGTATTAGAAAGACTAGAGAGCAAAGTTAATGTCCAATTTCACTTTAAAAAAAAATGCTGTGGGGAAAAAAAGACCTGGTAAAAAGTCTCTTGGTGAAACTAGATATAGTTCATGGAACTTTTAAACAAGCAAATTGCTTGACTATAGACAGGTGAGAAAAACAGTGAAAACCACTTATATTTAGCTTGAAATGGTAGAATTTTTGAGTAGCATGTTAAAATACTGCCTTATGAACACAAGTGGTCTTCGAGAACAATGTTGCTAATCCATCAAGTAATCTTAAAATCATCCACATCAGAAGATTCCTTATCAGTAAAAAGGGAAGAAAAGATTGATGGAGGTGGAGCTCAATTCAGTTCATTTAGGCAATAGTTGAAAAACGATAGTTGATTTTACCCCAAGTTCTTCTAGAAACAAAAAACCTCACGTGTCAGAAGAGGGGTTTTTTTCCTTCTTAGTGTCTCACTAAATAATGGCATTATCTCGATAGCCAAAACAGTAGCAAATGTACATGATAAAAATTGTACCTCTTGTGGTTTTCTTGTTTGTTTTTTTTTTTTTTTCCCAGAAGTTAAACTCACTACCAAAGAAATAAAGCAATGCATCATAGTACAAAAGGTATCTTCTGATCCTTTTTTTTTCCCTTCCACTTTCAAGTCCATCTTCCCTAACCAGAAAAAAAAACATGAAATGCACCCCCCCACACACCTTCTCATTTCTTCATGCATGTTTTCTTCCTATGCTATTCCATCACTTCAGTGGATTTTTCTCACTACATTCTCTTAATTCTCTCCCTAAACTCCCGTTTCCTTTTATCTTCAAATCATTTCAGTAATTTTAGTCCCTCTCAGAAATATCATCTCTTTTGCGTGTTCGTCTTCTCATCAGACAGTCATTTCACTTCCCAAAATCCAGAGATTCTTTTTTCACATTTTTTTTGCCTTGTTTTTCACCGTAAAATACTGCCCCTCACAGAGGTAACATCACTGTGTGCATACCTAAGTAGGAAGCCAGATTTTATTTTTCATGTGCCCCCCAAGTTGCCTTTTCTGCTCTTTCACTGAGCATAAAGATATTATGTCTTCTCTTTTTCTGTATTTCTTGTTCTAGCTGCTTAAGGCCAACCCACTTCCTCCATATTACTGCTTTCTCTTGTTGTTGGAGATTGCTAAATACTTGGCTTATTAGGACAGAACCGTGAAAAGGAAGGTCAAAGCAGAGTATCAGTAGTATTACCATGATTTTTAGAAAAAATAATAAATGTTGTATCATACGTATTGAAAGAATTTCCCACAATAAAAGTGGGAAATTTACTTGCGTGAAGGAATGCTGACATTAACTTTGGAATTGTAATATTAATCACGTACCTAATGTTGTTGCTAGTGATTGGTATTCGAATCAGTTCCAGTAACGAGGTTCCACCACCTAGTTCCCAAAAATGAGCTACATCTTTAGGCTGTAAAAGAGTTTCTTTATGTTAGAAATGTGTGCCTTCATGCAACACCAAGAAAGATCTTCATCTGGCTTTTCATGAAAGTGACTCAGAACAGGAGTATATATTATTTCATTAGTATTTTCTGAAAAACAAAACCAAACAAAAATGCCCCCCTCCAAGCAGCTTAACCCCCCCTCCCCCCCCCCCGGGGCTTTTTCCATCCGGGATTAACGAGGGG
>JAOXNO010000024.1:28140053-28166739 GCA_028565335.1 Limnodromus scolopaceus | reverse complement strand
AGAAATCCCATACAATACTTAGGAAAGACTCCCAGCAAACTGTCTGATAAATTACTATGGTAAAGTAAAAAAGTCAGGAAGCAGCATGATTAATGATACACATTAAAAAAACAGGTTCTCTTCCCTTTCTTTTTGTTTATTGCAGCCCAAGACAAATACTTTTTGAGAAGTTTGGAAAAGTAACGAATCTCTATTTTCACATTTAGTTGCTGGGAAAAGTTTTAGGTGATTTTTATCTTTCAGATGGGATTTTCCACTCTCTGCTTCAGTAACAGAGACAGCAATTACCTGCAGCTATAGTTATTGCCACTGGGCAGCGTAGTGCTGTGATGGGAACGGGGTCAATATTTCTGTTAACGTAATCTGCAGTGCAAAATTTAGTGATATGGACACATAACCCAAAAATTTAATTATGACAACATCCTTTAAGATGACTACTTCTCTCATAAAACTGGTTGTAAAGAATCTCCATTGGTTTGTCCTCAGTTTGCATTTTAAAGACAAAGTTAAAGGCATGCATCCTATGTTCTTCAAACATGACTAACAAGGTAATTTTTAGAAATGACTCTGATTGCTTTGTGTTACACTTTGGTCTCTTTTCTATGGTGTTTCAGTGAGAGGGAAAAACATATTACAGGTTAAAATACAAAATTACGCTCACTAATTTTAAGAAAGTGATGCTCAAAACCCCCTTTGTGTTTCGCAAACAATAAGCTAAAAAACTCCAAGGTTCTTATACATAAAACACCTATTATTTTTATATGTGTGTGTATATATATATAAATAAAGATGATATTGTAAACTATGCTTTCTGGATACTCACTGTATTGTGTCTCCTTGCCCTTCTTCCAAACGTATATTCCAAGGCTAATGTTGGCTTTGGAATCTCTTCCCTGTGTAAGGAAAAATAACTTCATTTGTCAAGATCCTCTAAATAAAGAAAGTCAATGCTACTGTTACTAAATCGTATTTATCAGTCAGTTCAGAATTTGGCTTAGAAATGGTGGCACAGAGAGGACACTGTAAGACAACAGGTCTCAGCTGTAAAGACAGGAGAAGGAGCAGCACCAATCTGAACAGGCAGCCATTGAAGCTCCCTAGTACTGGAGAATAGGGGCTGAAGGGGTCAGGTGACAAGTAGTAATGAAGGGAAATAAGCTTATCCATAAGTGATCAATTGGTCACAGAAGACAACACCTGTATACATATATTATGAATTATCACACAATGTAATTATTTACGTAAAATTCTAATCCAGAGTTGAAAACTACTATTAAAATGTATCACATACCTCTCAAGACACCTCAGTATAATAGTGGTCTTTCCCTGGAAATTAAAAACAAAGAATAACCTTACTGTAATGTCATTAAAGCATAGAACTTATATCACTAAACAAAACTCACTCATTTAACATTCAAATAATAAAGTACTGGAAAAATGTAAACACATGTAATTGTTTGTAGCCTTATAGCGGAAACTTAACTGTGAACTTTCTGTCAGAATCGTCACACTACCATTACTTTAATTATAAACTAATAGAGATGACAAATACAGAAGTAGGAATAGTGTGCTTAAAATTAGACACTAGTGATCAGCCTAGCCAACTTTGTTAAACTGCTTTTTAATTATTAGTAATACATTTATTTAATGTTGGGTTTCCACTGGAATTAAATTATTACTGCTGAGATGGAAATAAAATAAATGCTTAAAATACAAATAAACATAGAGGAAAATATGTCTTTACACTGTTTAAATTCAGACACTGAGTACCGTGCCACTGCAGGGGCTAGCACTTCTGCAGTTCACTCTTGTATCCTTTCCTCTCTCAAAAATCAGTGAATTTCAGGTAAATCTGAAATCAGGAAAATGTCATTGTATTTTCTCTGAAAAAAGTATTTTAAAAATTGCCAATCAGAGGTTGTACATATACCAATCCTTCTAAAATAGAAACTGTATTCTTAAAAATGTGACTCACTTGGTCAATAAGGCAAATATTTCCTTATTTACTTTTGAAATAAATGCTAGCAGAATAAAAATATGAAAGTACTAATGACCCACCTTATGGGACAACGAGGTAAAACAACCTAACCTCAGACATGTAGAATCATGAGCTTGCAATCACTGATAACCCCTGTTCAAATCTGTCTGACACAGACACGATTCATAGCAGGATGCCAAGGCCTCTATTTACAACAAACTGGTATCAATCAATGCACTTCAATTGGATTGTTACCAGTTAAACCTTCATAAGGGAAATTTGAGATGCCAAAGAATTAGAGGGTAGCATTATTTCTGACAGTTACTTTTACAAAAATTAATGAAACCAAACCCCAAAGAATTAGCACATCATTGATAACAACGATTGAAGTTTTGGCTCTCCAAGCCATAAATTTGAACTTCTGAATTGTAATAATGTCTAATTGATCCACACTCTGTGGAATGCTGACTCTCTGCAGAATCAGAACATAACATATTTTGTCTTTAGAAGAATTAGATGAGCCACACACTTATCAGATATTTACCCTGATATGAACTATGTTTAGAGAAACCAGAGAATCATACAGTATTTAGAGTTACCCCATTTTTGTTTCCCATAAATAATAGTGATTTTTCCCAAACTTCCACACGCTTGCCATCGTCATCAGGGTTTTCTCTCTTCTCCACCTCAGCTATAGCAAGATCCCATAAAGTATCACTAGTTGGAAAAAACAAAGCAAGAGTGTCAATTAGAAAAAAACAATGGACCCTGGACCGTAATTCCTGAAAATATGTAAATGGATAAACGAAGGCTATTACAGTTTATTGCATTATTGCTACTATTATTTCACATCACACCCCCTCTGCTTGTCGAAGTAACTTTTTTTAACAAAACCAGGTTAAGTGAAATTCCTCAGGTAACCCCTACAGACATTTGTGGCACAGCTGCGTGGCGGCAGGCTTTGTTTTGAGTACACTTGGGACACATTTAAAAAGGTTTTCTAGCCATGAAGGCTCTCCCCAGCACCCTGCCGCCCAGCCTGGCAGTCCCCGGAGCCGAGAGCTCTCGGATGCTGGCACCGGAGGGTCGGTCCGGGCACAGCGGGCCCGGGAAGGCTCAGGACCTGCCCCCGGCGTCCCGGAGGAGTTACTGCTCGGGGCAACGGGGGGTCCCCCTTCTCCTGCTCCCCCAGGGTCACCTGCGGCCTCCCCCTTTTCTACGGGGTCCCTAAGAGGAGCCACCGGCTTCTCGCACCAAGGGCCAGGAGTGCCCCCATCGCTTTCGGGACGAAATGGCCCCTTTTACGTCTCCCTCCCCTCCTCCGGCTGTCCTTCCCGGCCGCCGGCGCCTTCCCCACACGGCAGCAGATGCGAGAGGGGAGGCTGCCGAATCCCCCTCACCGAGCTCGGGCAGGGTTCCCCGTTACCTGGCCTTGGGCATCGCTGCTCCTCGGGGCCCGGGCCTAGGCTCCCCGTCGCCATGGGAACCGCGCAGGGCATGCTGGGAGCTGTAGTTTCGGGTGGGACGGGCACGGTAATGGACGGAGGCCGCGCTTCCCAGCGGGCCCGTTCCGCGGCCTCGCCCCGCCTTCCCGGCCGGCACTGGGGGCGGGGTGGCGGCGTTGTTCCCGCCTCAGCCCTGCACGCTGCCCTGTGCGGCGGCGACAGGCGGGAATTTCTCTGGCGGTTGTCCGCGCTGCGGCGGGCCCAGCCGCCTCGGGGGCCGCGGCCGCCGCGCCCCTGAGGTGAGTGAAGGCCCGTGGCGGTTCCGCCGAGGGTCTCGCCCGCGGGCCCCGGGCGAGAACAACTGTTCGTGGGACCAGCAGCTGCCTCTGCTCTTCGGGTGCTGAAAATAGCGCCTCGCCTTGCTACCAGAGAGAGCGGAGCTAGTGGGAGGGTTGGCAGAGTCACTGAGTCTTTGGGAGACCTCGACCATAGCCCTTGTTAAGCGCCAAAGTACTTCAGCTGTGGAGAAAGCCAGGGATGAATAAACAAGTCGTAAATGGTGAGAGCCTACAGCCGTGGCTCCTGATAACGCTGCTCTCCTGGGGACCGCAAGTTTAACAGTGGAGGGAGTGAAATGAGACCTTAGTTCCCACCTCTAGGAAGTGAGCTGCTGTATATGAAAATAAATATTGTTACTGGAGCATACAAATCAACGATTATAAATGTAACTAGAAGTATACACTATTATAAATGTAACAAGCAGGAGATGGGGGCTAGATTATTTCAAGTAAGATCTGTCAGTCAAAGATCAAATCCAATGATCATGTTAGGGTTATGTTAGGATGTAAAAGGGTGCAGTAAAACTGGGGGATGACCCAGCATACGAAAGGGACATAGCATGCAGGCGAACCCAACGTGACAAGTCAAAAAGTGTCTTTCCTACATCAGGGAAGTGACCCAAAATTCAGGACTGCAATTGCAGCTGACCTGCTGTAGCTGAGTAGCTGCTTTGTGTGTTGAGAGGCTGGGAGACAGAAAAAACTAAGTAAAATCCTATCTTACCTGTTTAAATCAAAACCAGGAAAGTGGCCTCATTCATAATGATTAACTCAGAATTAATTTTAACTGTTCCTTCTTCCTTCCCCAAAGAAGGGTTACATACATTGCCTTACACAGCTTTAAGTAATACTTGTTCTTCAAATAAGCATTTTTTTCTAAGTTTAACTTGCATAATCACTCAGTTTCAGTTCCAGAAGCCTTCATATGGTTATTTCCCCCTACCTTTATTTAATTCCAGGTTTTCACATAGACCTTCTATAGCATTTGCTAACCCCTTATGGGAACCATGCTCTTGCTAATTAAAAGCCAAAAAGAAACTTCATTGTTTAGTATTGGACAGTGGCAGTCGTGCTGATGCCTTTCCGAGTGCATTTCTTTCATCAATTTCATTTTAACAGAATGTTTCCGGTATCTTGGTATATGAAAGTAGCGCTGATCTGTAATCAGCAGTTAGAGGTGGTGAAAACCCTGGACAAAGCTGCTATAGCTGTGCCAAAGCAAGCAGAACTAAGGTAGGAATTGCTTCTGGCACTGTGATCTAGGCATATATTACTGCAACAGCAAGAGTGTAATGCTAAAAAGCAAAGTATTTTTAGAGTAATTTACTCACTGGCAGAGAGGTGACAAATCTGGAAGATGCTGCAATACCAATCTGAGCTGGGAAGCACGGTGTAAGGGCATACAATTAATAAGTTGTACCGAAATCCAGTTTGGAAATGAAATTGGAGTTTTCAGTATTTTAAGTTTCGCCTTACTCAATTTCATTTCCTTTGCCCTAAGAAGCTGTAAAAGAATACTTTTTTTTTTGCTTCCTAATTCATTATTACTGAGTTACTAATCACCTTAGTTAAAATTAACTCAAACTAATGGATTGCACAAAGCTGTATGGACTATTAAAGCTCTACCTAAAGCTTTAAGTGGTGCATTCCTTTATGCACGGATGATTTTTTCCCTTCAGGACCTAACCTATAAAAACTGTGTTAGTTTGACAAGGAACTCCAGCACCAAATATTTGCCAGCCTTCTTTTATAGGGAAATATATGCCTCTATTTTAAATTTAAACCAAATTAAAATCTAAAATGACAGAAAAACACTAATTTTGGGGATTGTATTAAAAACTCAAAGCTTTATCATTTGCCTGCTGTACTACAGGAGTGAGTAGGTCTTGCTTGTTTTAGAAATGAGCAGTTTGCTTCCTAATGCAGCTGCACAAAAATTGACAAGGTAAAGTGAAGTTCAATAATATATTAATTTACATTTCATTCCAAATACTATTTTCAAGTCAATCTAATTGTTTGTATACAGAGAGTTATCAGGGATCTTTCATTGTCAAGCTCAGATTCAACAACCATTTAAACTGATCATTGTTACCGACCACTAGCTCAAAGAAAGTACAGAAGATGTTCTGAAATTCATGATAGAAGGTGAAATCGCCTTGTATGTGCTAACATATTAATCTCATGCTAAGAATATTTTTATAACCTAGGTCCTGCAACCACTGAGCACGGGAGGTTCTTCAGCATGAGTCCCAGAGATCGCTGCTCGTTTGACAGCTCCCATCATATCATCGCTGCTCAAGATTAGAAGGTGAGAAAGGTCTAGTTCCTACCAGGGCTTTAGTCACGGATTAGGTAGCACAGTATGAATTGTTTTGGTGGATGACTCAGGATTAAGACTGAGATGTGGCTAAGGCGCAGGCTGAATGGAGAAGGCAGAACAGGACTCTGGAATTTTCAGCTTTGCTGTTTTATGTTGTGTGGAGGTAGATTAACATGGAGGGAGTCCCCCTGAGACTTGAATTGCTGTGTTTGGAAGTGTGCTTGTGTGTGTAAGAGACTTCACATGCTGACTCTGTTAACTTGAAGGGAAGCATCTGCTTGAGGAAGTTACTATATCATGCTACAGAAGCCTCACTTCTTGAGAGTACAGAAAACCCACAAGAATCAAAATCCTCAAAGAAACGTCATTGTCTAGTGTAGTGCTGTGATGGTAACTGTGATTCTGAGTTCATTTATTTCATAAAAACTAACACAGCATTTCTCATAATGTGACTGTTGGACTAATGGTGACCTGTAATGAGCAGTAGTAGTAGTAGTGTAGTAGTAGTAGTAGTAGGTAGTGAGTCTGGAAAGTGTTGCCAAAAAAAGGAAAACTAAGGGATGGATTGCTTCTGACAATATGATGTAGGGATATACTGCAGCAGCAAAAGCTTAACGCTCAAAACCAAAGCAATGTCTAGAGTTATCTACACAAAGGCAGGCAGGAACATCAACATCATACTATACTTGTATATACTGCTTTATAAAACAGCTGTTAGTGAGGCTGTGTTAATAAAGACTGTTAAAAAGACTCAAAATCTGCACATCAGCTGTTTGTATTGTGCACGTTGTCTCCAAATTTAGCAAAGATTTTAAAAGCTGTATGAACAATCTCACTAGAGAAATGCTCCACTGTTTTTTCCTTCTATTAGAACCTGATCTGCCATGTTCATTTAAAACAGGACAATTAGTAAACAGTTATTAGCTGTAGTATTCTAGGTTGACAGTTACAATTTCTTGGTGACATGAAGATTTTTGTATTTGTAAACCGAAGTTTCTGATCATCATATTTAAGAAGCTTTAGACTACGACCTGAGTATAACTGATACAGTAGCATCTGTTTGAATTTGCAAACACTCTGCCCGCCTCAAATCTTTGAAAGTTAACTATTCTGCTGATAGTAAAAGGATGTGAATTCCTAATTCAGTTTCACCATGACACCTGCATCACTTCGTGATGACAAAAAGATGCTGCAGTTGGTGCCAAGGTCTCTTATATCTTCCAATATGCTTTCCTTGATGATGGCAGGGGATGAGCTCCACAGCAGGAGGTAAAGCTCCTGCTGCTGGCCCTGCCCTGTTGAAAGAGAAGGATCTAGTGCCACAACCACCATCAAAGGGTAAAAGTTACCAAGAAGCTCTTCCCGCATTGCAAATGTGAAAGCATCTAGCTAAAGTATGCTTGTTATTTGCTTGCAATTTTTAGGACAAAGCATTGGCCCATAGTCCCATTCATAAAATGGTGCTTGTGTCCTGCAGACTTGAGTAGCTGTTGCAGGGCTTTGAGAGCTTTCAGAAGAAACATATTTATCAAGTCTGCTTGCCAATTTGTCTTTCCACTTTTTGAGAGCATGTTCTTCTCCCAACCTGTATCTCCCTTCCAATCTTTTTTAATTCTTCAGGAGGATACTCCCTACCTTTCATAGAGCGAAAACAGCTGAAAATTCCTTTTTTCTCAATATGAGTATGTATATATCTGAAATGTTTAAATGTCATAAAACAAATGAGATTTTCAACCTTCAAATATTAAAATTCATCATTGCGAAATTACTTCAGTTTTAAGCAATTAAAAAACCCCAAAATGATGAAGGCTATCAGTAAGGGATTAATGATCCATGATCATTAGCATGATCCAAGGTGGAAATTGTGAAATATATATATCAGTGATTTATCTTTGACTACCTTCTCTATGGTTGGACCTAACTTATCTATTAGAGTATGCTGCTGATCCACTTCAGAGTCTGCAGAGATGGTTTCATTGCATGGAAATGAAAATGTGAGGACTGGAAGAAAAAATGGGTGTAATTTCTATGTACTTGACCCTATATAGCACTGAGGCTTGCAGCTGAAAAAAGCAACTGGAAAGTGCTCCCAGGTCCAGTAGTGCAGAGGCAGCATTATGTCTTCAGTGTGCTAGAACATTATATTAGTATTATGATAGGGAATGTATAGATACAAATGAAAAACAAAAAGTACAACTTTTACAAAATATTATTCTGAATCATTGTATATACATTATACACATTATACATGGATTTTATGTCACATAATGTCTCCAAGTTTAGACACAACAATTTGAGCAATGTCTTTCTGTGTTATTCTTGTGTTTTCAATTGTGAGTCATCCTTCCACCTGTATTATATTATTATTATGGATCAAAGAAGAAATTAGGTGCAGGATCTTGTTTACAAAACTATACTAAATACAGTGCCTGTCTAATTCAGATTTTTCCAAAAGGCTGGGGCAGACAGGGATTATTTAGAAATTCACCGGACCAAGGCTGAAGATTTGCCAAGTAAAATAGCTGTATAACAAAGGCTAGAGTGTATCATGAGAGTATTCTTTAGCTTTCTAATAGTTACATGATGTGCTTATGGTTTTTTTTTAAAGGAGAAACAATTATACAAATCAAACAATTTGTTCTTTTTAGTCCCATGGTGCTTGTATTGCAAATAAGGAGGCATGCTGGAAGTAGAAAATATTCTGTAATTTTTTTTTAAACAAAAATTCCTTTTCAAAATGAAGGTTATACAACTTGTATAATTTTGAAAAATAGGGATGAAAAGCTGAAGACAGTTTGGTCCCTGAGAAAATATCTGGAAAACTACTAAAATCTATACAATTGTTCCCAAGGCCACCTTTCCCCATCATTATCAACAGGCACATTTATTTTTGAGCTGTAGGCACAAGCCACCCACAGTTAAGCATAATCCTTAAATTGGCTCATCATCATTCCAGTTCAGGCCAGGGCTTTAATTAAAGGGTTCCTCTTATTGAAATAAATGCAAACCTGTCCGCCTTTCTGTTGTTTATGGACCTGCTTACGCTCTATGTCTTGTACATCAAAAAGTTTTCAATCAGTGTAGAAACCCTGTAACAAAGATGCATTATCACAATACATAACCCTTTCATAACAAAGTGGGACATTTCGTTGGTCTGTTGTTTGCAAGAAGTGGCTGACTCCCCGTTTCCTTGGGTTTCTGTCCACTTTGAGGTATCAGTAATGCTGGAGCAGAGAGGTGATGAGCAGCTCCTTTCAGCTGATGAAAGTTGTTAATATAGCTGGCAATCAGTAGAGTGATCTCAAGAATCTATAACAGGAACATATAAAACTCTTTGAAAAATACAGTGATGTGTTTTGACTGCTGAAAAAATAGCTAACTTTTTAGCAAGTGACAATCACCATCATCTGGAAAAGTACTTGTACTTTATCAAATAAGTTAATGATGGGGAGAGAGGAGATGCCTAATAGAGCTTTTTTCTATTGCTCCTCGCCAATAATGTAATGTTATTCCCATCAGTATGCTGGATACTTTGTCTTCCACTGTCTTAAATGATTCAAACAGATGGTTTCTTCCACTTCGAGACAGATTTTGAAGTCAAAAGATGTCGCTCTGAGAAAAAAATTTCATGATTCGTTCCCTCAGTTTTTCTAGAAAATATCTAGTGCTCAGAGAGCTAAAGACACAGGGTAGATAAAAGGAATAAAGACTACTGAAAGCTTTATACCGTATTTTCTCTTTGCAATCCACACAACCATGCCTATAAAGGCACAGTCTGAAGGAAACTTGAACAGATGTATCTTACTATGCTTATTTGTATGAAGCATCATGTTTTGATCCAAATTTATATGTGGGCTTTTATATTCTGTTTCATATAGTTCCAACTAATAGCAAAAGACTTTGAAATGTTTGCTTTTTAAAACAGATAGTCAATGTTACCAGTGAAGGACAGAATCTACACTTGAAAAGCAACAACTCCTTTACCAAAGGTAAAAATACCCTAGAATTGTTAAGAAGTGACTGATCTTTCCCATGTTGTGTTCTACAATTCCACTGCAGAACACAAATCTACCTGCTTAAAAATTATCTCTAGTGCGGATCAAGCAAATAGACTAGTTTATAGGTACTGCATATACTTCCCGTCTTTAATAGCCTTTGTCCTTCTATGAAAAAATTGGAATGTTATAGACAGGGACATGAAAAGAAAGGGAACACATCAGTATTGTCACTGTTAGCTCTTATATTACTAATTGTTTCACTCTCTAAAACCGTCTGGCAAGAGTCAATAATCTGAGAATGCTAGGAATAAAGAAGGTGTTTCATCTTTCACATCTGTTAAAGATTACCTGCTAGAAAAAGTAGAAGAGTAGCAGATGGTGGGAAACTATTTCAGGGAATATACCAACCTTTGGTTTTGTCATGGCAAAAAGGTGTTTTTCAGTTGATTTGTCCTTTGCCTGAGCATTGTTAACAACCAACATAAAATCATCTTGATAGCCTCCGAAAGTCATCAGACTCTTATATGTGTATGTAACTGTTAATCGCTTAAAAAAGAAAACCCAAAAACAAAATGCAAAGCTATAAGCAGGACAATACAGGAAGAACAGATTATGACAAATACTTCTTTTAAAATAAAATTCCATGTGCATTTTTCAAAATGTTGTTGTTAGCCTTTTATGAATCTTGAAATGAATTGTAAATTTTGGGATAGCTTCATTCAGACCTTCGCTTTGGGGAGTTTCCACTGCAGATGATAACTCTTGTAATTTTGACCTCTGTTTCTATTCCAAATGAATTAGATCAAAGATATTGTTAGTGGGTTTCAGCTCAAGTGTGTTATTCCATTTACACAAGTATTCACTGACTTTAAGATAAGTTAATCTTAGTAATTCCAGTTGAAATCAAAGCAGCGACTAAATAAATTAAATGGCAAAGTTTGAGACATCTAAAGGGATTTAACACTAGGGCTTCTTTTTGTGCAGTGATGTAGTTTACATACACACAAATGAAATTGACTTCTGCCCTCTTTTTTTCACATCTTTGATGAAACATGAATTGTCTTTGAGGCTCCTTTGCTTTCCACACCTCAGCTCTTATTGTTCAGTGTACAATACTATGCTAGTGGCCTTGGAGTCTATGATTAGCATTTAATTTATCATTACGACTCATATTAATTTGCTGCAGGTGTTCACATTTAAAATTCATCATAAGACAATATTTGTACAATAACTGACTTAACATCCTTTAGGTACTAAACCTCTTTTTGCCCTTATTTTGAAATAGTGTTTTCCCTCATTACCCCGTGCAACAGCATTTCTGATACCCTTCATCCTTCCTACAGAAAAATCAGAGTATTCCCTGGAAACCAAGCGTTTCTTGAATGGTGAGTAAGGCCTGCTGGTACTGTAAACTGGCAGCGCTCTGCAGAAATGCCACAGCTGGCTCTGTAAGTAGATAGTGTGTCTAGAGCTTTCTGCAGTCTGATGCAAGCTCATTTTGCTTGTTCTCTGAACAGAGCTGCTGTTTGCTCTCCTCATGTTCTTTGTTTTATTATTTCTTTAGCTGCAAAGAAGCGTAATGAAAAGGCCTGTATCAGTACAATTATAAAGTTGAGATTTTAATTTTCTGATATTCAATATTAGCACTTGCTAATAGCACCATGCCATTCTGTTTCTTTGCAGGATATAAATTAAAGCAGGGATCTTCTCAGGCACCGCTTTTTTACACTGATTACCATGAGTCGTTTTCTGTGAAAACTTTTATTGCAAATCAAAGAAAAATCAGAGCCTAAAATGACATAATTAAATAACACTGGGTTATATTACCTACTATTAAACAAAAATAATACAATGAAAATAACAATCTTTTAAAGGAACTGCGCTTTGCAGAGTGTATGTATTATGAATAATAATGGAAAATGAAGCCTCCAAGAAAAGAAAATTAATGCTATTGTAAGAACTGTGACTATGGATCTCCTGACATCTGAATGATTAAAACATTAATATTTCATTAAAAGATATAAAAACTGTATCTGATAAACAAAAATAAATTCTGTGCAAATAATTCATTAGTTATTTCTATTATTAGTGCTACTATAATGATGATAACATTAAAGCGTTTTGAAAGGAATTAATTTTTGCTTTAAGAGAAAGACTAGATAATGTAGCATGGAAGGCTAATGCCATCTTTTATGTAGTATGGTGGTGAATCTCTCCATATACTCAGTACTGAAATCTACTTTGACCAAAATTAAAAAAGAAATTTCACTTACCATAGAGCTGTAATCTAGGATGCTTATGCCGTCTTCATGTACAGCAAACCATATGAAGGACTTATCAACTGAGGATGCTGCTAGAGGCTACAAAGAGAAATGTTCTTCAATTAGTGTTTCAAAATGGGGCAATATGTAAATAATTATTAACTCTCAGCTATTACAGAGCTCTCCCCATCCACAGATCTTACAGAGATTTATACCGGGAAGGAGCTGATATAAAGGAATTGAAGTAACTGCCCAAAGCTAAGAAGGTGGCCAGTGGCAGAATATGAACTCTACCTAATACTCTTGAAGCCTCCCCTAGTGCTTAGTCCAGTAAAATGTATAGTCTCAGTAACAAAATTTAAAAACCCGGGTGTTTTAAAGTTTGTTCACTATCACATATTGTCTACATATGCAAAAACAGTGCTGATGAGCAATATATATATATGTATGTATATACACTGGGATTGCCTAATAAAACATAACGGGTGAAGTGACAGTTGGGTTTTAACATAGGTGTTATTTGAATCAAGAGAATTAAGATAGTAGTAATATAAAAGAAGCTGGGAGAGGCCAGCATGGAAAGGAGTGCTCTAAATACCCTTAACAACATTTAGTGTTCCTGCAAGGTTCAGCTCCTATAGCCAGTTAATGATTCCTTTTCAATATTCTAGTTAACAGGTAAAGAAAGTCTGAAACAAAGGGCTATCTCAAACTAAGATACATGAAAATTAAGAGATACCACCTAGATTAATAATGTAAAACAAACGTAAATGTATTGGAAAGATACTATTATGGTGTATGTAGTCCTATGGCTATTTCACCAGTATACGGCTTAAATGAGTTAGTATTTGACAGGAGAGTCGATCAGCGCATGTATAACACGCTCCTTTTCAACAAAAAGGTATTACTATTTGCAAATTATATTTACATTAAAAATACCCCACCACTCAGACTCAGTAAACTTTCTTACTTTTGCTGCAAACAATTTAGCACCAAAGAAAGACCATTTTCTGGCGACAGTGAGATAAATGCGCACACAGTCTGCAGCACTGTGCCCCCGGAGAGCCATCCATCTTGTAGACAATCGCTGACAAAGCTGTCTGTTGAAATTAAATATATAATTTAGTTATTGAAAAGAATTTAAATGCTTACCCATAGCGAGTTTAATGAGCAAAAGAGAATCCATTTGTTAAAATGATAATTTAATACAACTGTCACTTATACAGCATTAAATAAATCCAAAATGTCATTTAATATTTTTATGCACATGAAAATTACAAAGTATCTTCTAATTTCTGCAACATTATGATTAAATATTGATGTAGCAGTTGCAGTATAAAGGGAAAAAGCCTAGGACAGCTTTTAATGTGTCTCTACAGATAATCAATATACCTTTATCAGCACTCAACAGCTATGCCAGTTGTCATTCCAAAAATCCATCCAGCTTAGCACATTTCTTTACCTGTGGCTAGTAGTAGATGTGGAAGATACAGCTTAACAGTACTCTTTTCTAGTGTATCTGGGCTCTGCTACCAAAAGGGGTGCTTCTGATGCACGATGTGTTCACACTGCTCTTTTCTTTTCTGGCCCCATGGTGAGTTGGTTCAATAAAATGATCCTATGGAAAACTAATCCTCAAAAAAAAAAAAACTCACCCCAGAATTTCTAGCACATTGACCTGCAGGAATGACTCACCCAGCAGCCACAAGACTATCAGGTGCAGCCCAAGAAAAGGGAGGGGGAATGTGTAGTAAAGGGAGATCTTTCACTTGTAGCTTATTCTTACTGGAAGTTTATGAAGTCAAACTGCGCCCTTAGCAAAAGAACGCAAGCAACAGGGTAGGTACAGAGTGATTCTTTCCCCCACCACAGACCTCCAGCTCTGGCAATTGGCAGTTTAGGGACTACTTTAACAGTTTAACAGATGTTTGACTTACCCTCCACGAGTTAATGTAACCTAGGACCTCTTATACTATGTTCTTTGAAATTAATTGCACAACTTTCTATTTGTTATGCATATACTTTTGAATGTCGCTATTATCTTCTGAGTATGTAATAATGTTACTTTGTGTATATGATAATAGCTTTAAACTTTCTTAGCCCTATAGGGAAGAATGAGGAAAACATTTCTGTGATGTTTATTGGACTTTAAAATTGCATTATCGGTGACTTTGGATAATTTACGGCACTGTTCTGCTCTTCCTCATGTTAGTAGATGTTAATTGAAATGACTTGCAGGTTATTAATTTTAAATTAAGTGCTACCTCAGTAGCAAGTCCACTAAGTTAACGTATTGCCAATTCGACTGGCTGTGAGAGATGGCAGATTTGAATAGCAAATACTCAGATCAGATCCTTATGTCCTTTACTTCCAGTAGTTCTTTAGTCTGTGCACAGACTTAATTTAGATTTGCTGAATAAGAAAAATACGAATTTCAAAATCACTGGGTTTTGTAACACTATGCAGTAACTTGTACAGCTTTTGCTGGAATGTGTGCTTAATGATGGTCCTCTGTTTACATTAGAAATATACAGAGGAAATGGGTTCTTCAGTTTAGTAAGAAAATGAGTTTCAAACACAGGTTTAGGCAAATATGGCATAACAGTAAGTTGTGCGTAATGGCAATTTAAAACTTCCTCATTTCACTCCTAGATTTTTAGAGAATATGAATTGCAAAATACATCTCACCTTAATTGTTCCTCTGAACAACCATTCCTGTATCTCTTAGGGTAGAATCTCTCCAAAACTTGTTTTAATGTTTGATTGGACTTGGACTGGGAAGTGACTTGCCCTGCTGGTGTTGAGAAAGGCCGTTCAAAATCTCCGATCTCTACCTGAGGGACACACCATGAAGAAAAAAATTTTTGTTACTCCAGAGTAATTTTCTAGCTGGGTATTATAAGCTATCTTTTCCTCTGTCTTATTAAGTATAAAATGAAAAACAGTTTGTTAATTAATGTATAATTTTTCACTGATACAAAAGTCATGCAAGTAATTTTATTTTTCTTATTTTATATTTACCATGGATAAAAGATAGATATGAAGTATAAATTGCACAAATATACTTACTAGTTCTGCTCTGAGATTGCTACATTTCCAGCTGACACAAACCAGTTTAGATTTATTAACATCATCAAATAGCTTTCTCAACTTGCCTTGAGCCTTTAATTTTAAAAAAATAAAACGGATCTTATCAAGACTGTGTCTAGTAAGGAAGTCTTAGGCTTTCATTAAACAGCTGTTACTTTGGTGTACTAACGTGCAGAAATCATGTAAGGAATAGCGACTGAAGAAAGGGTACACGATTACATGGTATTTAATCAAAGAGGGGCTGACTGTGGAGGAGGTAAAGCTTGTTTTACCCGTACTGGTGCCAACAGCAGCATATGCTGTACAGCATTTCCACTCCAGTACAGAGTCAGCTTTACACAAGGATTCCAGCCCAGTTCCATTTCCTGCACTGTCACCTGTAAAAAGTGGAGGTCACTTGACTGTCAAAACAATTCTGGACCCCTTTCTTTATTCAGGTTTTTCATCTGTAAAACTGCTGTGTGAGTCATTAACGCACAAGGATTACCTGAGCTAAAAGAGCTGTCAATTCCATCGCTAGTTCTTTGTTTACGGGGAAAAGTCCATTGACTATTTGATCATTTGTCTGATACACTAGCAGCAGCTTCTCTCTGTCTGTCTCCCCATGGACTTGAACTGAAAAATAAAGCCTACAGAAAAGACAGAAAGTTATTAAATAAAGGAGATAGGGAAATGCATTAGCCCTAAGGATTAGCAGTATCTGCTCTGAATGTGACATGTTTACGTCAGCGTCAAAACACATTACCAGAGCAACACTTGGACTTGAACCAGTGGGCAAATATTTCATTTCAGTCTTCTGAGTTCAGTGTTGCCCGATTTGGTTTTTTTTTTTTTGGCAGTGCTGTTCACCTCTTAAAAGCTAGCAAAAATTAACTGTATTTTTTTTTTAATCTCCAGTTACACCCATTTACTATTTTTGTTGCAAGCTTTGAGTCAGCCAATATTTTTCAGATTAAGAAACACTGCAGAAATTAAAAACAAGTCTTGGGACAAGGCAGAAATGTTATACTTGCTAAACAAACCTATTTTTGTAAGTAAGGCGGACAGTCCTTGTGCCTTCACATTTCCCAGGGTGCTGTTCTTTGGAGGCTTGCTCCCATTTAGAAATAATGTCACAGATCTAGAAGGAGAGAAATACAAAACTGACTTTGCCATGTATTCTTCTTTGAAAATACCTTTGAATAGAAACTGTCAACTTATTTTAATATCTTTTAACTGTTACTTATCAGAAACATCCATAGCTTGAATTTTTAAACTTACTGAAAGATAAGTTTACTTTCTTTACTTGCATTTCTTAGTTGGAGCATTTAATAATTAACATTTTTGTTTGTTTATCCTGCAACACACACACACGCACACACTACCTTTGGAAATGAGCCATAACATGCTTATATGGAAAGGCCAGGTACTTGATTTAGCAGTGGCCAATGAAAGTGTAATTATACAGAGTGAGTTATATAATTAATCAAATGCCTTTGATCTCTGCCTTCTCTTTCTGCTGCATGCTGGAGTTTTTCAGGTCCTTTCTGGTAGCTGCTATAAAGTTTGTATGAAGTTTATAATAAAGTGCAGGAAGAGTGGCTCGCAACAAGCGGTGTAGGTGGGTAGGTGGGAAGATGAAGAGGAGGTGGAACAGAGCTCCTGGGAACCCTGCTGGGCTTTGTGTCACCATTCCTTCAAAAAATCGCCTGCCTGGAAGCATTAATGTGAACATCTTCTAGAGTTCCATTTACCAAGAAAATAAGTACATTTTTTGTACATTTTGCTTTCCATATGGTAATTTTTGTGGTAAAGGGAGAGAGCTGATTGTGATGACTCTGCTTGTTTGTCACTAGGGCCTGTTGTGCCACACCTTATAACTCAACGTGCAACTGAACATTGGCCAAAGGGTGCAAAAGACTACTTGGTGGAAGCCCAAAAAATTCATTATTCATTAGTTGCTCAAAGAGGCTCAAAAATATCTAGTATTTCACTAAAGCAGAGATTATATGGCATTTTTCTACTCTTTACTGCGAAGAATTTAATTCTAGCAATAGAGAGAACTAAAATTAAGAATTCAGAACAATGATAAACCAAACGTTGGCAATTTCCTGAATTGAACCCTAATTATTCTGTATTTAGATAGGGAAGCCTTCCCTTTTTTACCATCCCCAGGATCTCCACCCCAGTATCAATGACTTTTTGGACCTCAAATAGTTATCTTTAGGAGCTATACCAAAAATGTTAATTGAAATCTCTAAATGCATGTTGGACTCAAATTGCTTCTTCTTTAAAGAACCGTGATTAGTAACAGCTTACTTTTTCTTTTTTAACCCAGCTGTTACTTCTCTGAATAATATCAGTCTCATAGACAAAGCTTTTAAATATAGTTCACTGAATGAATTTCAGCAATTGAAAAAGTGATTTTTTTTTAAAAAATCTTTCCTTTTAGGTTATGAAGGAAAAAACCTAAAGATAGTTTTCAGCATCAAAAATGTTTTCCTTTACATTGTATGAAGAGAGGTCTGTAAAATGGAAATATTGTGTTGTTTTATATGCATTAAAGGCTTTTGTTTACCTTGATGTTTCCTTGAAGACAGTGCTCTATATCCTTGCCAGAGGGATCATCAGAAAACAGTGCAAATCCTGACTGAGCTGGTTTCCTCATCCCTGTATCCTGGTTCAGGGTGTTCAGAAATTCCTCCACTGTCGTAGAGGCATCAAACCCAACAACCTAAAAAAACAGCCAATATGTATTTTGCTATCAAATTTGTAACTCTCCCCCCCCTTAAATCTTAGATTTTGAAATATAATACCTCTAGAATAACAGTGGGAACATAAGACCCATTCCATCCTCTGTGAGTAACTTATTGTCATTGGAAATTTAAAATTTCCATAAGAGGTCTGGAAAAGATTTGAGATTTCCACATGGGAAGTCAGTTTAGTGGAGTTTTTCTTCATTTGTTTATTAAATCAGAGTTACTATCAAAATCCAAAATGCTTCTAAATGTAATACTTTTACTTTATTTCCTTTGTTTATACTGGTTTCTTTGCGCTTGCTACACTTGAATTTCTGCTGCAGAATTTATATAACAGAAAGCTGATATATAACTGAGCTTTGTGACAAATACCAATTGAAAAATGAAGAAAACTATAATTTCCTACACTTTTCAATATGGTGGTGAAACAAATGAGATTAGTTAATAATAAGTTAAGAAGGATATTAGATGGCAGATCTACATTGGCAGGTCTGAAATATTTTACAAATGTTGCTCTGTCAGTACTACATAGGTCAGTAATATACATATTACAAATAATTCTAAGTTTTATTTTCTTAAATCTGAATTTTTGTCTGTTGTTACTAGTATTAAAGCATTTTAGCAAGCGATGACAAATGGCTTTTATACAGATACTAGTTGCTGATGTTCACTTAAATCTGTTTTGAGGTATTTTCCTGCATTTGACACGTTGAAGAAGTTCTACTCTTTTGGTAAAGAAATTTCTTGAAAATGGATCTTAGATTTCTGTTTTGGCCTTCTCAGTGGTGGATATTAAAAAAAATCTGCTGAATCTAGCTTCAGAGATGAATACAAGAGTTTTCAATACCACTATAATTGCTTATTTGCTGATCCCACTGGAGTAATCTATGTATTTAATTACAATTTTCATAGCCCTTGGAAGTATACATTTTTAAGCAATAAATAACTAATGAACAGTTATTCCTTTTCTTCTTCAAACTTCAATTTTGAAATCTTTTAGGATGATTTAAACACGGTTTTTTCTGCTTTACTGGGCAAGCAGCAAACAATTAAGAAATTTTGAGGGGAAAAAAAGCAGAGTTATTCTGTGACCTGTAATGAAGAGTTTATTCAATATAGCTTTGATTTCATATAACAACTTGCTTTCTGTCTAGGAATGTTGTGAATTGTTAAAAAACTCTTTTCAGCCAGCTCTCACAGTTAGAAATCCAAACCAGGATGTGGAGCAGTGTGCATGGAAGCCCATGGAAAGTTTCCTACAGGCTTTGACTGATGAAGTCCCAAAAGAGTTAAGAATGAAGCTGTGTTTGTTCTGTAACAAATATGGTTATCCTTCATGACTGATAATGGGAGTTACAGCTGTGCCTCCAGGCCTTCACTGAGATATTTAACTTTCATGATGTCTGATGAAAGGGAGTGGAATTTAATACCTTTCCCTTTTCTTCAGTCTAATTCATTCATCTGGTGGTCACGTTAAATAAGAAACAGAACGGTAATATTTTTCCCTCTTAAGACATTTTCATTTTTTTCTTTCTTTTAAAGATTTTTCCCCAAAACTTTACTCTTTGTTGATCAAATCGGATCACAAGTACTTTGTGCCTGCCATTGCTAGTGCTGGCACAGGATGAAACCTCAACCATGTTTATCTTAACACTTAGAATTCTGTTTCTGACATACTACTTCACGTATATGCCCATAGGAGGGGGTTAGGAGAGCTCAGATTTTGTGGTCGGTCTGACATTACCTGATATATGCCGTTCATGAAATGAACCGGAATACTAAAGGGCAGTGAATGGTGGTAGGGGTTTCTTAGAAGAGTGGAAAGGATTTCCATTCTGGAAGGTCTGGCTTCTCGGTCTCCGTTCTGCTGGGTACGCTCTACGCATCGCTGACAATATATTGCATATTTCCCAAATTCAGTCCTGTGACGAAAAGAGAAATAAGGCAATTCTTGGCGACTGATTGAAAGGCTAGTAAACTGTGAGTATATCTCTCTGGGGATGCCAGATGGGAGCAGCACTCAGATTTCACTCTGTGAGATTTCCAACACGTTTTTCCATGTGGAACTATAAAGAGAATTAATCTGCTGAGACCAACAGAATTGTGCCAAAGATGAACATGGCTCAGAGTGTTTTGTGTAACTGCCATATTTTGGTTTTCATGGTTTTGCAACATACAGGCAGAGCTCGGCTGCAGAGTATTTTTCAAAACAAAGGATAACTTTCCCAAGTGATCCATAGAAGTATCATGTACTACATTTTAGTAGCACCGGAGCACAATTCTACTCAAATTTATTTTAAAATATATGACAGAAGACCTGAAATATTAAATGGAAGACTGAAAATAAGGTACTTCAGAAAGACTAGTTAACTAGCTGGGTAATAATCTTCAGGCACACCTGGAATCTGCGTTCTTCTTTAAATGAAGTTTAAGAAGCCAAAGGAATGGGTGCTGGGGCAGAAAGAGTCCAACGCAGAGAGCCAAGAGCTGCAAGCCCTGGACAAAAGGAAGACATTCACTGTTTTAAACATCTTACAAAGTAAAACTTCCTGCTGGGTCTGCTGGCCAGCAGTGCAGCTTGCTGTGCCAAGTCGAGTAACAGACAGCTGTAAATAGAATTAAAAAAACAAAACACAGAGAGAAAGCTGAGTAAATAAGCATGTCACCACATCAGAAGGCCAAAATGCTCGCTTTCTATTTACTTGTGTACAGCAAGTTTCTTTCAGGGCTGGAAATGGGAAGGCAGATCAGTTTGTATAAAAAGCAGTTAATACACAGGAGAAAAGTACTAAGGCTGCAAGGCCAAGCACTAAGAAATGAGGAGAAGCCTATGCTACTTTAGTTCAGCTCTCCTGTTATACATACAATGAAGCAACCCATAAGACATTTTCTTCCTACCGAGTAGATATTCACTATTGAAAAACAGTTATTGAATATTTGGGTATATTTTCATTTCTTGATATGTACCCGTGGGCTTGACTTAATACAGACTGCTCTCATGCACTCTGGTTATATGCTTACCAACATTGCAACTACTTGCCTTAGAATTGTATCAATGCATCATACTGGAATTTAGACAATGGGGTTTCTCTGTCTTGATTTATCTGACTTGCCTGGTATTAAATAGAAATTTGACAGCATAGGCACAGATATTCCCTTTCATCAAACACCTGTACTTTGATGGAGGATAGCATTGACTCTGTTTCAGGAGGACACTGCAGTAGAGGCAAGTGGGGGAGACATGAATTTAGGATTAAAGAAATTAGTGTGAGGCTGCAAACGTTTTACTGAACGTGTTAACTCTTAAAAATCCTGCCAGTGGATTATGATAGCAACAATTTATCTGTATTTTATCTGTAATTTTATCTGTATCAGAGGGAAGGTCTTGCTAGTGGTATGAAAAGTACGAAGGAAGGATTACGGTTAGTTTAAATCCTATCAGCCACATATAACTTTAGCGCATGCTAACTGATGTGAGCGTGCTATGTCTGTTATAAAAGCTTCATGGATGTTTAAGCGATGCACATGTACTGGGCATATCACAGATATGGGCTGTTTCTAGATAATAGGTATGTCTGCTGGTCATGTTCTATGTTCTGTGGCAAGAGAAAAACGTGTCTATTACAAAAGCCTTAATATGGTAATTTCCTTTCTCATTTTCTGATCCATCTCCTAGTTCTGTAGGTATTGCTCCATCATAAGCACTACTGTTCCAGTTCTGTTAATTCCACACAAACTATTGGCTTTCCTTTCAATTTCAGTTCACTTAATTGTTACATATTTGGATACCAGTGAATAGCTGGCAGTGAACAAAGTGAAGAATTTTAAGTATGTGTTTATAATATAGCATGCAGGGTGCGTGCAGAACAGCATGACATACAAAAGGTGACATCTATCAAAAATCCTAAGCATATCTGAGATTCCACAACATGGCAGTACAGCTTTTCTTCACACTCATGCTCTAGAGACATCTGTCGTGTGGTTTAGCCCACCAAGCTTCCTGATGCAGCACCTCTCTCAGAAAAGATGCAGTAAAAAAGAATTAGGTTCCATACGTGATCTCTTACTCAACGCTTAATTTGAAGATAGCCCATTGTATGTCCAGGCTTTAAAACCAGCACAGGCACAGATATACTGTTGAAGGAGGATAGTATCAGCTTCATTTCAGGAGACACAGCCGTAATAAGATGTTACCTCAGGTTTTTATCTGATTTTAAGTAAGCAGATGCTACAGAAGAGCAGAGCCCCTTTACCATTCTAAACAGTCTGGGTAGTTCCTTCACTGCTGTTGAAATAGATACCATTAAAATAAATACTGGGTTACCTGTATTGGTCCTGCCTGGTTTTGTGGATGTCGACGTCTAGTCTGTTTAATAAGCTGACAACAGATCTCATTTTGAAGTTCAGGGTGTGTGAGGCAGATCTGCAAAGCACTTTGGGCCAAAGATACATGGTAATCAATGGCAGGAGAGTCAACTGCAGCATTTATAAACAACTGGCAGGTCTAGATGATATAAAATAAGAAGCAAGTGAGTTTACATACAAAAAGGTCAAACAAATCTTTTAGACATTCTTTGAAACAAAAGTGTGCTATAATTGAAGTCACAATTAGTCCATTTATCAGTAGACTAAGGAAAGCCTGCTGGCCTGGCAAAAAGGGGTGAAAAGGGGACAGAATGGATGAAAAGCTACACAGAGAGACTTAAGATGAAAACATCTCTTAAAAAACACACTCTTCACTCGGTATCTAATGGAGTAAGCTCTAGCAGGAGTTGCAGCAGTTGTGGTGGTGGCAAGCTTAAGGACATGCTGAACAGAGCTCACCCCTCTACAGGACTTTAAAATGCCAAGTGTACAGCTCTCATTGGCAGCCAGGGTAAAATGCTTGTGCAAGTAGTGAGTACAACACAGCAGAATATATACAGATAGGAAAACCGTAACTCAGAGCAATTTGTTTTACATCTTGGCTTTCACTGGTATTTTCAGTGTGCATAAGTATAACCTTTCATATCCCCAGTACTGTCTTAGGAAAGCCAGGTGTTAAGCATTTGTTGTGCTGTTTTAGAAGAACGCATATGCATCACTCATTGAATTTACTCTGTATAACGGCTGATGAATTTTCAAGGCATATGATCAAAATACAAGAAATAGATAGAAGCCTAATCTATTTCTAGTCTAACTGAAAATATGTGGATGCACAGGACGAATTTTTATCAGCAATGGAGTAACTGAAACATGACTTGATCTGTTTCTAAATCAGTTCCCTACCTGACTTTTAAACTCATTTGTACGAAGTTTCAACAAAGGTAATACAAGACATCTCTTACTATTTATTTTAGGCAAGCGTCTGTGATTTGAATTAGGTCTGAAATATATTTCAGAGAGCAATTTCCAAATAGATATAAATCTATTTGTATCAGAGAAGTACATTTCCTTTTAAGTTGTCATGTTGAAGTACTGCAGAGAATAAGATGGAGGTATTTCTTTAAAGTACTTGAAACATTTCAGAGAAACAAGCTGGAAAGTTTGCCTACAAGTGGCTGTGACTGATCATACGGTGCTTGTCTTGAATTCCTTTCTAGATCTGAACCATTACATCAAAAGTCTCCAGATAGTTGATGCTTCAGGGAATTTGTTTGGTCTTTAGACTTCTGTAAGTTCTGTGGATGAAGTTCATTCATCCAAGTTCCATGCCTTCCAACTTTTTAATTTATTTCACAATGTACAGAAAAAGAAAGAGCAAGATTTTATTTTGTCTCTGAAATAGACTTTATGGCCTGGCTGTTAGTTAATGTTGAGGAGTAGTTTTACCTGCGTGAGGGCAGGAGGGAGGAGAAAAAAGGTTAATGGCATTGCAGCATACTCCTTCTCATAGATATCAACCACCTATCTGGCCTTTAACTGGGAAAGATTTAAGGTATTACTGGCATACAGAAATTCTCAAGAAACTAGCTGCAGCACAGCAGTTATGAACCATTAAGTGTCTCTTAATCAAAAAGCCTTTTCACTACTACTGGGAGATTTACACATTTGTGTATTTTTAAAGGTGTATGAAAATCTTTAAAAGTGAATTCAAAAAACTGTTGTGAAATACTTTCAATAATTTTACTCTGTAATATTTTCTCTGTGTATATTACTAGAATACCTAATCAATCTTTTAAGAATAGCAACTTCATATGAAGAAAAGATTTTATTTTTATTAAAAAGAGCAGTAGAATCTCTACCTTCTATCTCAATTTGAAATAATCCAGGACTTGCTTAAACTTTGCTTTGTTTTTCTTCCAATTTTTAAAATGTCTTCTAGCTGATTTAAATCTATCTAAAACAAAACTTTTGCCTACCATTTTTTCTTCCTGAAATCTAGTTGAAAAAATAGTATTTCAGATACAGTTGTCTGAATAGAGAGGTTCATCTGTACTGTTACGTTCTCTGGGGCTTATGGACTTAATGATAAAATTATCATCCATGATAGCTGTAGGTTCTTCTACTAACTTGTACTTTAACCTCAATAGAAAGGCCAAAAGTTGAAACCTAAACTGCTCCCTCATAACTAAAAGTGGTCTCTTTACACTGCAGGTGATACTCTTTGCTGACATAATATGGGGAGATTCTCCTACTGTCTATTAGTTACCTCCACTAAAGATAAAAGTCACTTTCTCTTTTCTTTTTTCTTATCTGTTGAAATTCTTTATCTAAGAGTTAAAATAGTCAGTTAATAAAAAAGGCATCTGCTATGGTTTTACCTTGAATAATTTAATTGCTTCAGTTTGCAAGGCTTCTGATGGCAATGTTGTAAGAGGGGAAGTAATTCCTTCTTTGCTGTGGCAAAGGGTAGGATGTCTCCAAATTTGAGAAGCTAAATGGATAAAACATATAGGTTTTGCAATTAATTCAGTTCCAAAGTACAGTCAGTAAGTAAGTATTAGAAGATCAGTATGTTGAAACAAAACCAAACTTACTGGTATCACCTTCCATATTTAATAATTTGCAAATAAGTTGTTCAAACTCGGATCCAACATTTACAGTGGTACTTCCAGCTGCAACTGTCAGATGATAAAGCCACGTGTCCTGAAGTAGAAGAACACAGCAGCTCACTCATTCTATGTTGGAAGGATCTGCTTCATCCAGATTTTGCTCTCAACTTGAAACACTACCACGCGCTCCTGTTGAAACCCCGTTAATGAAGCAGTACCCTCTCCTTGCTTATTTTATCAAAACTACAAGTGAGATGACTTGTAGGTCCCCCTCCTCCTCCTCTTTAAGGAATATTCATATCACAGCACCTTACTCATAGACATGTTACTGAAACTCAATTAAAAAGTACTTTTATTACCTTCTCGTGTTTGGATCCTATGAGAAGGTAAGTGGGTCCTTGATCTTTGGGGTGGATAACAACAGTGTAATGTGTTGATAATAAACTGCGACCACTAGCCTCATAGTCTTCATCAGAATCGCATGATCTATCAACTTCTTCAACCTTTGCCTCGGAAAGCTTGATTTGACCAAGGGGAAACTAAAAGTAAATATCAGAAGTGGTGAGAGAGCAAATACTTGGTTTAGTGCACACTAATTTTATATTTCTTATTCTACAAATAGAAAGAAAAACATGAACTACCATCAATACCCATTTGTATTTATTCATTTTCAGTCCTGCCAAGGAATGTCAGATAAACCAGCTGTTGCAGACAGCAGAAAGAGAATTATATGTGCCAAAGTCTGAAAGTGAGATTTTCAAAAATTCTTTTCCAGGTCTGCTTCTGTATCTAGTTAATGCAATAAATGTGAGAGAAGTAATTCTTCAATTTCCAGGCCTGGTTCCAAGCAAAAATTCCCTGGGTCAAGCCTAGTACTTTAATTATAACCTTGATATTTCAGAGGACAGCAGTGTATTGATGTATCTATTTTGTTCATACTGTAAGTTCAAAAGGTAAATTTTTTGTGTGGTAGACCTTCTCAGCTGGTTTTATTCTCTCTGATAGATCACAGTACTTGAGTCTTAAGTTGTATACGTAGTTATGATCATTTATCAGGAAATATTTTATACGAAAAGCCATTCATTTATGCAAAGCTCCCTCCCTTCTCACAGCACCACGGCTCTTTCTCCAGTCATTTAGACATCAGGATGTTAAAAAGAGTGTAATTTAATACTGTAGTGAAGAAGCGGTGGCTACTGTTTCGGTGCTGTTTGTGATGTCCAGCAGTGCTCAGTGATCCAGCAGAATGAGGGGGATGTTTGTTTCCCTTTGATAACAGGATAGTTGGGCACTGCAGTAACTACCATCTTATTTCTGCCACATTCAAGTGTAACCCTGAAGTAAGTTGTCTTGAAATGTCAACAGCAGTGCAAAGCAGACGGGGCTTCTCAATAATACTGTTTAAAAATTGAAAATACCAGAGAGTAGCTGGCAAGTTTGACTCAGTCTAGAGTGGGATTCTTGAATAGTGATTTGATAAAGAGAGCTGTTAATAATAGAATCATTTTGAAGAGAACATCACACAGCGGTCGCTCTTTATTCCG
>JAOXNO010000024.1:28102784-28139953 GCA_028565335.1 Limnodromus scolopaceus | reverse complement strand
CAAAGCAGACGGGGCTTCTCAATAATACTGTTTAAAAATTGAAAATACCAGAGAGTAGCTGGCAAGTTTGACTCAGTGATTTGATAAAGAGAGCTGTTAATAATAGAATCATTTTGAAGAGAACATCACACAGCGGTCGCTCTTTATTCCGGTGCTCTCACTAGTAAGAATTAAAGATGGATGTGGTGGTTTATATTTTCTGTGGTGCTTCTGGAGCATTCAACTTTTTGAACAAGAGAAGATTCTGAGAATCAAGAGATGCCATTATACAAATAGTCAAGACTGATTTATTCACTAAGTTTAACTAAAACACACTTGGCTGATTTTTTAATTTGAATTCCCTTTTGAAAGGAGGCCACTTAAATGTGATCCATTACAGTATTAACCACTGCAGATTGTGTAATTTGTTTCCACACAGACACATTCAGCTAGGGCAAACATGTTTTTAATTAGCAAATTGTTGAACATTAAAAATGAACTAGCTTTGGGAAACTTTTCATACATATTCTGCTTACAAAAGCTAAATTCTTATTGTATTACAAGCTAGCAAATTCGTTTCGATTTTACTTTAAAAGGGCAGAAAAACTTGTTCCAAATGTGAGGGAAATATTCACAGAATGCAACAAGATTCTTAAATGCTTCTAAAGGGCATGCTAAAACCCCAAAATCTTCTATGGTAAAAATGTGTAAATTCAGATACTTAAACATAGGGATTTCTTCATAGAAGAAAATGCAAGGTAATTTTAATGTCTCTGTAAGATGAGCTAGAGATTAATACTCCAGTCATGTGATTTCACAGCCCTGTAATTAATTTTAAAGAGTAATTCAAATAAAATGTTTTGATGTTACTGCTACCTTATTCATATAGTTCTAGAAGTAAGGTTTAGTTGAAAGTTTAAAAATGGCTCAAGAAAGATAGGATAACAAAGGGAATAACTAGTTTTGTACAAAGACTGTGAATTACTGGGTCCAATGCAATTATTTGGTTAGATTGGAAGTAAAAAATGAGGTTTTCTGTATTTTTTTGAACTGTTGATTATAATGGCTCAGGAGACTATTACCATTTTGTCAAATGTCAGTAGTCTGTTTAGTAGAGCTAGGTAATATGGGTATGAGTTAAATATTCATAACCTCAGTGGTATTAACAAAAATTCTTGTAAAAGTTTCCAAAATCTTGTTCCCAACCCACCTCCATTAAAAAGATGTTTCTTGATGACAAAATACAATACCTTGGGAGCAAAAGGACAGGTGAAAAGTATGACTAGGAAGCATCCCTTTGTTCTTTCTCTGTAGGTAAATATGACTGGAAATATTAGGACCAGCAATATTCGGAAGTGTGGGTAGAGAACTAAAGATCAGGCCCAATGTGGAAGAACCAGGTTTTGCGCTTCCTTAGCTCCTTGTGTCCTACAGGATATGGGATGTTGGGAGGTTAACTTAAAGCTGATTGGATCCCGTTTCTTCCTTTTCTTCCTCAAACAGTATTTTCCCTAGGTTTTAGAAATAATTTTGTCATGCCTTTCTTTTACCATCCTACACCTCCGTTTCTGTCCACCTCATCAGTTGTAGTCAGTGAGCTCCTTTTCCATGATCCTGATGGGGAAATGGGAGAAGATCCCCTCCACAGACTTACACCTGCAAAGCGGAAAACTCTGCATCCTGCTAGGCTTTTTTTTGCCCTTGTTGCAGCACTGTGGAGGTACAGTGACATCCCAAAGACAGGATTTGGAAGTCAATTGACGGATAAAAAATTCTTGAAACTTGTGGTCGCTGTCTACTGCAGATACATTAGAAAGGATCAGCTTCCAGAAGTAAATGACAGCCACATCTTTTCTGATGAGTCTCATGCTTGTCAGAAGGGGAGACCTGAACTGTCAGCAAATCAGTGTCCCCCTTTGGCTAGGGATAAGAAGACGCAGAATATATATCACATCCTGCAGGAGACAGAGACCACTGGGCGTGCCCTGGATTACTGTCTATTAGATGGGAACCTTCCAAGTTGACAATCTGTGAAGTCTAAATATTTGGTAATCATGATACAACAGGCATATACTACCCAGGCCAACTGTACCTTAATAAAGCTGTAGCTTACTGTTTAAAGTCTACTTCAGTTTGTTATTTTCCATTCACTGAGGAAACAAGCAAGGGACCTACCTTGTCTTCTTGATTACGGAAATAATACAGAATTTTTCCAACTAGGGTACACCAAACTCTTTTGGAATATCCATGTTTCACCTGAAATTACAGAACATTAGGAACAAGCACAGCCAGAGAAATAAAGACTACATTTCACCATCTTGGAACTTTGGTGATGTTGGGAATAAATGCCTTGGTTCAAATTCCTTTCTGCATTACCAGACAAATAATTAAAACCACGTAACTTTA
The DNA here is from genome assembly GCA_028565335.1 of Limnodromus scolopaceus. Taxonomy (NCBI): domain Eukaryota; kingdom Metazoa; phylum Chordata; class Aves; order Charadriiformes; family Scolopacidae; genus Limnodromus; species Limnodromus scolopaceus. The sequence goes on along the minus strand of JAOXNO010000024.1, from coordinate 28,137,568 downwards.
CTAAAGGCGTAAGAATTAAAGCAGTAGATGCTCGTCTAAAGTCTAGTAAGGCCAGTGTGAGTTTTCATTTGGCTTTGGATCAGGCCTAAATTAGTGGAAGCTAAGGAAATGGAAGAATTAAAAGAGAAAAATTGCTTTTATACAGCATTCTTACTATCTTGAAATAATCTGTCCTAGTGAGTAATGTAGAAAAAGAGAGCTATGAAATAAGGTAGGTCAGTTAGCTACTGAAACATATGCTGAACTAGGGTATCACTGAAGTGCAAATGGAGAACTCAACACAGGAACCAATGAATTAAAAAAAAAATCAAAAAACAAAAAGAAAAACCAACAGAAGAAAAACATTGCCCCAAGTAGGGGAGCTGCTAGTCCTTCTGGATTGTTCACATTTTATTTGGGAAAGCAAATACATGTCTGTTTTGCTCATATTTATTTTACTGTAGGGCCATTTTCATCTAGATATTATTCTTCAGAAATATGGAGTAAAGCAGATTGGGGGAAGAAAAGTGTTCTTACCTTTGTAAGTAATCCTTTCATGGTTGGCTTGATTTCGGGCTGTATGAAAAGTGGGCTGGCAGCCTGTATTTTAAGAACATTCTGTAGTACCTTGATCCATTCTTCTAAGATGTTGGGAGAATCTGCAGTCAGGTAGTATGTTCGTTTTTCTGTGGTCAGCTATGTAATAACAGAAGAGTCTTAAGCTTTAAGAACATTATTCATTCGACCCCACAGTGTGAGGATTGTAACATATACTACCCAATGTAGTTTCCTAACTTCGGGGGGTTATTTTCTCCAAAGTACTTTTCATTAACAAAACATTCTCTCGCCAGGCAAAGTAGACAGATCCTTTCTAAGGCTTTATCTGAAAAGTTCCAGGAGAGCAGAGTTGAGAAAACTCAATTTATCTCCTTTCAGATAAACAACTTCTCTCAGCTCTAATGGCTGGCCCCAAGACTACTCTCTATATCTCATGTCACGATCTGACCTTTGTAGCAACACAAACAAAATTACATGTAGGCCCTTTTATAGTTTCTGTAACTGAAATGATTCTTTGGTTTCAAAGGAAGGGCACTGATTAATTCCAAGTCCACATTTGGACTTCCAGTGCAATAGGAACTAGAATAAGGGATTGGTTTGGGGGATGGATGGAATAAATACCCACTGAAACACAGATGAGGAAATTAGGCACCTGAATTGTTTGTTTTCCATCCCCCCTTTCAATGTGGCTACATGCATTTAGCTCAATTTGACCTTGAGGTTTTCGAATGACATCACTCTGTATGGAAAGAATACAAAAAGAATATTTTAAATCCACCAACAAATTGCAATAAATAATTACAGAACTCATTTAAACATTAATCTTCGTAACTACTTCCTAGTTAGTCATTGAGTGCCCTGTATACCTCTTGAGGAACTGAGTCCTGAATCACTCTCTGAACAGCTCAGACACCAGGAATGCATTTCTTTTCCTTCTAGCACCCCTAAATTCTCAGTAAAAACAGTGAAATATTAAATAGCAGATAAGTTACGTGTACTTACTGGAGATTTGTAGTAAAGTAATTCGCCTCCTTTAAGCACAAACCACCTTCGTTTCCAGGTCTTTACTTTACCACCCATTTTTAACAGATACCCAGATTTTTCCAAAGGCTCCTGATTATTTAGAAGTTAGATAAAAAGTAGTTAGGTACACATATACCTATACCCTGTCAGAGATATGTATAAATACACATACACACGTATTTTAATGACTTCAAAGCATGCTAAATAATAATTACAGTATTGGATGAGACTTTTAGTCTAACAACAAAGTTTTTACAAGCATCAATTAAGACAAATGCCATGCATGTAGGATAACTAATTAATATCCCTACTTACAGTTATAGTACATGAAGGAGAGTAACTGATTTGCCCAGAACTATACAAAAGAATGAAGAATATGATGATTCCTGATTTTACTTTCTAATTATTTATATTAAACAAGGAAAAAAATGAATAGAATTTAAATATATATATTTTCCCAACTTCAGGGCCTAACCTACAGACCAGATATAAAGCACTGTAATTCAGCACTCTGGCCAGACACATTTTTAGCGTGTACACATGTAGAACAGAGTTCACAGTTTTGTTCTGTGAAGAAAGCTTAAAATAAATTATCCTCATCACCAGGCAGTCAATCCACATGTATGATAAGACACTAACTACTAACGCAGCCCATGAAAAAACTCTCAGAGACGGACCAATACCCCATAATGGTTTGGTTTCTTTGACCTGTCCTCGTATGTTGCTATACTTACAATTTCTCTGATGTGTATAAAGTTTTCCCTGTATGAGGAAACTATAGAAACGTATTACTGCACATAGATTTCTACTGATGCCTCCAACTCCTTCAGTGGAATGCCAAGCTGATTTTAGTATTTCTCATGCAATCTCATACCAGATCTGGCTCCAAGAAAGGAAAATCTTAAGTGCTTTGAATTGTCTTCTGAAGTTGTCTACCTACTTCCATTCATTATATAGAAATCTCAGAGTTATCCTCCACTTTCCTTTAATCATTATAGTCTTATACGGGTAACCTATTGTTGGTATAGTTTGCTATTTGTACTCATAGGGCGGTCTCTGAATATAGAGATTTGGCAGCAGTCTCTGAACATAAATATACACACAGCATCACAGGTCCACTTACTCACAGAACTTCAGTACTCACATTTTTCCCATTATCACTAGATGAGGAAGAGGTCTTAGGAAGTTTCTGCTCTGGCTCTGAATAGTCTGTATCTACTGAATATGCATCTGGAGGAATAGCGTAATCACTTTCTGAGGTCACGGAAGACAGAGACACACCTGTGTTAAAAGAAGAAAGATGTTTCTTTATATTTTTTTAATACATTAGAATCAAATGAGATCAGAATATCCATGCAGAAAGAATACCTGAGTAGGATCAGCAGGCAAACAAAAGTATCAACATAAACCATCAGGAACCAAGCATTTTTTAAAATATCAGCATATTGAACTATTAGCACAGTGCTAATACCTGAATCCCATTTTCTTCATAGTTAAACAGAGTTTAAGTCACTTGTGAATGAAACAACAAATAAATTTTATATATGTCTTATATATATTATCACCTTCTATTATATTCCTACAGCTTTTCTAATGAGGTTAGTGCCGTGCATCATACTCATCCTCTAGAAAACAAATACAGGATCTTTAATTAAACTAAGGAACTTTCCCTTTCCTCTTTCTAGTTTGTTCTAGTTTGTTTCCCCTTTCTATCATTTGTTCTAGTATCTGGATTTCTCATGCAACTGCTTGTATACTAAGAAGCTATGCTCAAGATCTACTGTATGTTGAAGCTATAGGTGACTGTTTTTATTTTCCAATTATTATAAATTTTTATACCGAGGTTTTCTAAAAATCTGAATTTCAGATTTCAGGATTTTTTTTAGAGTTTGTTAATCCTGAAAAAAATGCAACCTGTTTTCAATTCTAGTGAATCATCAATAAAAATTCAAACTTCTCCCTTATTCATCATAGAAATAGTTATTTTCAAACATGTGAACATTTTCTTTTGCAAGGACTAGTGTTCTACTCTGCCAGATTACTCTCCAAGATCGAAATGAAGATGTCTTGTTTCCTTTGTTTCATTAATTTCCAAACTCATTTGCCAATTTTATTTAAAAAAAAAAGCTTTTCTCATTTATTGCTTTGGTAAGCCACCTGGGCTCTCAGAGTGGTCTTCTCTCTTGTCAAGCAGGATCTTTAATAACAAATATGCAGCAAGCTAATTATGCACCTAAATTTGTGACTGCCTAGATTTTTAAACAATGTGATCTCAACAAAGATATGTACACATGTGTTTTGTGGTTAAGAAAGGTTTCCATGAATAAAACAATGCAAAGACTGTTTTATGAGACAAAAGCATGAGTAAAAGGAATGGCTCCATTTTACAGCCACAGATATAAATTGTAGGTGAAACCAGCTATTAATTTAGCTAATTTACTTTTCCTGTTGTGCAAGCATGTGACATGAGATAAGTCTGCAGCCAGGGCACTATTTTTTCTCAGCAAGAAGGAGCTGGTGGGAAGCAGGCGCTTTGGGTCCTTTTCGCACTAAAACTAAAACTAAAACTACATCACTGGAAACAGGACTGGTTGCCATGTGTGGCTGGCACTGGAAAGCTCCTAGTGGCCCAGTGGCTCTATCCACCTGCTCAAGTGTGACAGAATGGAGCTCCTGCTAACTAGGATTTTAACATTTATAACAGAGAGTCCTGAGTAATGTTATTCTGCATTTCTAAAGCAATGTATAATGAAGGATCTCAACACTTGGCCTCACGGGGATCTTAGCTTTTAGTCTCCCTTGCTTTACCCAGTGAAGAAATACTTGCAGGGATATAACACTGTCACCCCATAAGGATGCATTATATCTTTCAATGTTATGAAGCATATTATTTTCATTCTGCAGATGGAAAACACACAGTTACCTAGAGCTGTGAGAACTGTTTTCCACAGAAGTCAGAACATTACCAGATTCAAGTGTTTTAACTAAATCTTTGCAAAGGGCCTTGAGACAGTCACTGTAAAAATGAAAAAAGTCCCTTATTGCATGAGATGACAGAACCAAATATTCTGTTGAGGGAACTTTTCCACCTGCTTTCTGAACACATGAAACTGTTACTTTGTTTTATAAACTTGGATATATGTGAGGTTTTTTCCTAATGGCAGTTACTTTTTTCTATGTCATTTTTACCTACCTACAGTTAAAGGTTCTAGGAAGTCCTTGGCATGACCAAGTATAGATAAAATGGAGCTTCTTCCTTTGAATGTACAAGTCACTTTGCCCTCATGACAACAGCCAGCTACTAGATTAATGTCTTAAAAAGACATCTATAATAACAGCAAGTCCTTTCTCCTGCTTGAATAATAGATCTAGGTTTTGATAGCTGAGATAAAAGCCTACTGTTAAGATGTCCATGCTGTTTAAGAATGGACATCTTATGCCTACCTAAGAAGATGGCATAAACTGCCCAGTTTTCCAAACTTCCCAGAAGTTACTCATTCTTACAGTTTTTGCCTACCTCGTTTCATAGCCCGAGGACTACTGGGACCACTTCTGCTTCGAGAATCGGACTCAGAAGTCCTTGAGCTGGACCGAGAGCTGTCTTCTTCCTCAGATCCTGACGACTCATCTATAAATGGGCTGTTGCTTATTTGAGTTGCTTTCTGCAGAAATTAACACAACGTTCTTTGGTACCTTGCATAAAGGGTATCAGTCATTTCCTTCATGCTGTGGCAGAGCTCTGCTGGCTTCATAACATTCAAAGCTGTTCTTACTTGGGTTGTGAGTTTTGGCATACAAATATTAACAGAAAACTGAATTCCCTTTGCTCTCTGTGTACTCAACCAGCCCCACACTTTAAAACAGAAACTTGAGGTAGCTCAAGGCACAGGTCCTTCCAAATTACAAAAGCCTGCCAGAGAACAAACAATGCTGTGATTAGTTACTGCTGGCTATCTGACTACAAACAGCTTTGGCACCGACACAAGGGCATTCCCACACATACACACACTTTTAATTATGGCTTTGAACACCGCGTGGCTCTGTTTAATAATTTACAAGCCTTTGGAAAAAATCAGCAAGGAGCCTAAGAAGAACTAACCTGGGCTAGTAACATTTTATAAGCAACAGTAATTTTTTTTCCAGCTATTTGACGTTTCCATTACTTTGGGGGTTCTGGGATCTCTAAACATTGTCTCATGACATATTTGGCATGGAAGCATCAAATGTGAAACAGCAAGTTCCTGGATCTGAAGCCTAATGGTATTTAAAAATTTCCTTTAAACAGTAATACAGTTACCCCTTTCAAAGTGGTGTAGACAGGAGTGGTCATGTTCTTATATATCAGAGATGTATATAATCCAGATACGGAGTATGAAGTTAATGAAACAGCACCTAAAAAAGCAACATATTTTATAAATGACCTTCATAATTTACCCCTCAATTAACCAAATTCAAATGTAGTTTTTTACATCGTATAACTGCTATAAAAAGCAAACTGACTCCTGAGCTGTTTGGATGTGAGATTTATAGCTTTTTGAAATTTACAATGCTTTTAAGGAGTATAAATTAATTGTAGTCATGACTACTAACCCGTTTAAAATTGGAAGTATGTGTCTTACCTTGGTACCTGGTATAGAATCTTCAAAATGAATTGCAAAGAAAACTGGAGTAAACAAAGTACAAATTCAGCACAAAGTCAAGAGGCAACGCAATAGAAGACAATGGAAAGATAACCAATTATCTTCTCGGTATTAAATAGCAGATATCTGCATCTTCGTAAAAATGTCTTAGAGGAACATGGGACATTTAGTCCTTGCTTGTAAACCCCATAACTAGAGAATTTTTGTTGATGAGATAATGAACGGCTAAACCACTTACTTTTGTTAAGAGATTCCATGGTGAAAGCTTCAGACATCCTTAAACCAGATTTAGCTACAGCATAAATTCTGCTCTCCTATGCAAACAAAATAGTAGGTGGTAGATAATTTATGATGTAGATGATAATTTGATGGTAGATAATTAAAACACAACAATTACTTTTCTTCTGTTTAGCCTCCCTGTAACCTAGTCTTTGTGTTACTGCAACAATGTGATAAAATGGTTGATAAAATGGCATCATCAGTAGCAGCTGAAAAATGCATCCTTGTTTTATATGCCGTACCCATCATATCCATAGTCTGTTTCAACGTTTTTTCACACACTTCTTGCCCTGTAGGTAACTTATTTTTAAAAAATACTAGTATGAGGGGCCAAAGAAGCTGTAGTGAGAATATTTTTAAATGGAAGATTGTACGTTAAGAACAGAGAAATGCCACTAGGAGGCAACTTTTCAACTGTTTTGTGTTAAAAGGCCACAATAAGAAAATCTATAATGAAAAAATATGCATTAAATATATACCTAGAGAAGCTGTTATATTAATACATTATTCACCTCTGAATCATTAATAAATCTCTGTGGAACTGCAGACTGAGTGAGTTCTGATACAGTTAATTTTGGATTTTGTAGAAGACATACTAATATCTATTTTAATTCCCTGACTGATGGCTTTAAAATTTTACTTGGAAACGTGATCAATAACATCTGTAATATGTAATTGTCTTCTGTCAACTTAATTGTCTAGATTGTGAGTGGTACAATGGCATTGACACCAGCACTCTTAGCCACTGTTGGTGTTAAGATAAATAAATAAATGCAGTCACAACCATTACCTTCTTTGATACACTCAAAAGGCCATATGTAACTTAGATGTGACATGAAAAAAATTGGTCTCATCTAAAAAAATAGTGACTATGTTTTTCAACAGCAGAAATACTGTGCTTTGAATCAAATTTGCTTCTGAATTCATCATCTTAGTTCCAATTAAGGTAATGCCTTGTCATCAAACAGAGAATAAGAAAGGCAGAAGCAACAAAATCATAGGAGAGAGGCAGGAAAATGAATTAGTTTCACCAGTAGGAAAAATATCTATAATTACACTTACCCAGGAAGGAAATCGATGTAACGGAGGGGTTGGAGGTTTGTTGCTAGCACCCTTTTTTGTCGTATCACAAGGCTCCTGGGCTTCAGCATTTTGTGCTTCAGTGCAGTCATAGGTAAACACTCCTTCATCACAGCCGATTTCCATTTTCTCTAAAATATCAGTATCTTCTCCATCTACCAGATCAATGTCTGTTTCCTGAGGTCTCCAGGGACGTATCATGCTTATGGCATTTCTGTTTCTACCAAACATCCTGTCAGAACTCAGCTGGGGCTGGCTTAGATGTTTCTTTGCTAATGCTGAATTTATACTAAACACATTAGGAGTCCTTAACTTTGGAGGTGGCAAATTTGAGGGAGAATCTGATGATGCTGTGCATTGAGAACCTGCAGAAGTTGCTAGAATTGGGTGTTTGGGTGCCAGAGCAGGGGTTAAAATTGGACTTGGGGTATTTGTCTCACTGGATGAGGATGAATAATCTAGCCTCTGAGACTGAAATTTCTTATTCAGTTCATCTGAAGAACTATCTTGGTCTTTCTTTTTACTTGTGAAGTCAGAGTTGCACTTTCCACCTGGATTGTTCTGACCTTTTCTTTGGGACCCTTGCTGCCAAGAATAGAACTTCTTGTGCTGAGTCCTCTGAACACCAAAACTCTCATCTTCAAATAGAGAACTACTGTCATCAGATGCCGTCAAATACATTTCACTTCCCACTCTACTGTACCTTGCATTCTCTTCAGATGTGTGGCTTGAAAGAGTCGATGCACACCTGGACTTCAGTCCTTTATTGTCTCCTCCATCCTCATCTGAGCTCCAGTCACTCCCAGTAGTGCAGGAGTTCTTCGACATGTCGCTGTCTATATCTTTGGATGAACAACTTGTTCGCACATTTTTGTTCTGCTCTGATCCAGGGGAACTTTGTTGCAATGACTTCTGACCTTTATTGGTCTCGTGTGCAGGACCAGCAAAGGTAGTTTCCAGGATATCCTTCTCTAGAGGAAAAATATAATGAACATGAGAAAATTACTTTAGCAAACTTGACTGCTAAAAGATTTTGTCATCATGTCTGCAAATAGTAAGTAGGTAATAATTTCAAATATGTAAGTGCATTTATGTTTTTTTAATACTGTAAATAATAAACCTTAAGAAAAGCATTATAAAATTTTGAATGCAACTGAGGTTGCAATGATGTTTCCAGAAAACTGTAAGAGACATTACTCAAAGTTCTACCAAACTAAAAATGGCAATAGAAGTAAGGATAAGCAGAGTGGAGTCATATTTTAAAGTAAACCACATATGTATGAAAACAAACAAACAAACAAACAAACAGAAACCCCCAAAACCCATAGACTTAAGAGGGCATATAAATTTAGCTGCTTTATTAAATCTAAGGAAAATTAAAGTTTAATAAAAGCTTGTCAGAAAAGATTTACATTAACAAATCAAGTATTCTGAGCATTTCTACAGTGTTTATACATAGACATTTCTTCTGCAAGCTATTATTGTATTCCCAGTGGTGAATGCTTAAGATATACGAGAGAGGCTCATGAAAAATGCTTAGGGAAAGACACTGTATTAAAAATAGCTTTGCTTCTGCTGTTCACTTTTACCTGGTTTTGCAAGCGAGAGCTATAGCTTGCAGAGTGTCAGTGAGGCCTACGTGCTCCCGCTGAGTTAAAACAGATGCAAGAACTAGGGACACAGACACTTGGGAAAGTTAATGTTAAATAGCTGTATGAAGTTCAAGTGGCTTGGATAAGCCAAAGATTTTAATTTAGTCCACATTAAAGTAACGAAGTCACAAAAAGTTCATCTGTTTCCATCTAGGCCAGTCTGAGATTCTATTTCTTATCCTTTCCCTTGAAAAAAAGATTCTTATTTCTGTTCTCTCATCTATAAAAACTGAAATAACAATACATACCCACCTTCATAATGAACCAGTGTAATATAAATACACAAAATATTAATAGGATCTGTTTAAATTTCTGGTTTTCTACAGACCTCAACTTGCAATTTTGGGTACCATGATTAACTGGAGAAAATGTTGAGGTCATAAATAGTACTGTGGGACTCAAACAAAGGATCAGAGCAACAGTCTCCTTCCTGAGCTTTTCATGGCTTAAGGGAAGTAGCAGACTGCAATGGACTTGCTTATTAGCATAACAGCATATCAATTTGCTGGCATTACCAGACTTCAGGGCTTGTTGGGGAAATTGTATGAACTGATCAGGGAGCTTTCTCCTTCTTCGGACAGGAAACTATAGTGAGAAAATATGTCTGAGACTCTCTTCTGTTTTTCTGACCTTGATCACACTAATGAAAGAATACTGAGTTAATTTTGTTGAGTTAGGGCATAAAACTAACACTGGGACACCAGTGATAGCATAGATAAAATAAACAGAAACTGGACTTAGATAAGACTCTACACAGGCATAAAAATGTAACAGCCCTCCCTTACACGACCCTGGAGCAAACCTGGGCCACAGCAAATTCTTTCCTTTGCAGCCAAAGCACCTGACAGCCACTGCACGCTGCCAAACAATCTATTAGCGATATTATGGAGACTCTACTGCTCGTCAGGATTTCTTCCTAGTAATAGAGACTAGCGTCAAAGAGGGAGAGAGTACTGCTATGGACTTTGAGAACAGAGGGTTTGGATACACTGATGTAGTTGTTGATTTTAGTTTTCCACCTGTGTCAGAATAAAGTGGCAGGATTGGTGACTAAGTACCTAGCATGTTTTTGCCTTCAGTGTAATCTGACTCTTTAGATGAAGACTTGCTTGTTTCTTCAAACTTAGGAGATGGCTGAGGACTTCTTGCTCTATTTGAAAAGCATCCGAAAGTCAAACTGCTTAGTCGCTGACACTCTCCAGGTTTTTGTGCTGAGGTAACAGATTTCTTAGCTGTAGCTTCTGAAGAACAGTAATTCAGAAATCTTGTGTTAATGGGATACAGCAAGCTATGCTCCTTTTCACTCTGTATTTTTTTTTAAGATAACTAAAAATTAGCAGAAAGATAATAAAAAATTTACAATAAATAAATAAAATCTACCTGATACCTCCCCATATCAAAAGAAACCCAGAGCCACATTCCTAGTTCTTAAAGATTGACTTTTTAGTGTAGAAAGAAAAAAAAGCTCTTTAAACAATTTCACAGCAATAAGATATAAAACATGCACTTAATACAGAATGAAAACCTAGTAAAAATACCTGATCTTAGTCTTCTTTGACTGAAGTTAAACCTATGGATTGGCCTAGGGTATATAATATGTTAAAGACTGTGTGGAACATTAAAATATGTGGTGGCCTTCCCTTCAGATAAAAATATTAAGAGAATCTGTATTAGGTGCTACAGCAAATATAAAGGAGTAGGTTATCAGGCTTAGAAGGTATACAAGGAGGACTTCAAGAGAAGGTGAAAACATAAAATGATTAACTGCCTTGAGAATATGAAACCCGTCCTTAGGCACAGATTGTCCTGGCAGATTCAGGAACAAATTCATAGCTGTAAACTTTAAAACAGTACCACATGATCATAAATTATAACCTGCACCAGCATGGACACTGCAAATGGTAACAAATTTCTTAATATTTCTGGGCTATCAGTAAATGTGTGTTGAAAACCAGCTGACAAATTCTTCCATGTCTCAAAAAGCCTTTGAATAGATTTCTCAGAAGAGGATGACTTAAAGCTGTTTAGTGCTGAAGTATATAGAATCGCTACTGATCAAAAAATATCAAAGAAACAAACTAATCCAGTTTCCTCGTGAACAGGTGCATCTGAGTTTAAAAGCTTCATATTGTGTATGTATGTATTTTGTAAATATTTATATTTTCATACATTATGCATACTGCCTGTGCACACACACATATATATACACATATGCACACATTTCTAAATGTCTGTGTATGTACATATATACAAGAGATACATTATGAAGAAATTAGGGCTAGGTAGGAAACTAACAAGATTTTCAGATGATAGTACGCTGTCAGGTCAGCTAAGTATGGAGAGGACTGTGGGAACCCTCAGAGAGACTTAAGAAAGTTGGTGAACAGGCAATACAGTGGCAAATGAAATCGAACTTTGATTAATTTGAAATAATGCTCTTTGGAGAGGATATTCTTCTTTCCCAAATTTACATTTTACTATTTTTTAAATTAACCATATCCACTTGGAGAGGAGCTGGGTGATATTGTGGCTGAATTAATGGTTTGGATCACCGTATTCAAATGTAGTAATTAAAAAAGTCCGATCCGAATTTTGATTCCCAACTTAGCATTTGCTAGAAAAAGCAGATGCAGGCTGACATTCATCTATTACTTAACACGAATACCTATGCTAAAAAGAAATGAAAACAAAGATCTGACAGAAATCCACTCAAATCATACTACTTAGAGAACCTGTTAAATGACATAGACACCTGTTGACCCAACAAAAAACAGTTGTGTTTTTTTGCCTGTCTTTTTAATAAAAATGAAATTATCGCTTGCTCAACACCGTCATGTTCAGTCACTCTGATGTCAATTCATACTAACTGAAGTCTTTGTGATTTCACAGACTACTTCAATTATGTGGATGCACAAATTAATAGGGAATAGAAAGAAGTATGCAATATATACATAAGTTTTTAAGATTTGTACATTTACCTTGCAGTTTAGATTGCACTGTTTTCATCTCTTTGGTTTGCTTTTGGTTGATCAAGCGAAGGTTCTGATTTTCCACCTCTAACTGAAAGCATATAAATGTCATCTCATCTATTGGTGAAACAATTTTTAAAGTCATTACATCACTTAGATTTTCTCTTAATTTCTGCCTAAGGATAAAGCTAGTTCAAATGGAAGGCTCCTCTCTGCTACTTCTCTTAATGCCACTCCAAACATTTGTTTATTCTCAACAATGAAATTCCCTGCAATGACTGTTGGCTCAACTTCCGTTAAAATCATTCCATCAAACAACCCGAGACTGCTTTAAAAAGCCTTAATAATTAAGAAAAAAGAAATCTGCATTGGCATTTTTAACAAAAGCAAAGGGCTAAAATTACAAACTTTTGTGCCACTTGGCAAACCCAAAAACAAGCAGAGGAATTAAGATGGAATGAAGGTGCTAATGCCTCCTACTATCCCACAGCAAAGATTAAAAAAATAGGTACCAAAAAACTTTATACAAAGCAGAAGACCTTCTAAAGCAAGAAAAACCCCAACAATGCATTGCTGTAGCTCAGAACCAGGAGATAAAAGATGTTGGTTCAAACTCCTGGTCCAAATTAGGCAAAGAGAAGATTTGAGTCTGAGTATGCCATATCATACAGAGGGGAGGCAGAAATTCCAGTTCCCCCTGGGTGACATAGAGCCACCTCTGTGAAACTAGCTTGAGATTCTCCAGGTTTCAAGCTAAGGAGATAGTTTGAGTCATATTTGATTTTGTCCAAGCTTTTTCAAGATAATTTTAGCTAAACTTAATTGCATGTATTTTCAAAAACTCCCCTCGCAGACTAATAGTAAATGATACTTCTAGTTTCCTACTTCAAAAATAATAATTTAATTGTTACTCAACTGGAGTGAGTATAATTTCCAGTTCACAACAACAGAGTAGGATTTTAACTTTTACGGGCAACTTTAAATTCTGTTCACACAAGGAGGAGAAATCACAGCTGCACACCAAAACCAGCAGCCTTAGGGAAGGCAAAGACATGGTAGTCTCACCACAGCAGAGAAACAAGGGAGACAACTGGTCTCTTTGCCGGACAGAGACGGTGCCACTGAAACTACTCGTGACTAAGAATACTGTGCTCATTGGAAAATAAAAAATGATCAAGTCCCTTTTTTCTGCCAAATCCCAGAAGACTTGGTTGGCTTTCTGGGGGTTATTCACACTTTAGGCATCTGCTTGAGCAAGCTCAGTTTGCCAGCTAATCTCTCTCAATTAGTGGAGATAAGTAGACCTGCCAGAGAGCAGTTGTAGGCCCTTTCTGCATGAAGATACACTAGCTGACCAGATTAGACATTGGAGTTTAAGTGCCGTGGATACTCTGCCCTCTGTGCTGTTGTTTTCCTTTTTCCTCTTTTGAGCAAATAACTATATAGATCAATAAAACTGGGAAGCATTTTTTTTAAAATATGGCACAAAGTCCTTTAACAGCCACAAAGCCTAAGCGATATCCTGTCACACCATTATATTTTCTGTATAGGTATTGTAGCAAGAGTTATACCTCATGGAGCTTGACTGTCACCCATTCTTTTATTTTAGCTGCTTTTTCTTCTATGATTTTTGCTTCTTGCAGTCTTATTTGCTTCTGGAAAAAAAATGACACAAGCATATTTTTCACTGAGTATAATAGTCTGCCTGAGTAGTATCTTCAGACACAAATCCTAAGATTGCTTGAAGTAATTCAGACTCCTGGGCAATATATGGTGATTTAAAAAAAAAAAAAAATATGAATTGGCATTTCACAGAGGCTGCTGCTCCTCTTTCCTCTAGAAAAATGAAAGCTCTTCAGAGGAGACAGTGAAAAGGAAGATTGTCTTTCCCCTCTTAAAAGTTAGATGTTCTTTCAAAGGTCAGAGTAAAATCTGCAAGTGAATAAACCTTATTCAAATGATATACTTCTAATGGGAACCTCTTTAATCAAACAACAGAAATAATGCTAAACTTTTCTGTTCTCTATTGATCTTAATTTTTATTTGCCTTTGGTATAACTAAGAATGGAATTGATGCTCATCTTTTCTAACACCATTATTTCTAACCTGTTCTTCAAGTTGTTGCTCCAATTTTTGTATTATGTCATTTTTATCTTGTATCAGGATCTCCAGATCTTGACATCTCTTATACAACCTGGTTTCTGATTCGCTTGTTTGAACATTAGCTGCTTTTAATTTTTCTTCCATGACCTGCACCTATTTGAAGGTCAAACATAAGACTTTATGAAACATAATGCTCCAAGTCAAAGGTAGTAATTTAATCACAAAATGCACTGTTAAAATTGCTTCCACACTTAAGATTCAAGATAACCCCGCAAAATTCTGAGGCCTGTTTGAGAAGTTTGTTGTTTGTTGTGTCTGTCTATGCATCTAGTACCAATAGGGCTGGCAAAATACTCATAGACCATAAAGAGATTTTGTTAGTATCAGTGAGAGGCTTCTAGGTTTGGAACGCACAAGCTGTTAGAAACACCAATATCAGAATAATGCGATTTACATATAAAGAGCTGTTGTTAGACTTAATAAACGATATTTTAATAAATAAACAATTGCACAGTGTCTAAAACCCCAACATATTATCAAAAGCATGGTAAAAAATGGCTAAAAACTACCTGGCTTGTAGTCAGGAACATTTTCTAACTCCAAATTAGTACAGGAACGTTTTTATTCGTACAATTTCAGTTTCTATCTGTCTCACAGTAAGATATGAAGGATTTTTAGGGAACACCAGAGATATGTTCATAAAATGTCTGCAGTAGCTATACCTGCCATTTGGAATCAAAAGACTACTTCGGTTAAATATTTAGGCACAATCTCATTCTTTAGATGACATAACTTCTTCAAGAAAATCAAAGAACATAGAATAATCCCATTTAGAGACTGTATTGGATAGCTTCATTTTATTTTCTTACAGATTTTCTAAAATACGTCGCTGTTTCCTCTCCCTTTTGTTTCCATGCGCATCATACATCAAAGACTCACGATGCATCGATGAAGAAGCTCATGACAGGTATCTATTTTTGAATCATGCTGTTAGCTTTGACTTTATTGAACTGAACTGGATAGTGAGCAGAGAAAGGTGTTAGAACATCCCTGATAAGACAAATCAATAGATGTAAAAATAAATTGTCTTCTCCCTTTGGAGCAATACTTAAGAAAAATAGCAATTTTCTGAATTTCCCTTTATTACAGTAACATGCACATAGCCAGTGGAGATATTTTCCAGTTTATACATATACCTGTTGAAAAGCTCTCTCTGCTTGACGATCAGCATCTATAACTTGTTTCTCAAGCTGCTGCATCTGTAGATACATAAAAACATATAGTAAAATGGCCATGCCTTCTGCATATCACCAGAAATACCACAGTGAAACATATTTTCATGGTCTGGTTTTGAAAATGAAAAGACGAGTTGTGAGCAGGAGCATAAAAATAAATAGAAGGATAAACAGTGTGTCAGGCTGGGAAAATAATTCATCATTATGACCATAATAAAACATCACTAAGATTCTTCTACAGAAAAAAAAAAAATTAAAACAACTTTTCTTCATATTATCATTTTGTGGCTGCTATATGACATACTGCTTTTTTTTCCCTGCTACCAAGAGTAGAAATTCCTTTGACAATAGCCCTGAAACTTTCCTCATGCAGGCTCATAGGCTTTGAAAGTGCTAAGCTCCTTCATGTCCTTCCAAAACTGGCAAGAGTAAAGGGCACATCACACAATTTGGCTGCTAATTCCTCTGAGTCAACAAACTCAGCTTTTGGGAGAAATTGGTCCTGTCCTAGTCTCCTCCACCCTCTGTGAAAGAATGAGGTATGTGGCAGAAGAGGCATGGTGGACTCAGGTGCTCCACAGGAAAAAAATGTGAAGAACCACAGTAGAAATGGATGAAGGCAGAGACTAGCAGAGCATGGAGGAGTCCAGGTCACTTCCAAGCAGTGAGAGACCCTGACCTGTTACTTTATAATGATGCCTAATAAATCATAGGCTCAAACTTTGCCCCCAACCTTGGAAAACCCCTGCATTTCACATGATTTATTTTGAAGGCTTTTCCAGCAACATGGAACAGAAGACGCCAGAAATAAATACTTTGGTTACATTTTGTTACATTTTGTTAAGTCTCTAGTCTACTTTTGGTGAACGACACCATCGTTCCCTGGAGGTGTTCAAGGCCAGGCTGGATGGGGCTGTGAACAACCTGGTAGAGTGGGAGGTGACCCTGCCCACGGCAGGGGGGTTGGAACTAGACAATCTTCAAGGTCCCTTCCAACCCAAACCATTCTATGATTCTATGAATCTCTGACTTACTGGTTCTCAGGAAAAACCTAGCTAAGATGTCACTTTATCTGAAGAGGATGATACATCAAATAATTAACATTGGGATACCTGGTATTCAGCTTCAAAATTGTTCACAGAAAAGCATATGATACAAATAATGCAAATGAAAACCATTTATTTCTTCTCCAATTTACTGCTTGGTTTCAAAATAATCAGTTTCATTCTGTCCTTTTTTTACTTGATTTCTGGCATCTTTCTGTTTCTTTTCACTCTCTATTTCTCATCCCAATTATGTTGTCAATCACATGGAACAGTTTTGTGTACTTTTAGCACCTCATTCAGACAAGGACACAGAGTCATCATTTCCTATCAATGAAAAGTTGAAAATGGAGAAAATGAGTTTTCACTGACATAAAAAAAACTGTGACTGACCTTCTAGTACTTTCTCATACAACACAAAAACACGAAGTCTATGTCACAATACCACAACACACCACTGACACAAGAGCAACAAACATTTCACAGTACACAGTTATGGTCGGGTCCCCAATGAATTGTTTTGCAAGAATGCTTCTCAGGAAATGATCATCCCAGTCATTCATGTACTAACAACCCGGACAGATGGAGAGGGAGATGAGCCTTCTTTGTTCCTCTCTGGTCACATCTATTTAATTTCATATTTATATGACTTCATGTTGAGATTTTAATTTTTAGAATTATGAATTCTAAGGTTACTTTCTATCTGTCTTTTCAGTTTTACGTTCAAACAGAATTTTGGTTTACGAGACTCACTTTAATGTAGCTTTTAAGATATTTCTATTTCTATTGAGTTGAGGATTCAGAAATTGAGGTTATTTCTGAATATATGGTCAGCTAATATTCCACTGTAGTAAAATCACTATGCTAAACCAAGTAGAAGTGCAGCTATTATATGAATAGCGAACATTGTTCATATTCTATAATATATTGACAGAAAACTCATTCATATATTTATAATGTGAACTTCATTGTTGATGAGCAGCAGGTTGTTCATCAGTTTTCACAGTCATACAATTTGCAAATGCATGTGATTGCCATGCCAGTAATCGGCAATTTATTTATGTCCCATAAGTAAAACTCATTTCAGCTGTAAGGTTGTACCAGAAACCTGGCAGATTTAATAAATGGAAATAAAACCTGAAAATGTTGCTTTCCAGGTCCTCTCAGCTGTCGCTGCAGTTTAACTAGCTCCGACTCAGCTTAAACCTGAAAGCAACTAATTTCTCTAGCAGTACCTAATAACCACTTAACTGCTGTATAAGCATTAAGCAGTAGCACTGCTCTTCCACACAATTTGAGTTCTGGATAATGCAGTGCACTGAAGACTTAAGTTCCTTCTGTCTTTCTGCACTGAAACTGCACAATGCACCTCTTGCTAGGAGTATATGACCAGGACCAGGACCAGGAACATAATAATATGTAAACTATTGGGACAAAGAATATGATTTGAGTAAAACTGTTGCTAAGATGAATGTAAAGCTAAGAGCCAAAGGAGCTGAGAGAATAATTATCAAGAAAATTAGCATTCAGAGATTAAAAATGGAAGAAGAAGGTTTATTTTTGCTTCTTTAAGAGTCAACTATTTCAAGAAGGTATTCTAAGAAGCTTTATGTGATCTCACAATGTGGATATGTCAGTCAGCTTCCTGGCAACAACTAAATCTGAGATTTTATTTGGAAAATTTCTAAAGGGTCTTCAATTTATTTTGGGAGGTTCCTGTTAAAAAAAAGCAATCTGTATTATTCAGCAAGAATGGAATACCATAGTTACCAAACATGAGCACTTCTATTACAGTTAAATTGGCCAGCATTTCAATAATTTGATGCCACATAACAATTATTAAGTAAGTCCTGATTTTCCCTTTATTTAGAGTTTATATAGGTTTGTTTTCCAGTGTCTATTGTAACAATAAATAATTTAAAAAAAAAATAAAAAGATTTTTATATAATATAAATATATACAAAATACATAAAAATAATCTCTAGCCAATCCACAAAATAGTTTTATCTGAAAAATTAGATTTACATCTATACTCTGCCTGCTTTGCTACTCTATAGGCCTGTGAAGTTAAAAAGAAAAAAACATTGCTTTAGGATACTCTGAATGTTATTAAACTTGTTGGGCAAAAGATTGGACCTAGTTCCAAGGGAAGGACTTCTCTTCACAAAGAAAACCCAACCTTAAACCTTCTTCTTAAGGTAGTAAGAAATTTCATAACAATGATCATAGAGATCTCTCAGAAATACTGAGAGAGAAGGTGAAAATATATGATTGGACTAATAGTTAATTGTTTAAATCAAAAGTCATGCTTTGAACTAGTCAAGAATAAAATGCAGTGGTAAATTCTGTTTAGCCAGTGACTATGAAGACAATTTCAGGCCATGGATAGATAGTTTGACATCTTCAAATCAAAGAAACAGAAAAAAAAAGCAAACCACCAACCCCCCAAAAAAGGGAAATACTACCTAAACTTAACCTCCTGATGGAAGTGGCAGGTAACTGTGGCCATATCCACATTTGGAGGTAAAGGTCAGTGTACTTTACAGACACAGAAGAAAGAACTCTCACCTATGGCTGCAACTTGAATATTGATGACAAACTCTGACTTTAAACAGAAAGTGATTTGAAAAACAGAAAAGTCTGTTGAATTAGGCCTCTGTCGCACCAGCTTCTTTCTATGTACATCTATGCAAATCACCAGGATCACTGGCATTAAATGGTATATATCAGCTGTTAGGCTAGACATTTCTTGAATGAACTACAGTCTGTAAAGCATCAACAAACTTAAAGCTGGCTGTCCAGGAGAAACATGGAAGGCCAGTATGTCACTGATAACATTTGGCACGTGAAGTATCTTTAAGCTTAATCTTCTACCATGTCCTGAGTGAGATAACTTGAAATAATGTCTCAGTTCAACAAACATCCTGTAAGGAATATTTTTGTCATGCACATCTATGATTAGTGCGGGGTCTTTCCAAAACTCATTAAGGATTCAGAGGTCTGCTGTCATAATCTATACTGATTTTGGTTTTACAGTCTTAAATATAAAGAATAAATGTTTTAGGACCATGAACAAAAAAAAAATGCATAGTGACTAAAAGAACAGTATCAACACAGGTACAGAAGAACAGACTGCTACTTTAACCTGCACTTTCTCCTTCTAAGTGTAAAAATCCTCTTGTAATTTTCAGAAAATGCGTTAGTGCACGCTGCATCAATTATCTGAATCATGGAAAACAGTACCTATTGTTAGAAACAGATTTGTTTTTAAACTTAGTGAGGAAATAACCACTCTACATCTGACACTCATCAAACTGAGCTATTTTTGTTCAAACAATGAACAGAGAAATGCCACATGTGAACAAATTCTGATTGCTTTGAAGAAACATGGCAGCAATAAAACCGAAGAGGTGTACTGCCTTGGAGGTCTGGACATAGAAGCACAACACACAGTCACTGGGAATTTTTTTACAATACAAATGCAAAACACGTAGCGATTCTATTTCAAAGGTCACCTGGAAGTTTCTTGACTGTATTTAGAAATATTCAACATATATTTTGTTCAAGTAAAGAAATTTTTATTTTATTAAGACATGTATTGCATGAAATCACCAAAGGGTATAAACTCAAAGCCATCATGCATAAATTTCAAAAATATTCCTTTTGTATGCATATATATATATACTTTCATTTATATACATATATATACAGATCATTGTTTCTGTAATGTGTTTGAGAGAGAAATTACAGCACTAAATTGGTAATTTTCCTGATATTTGAAATAGTTATTTAATAATTTTAAAGGAAATATTTTATTTTAAAAATAAAAATTGCTGGAATTATTTCCTTTTTGAGATGTGAAAATGTATGTTGTTTATAGGGACAAAAACCTAGTTTTTTATCCAAGTCAATTTTCAACATAATAACTTGTCCCATTCACATTTAAAATTTATGCACTGCCTCCTCATTTTCAGTATTGTAAACAACACAGTTGTATCATGAAGATTTTTTGGAAATCTTTTTGAAATACATACAGGAAAAAATACGACAATGAATGAATTTTAAAAAAAGCATCAATTCTCTGCAAGCATTTCAAAGTGTGCTGAGAATAGCTCAGAGTTTTCAAAAATGAAAAATTAGTTTAAACCCAATGTTTCTGAAGCAGATATACAGTCTGTCTATTGATTAAGAGCAGAGCTTCCAGAGACTTGAGAATGGTATGTTTAGAGTCTGCTTTTTCCCTTTCATTTCAATTTTTCAGTTCTTCCTCATCTGAAAAAAGGTCCAAACCATCTGTGGTTGAAAAATAATGTTCCACATAAAAAAAAAAAAAAAGTAGTAAATCTGTCCATTTTTAGATTCAATGAACTATCAATCCTCACACCACACAGGTCTTGCCAAAACCGAAGCAGCATGGGTATATAGTTGCTTCTACAAATAAACAAATAGGAGAAGCAAGTGAGGGATAAACACACCTACAGCTGTCTTTCAAAGGTGTAAGCAGATAGAAACAGGTGATGAATAAATACAGGCTGGAAATTAGAATACCCTCATTTTCCACATTGACTGAAAAAGATTTTGGAACTGTCTTCTAAGTGAAGCTCTAAAGGCAAAAGATCTGACTTTTTATGTGGTGCTTTATAAGTTTATAAATGGTTTGAAGAATATGCCTGCCAGCTATTCCAGAGCACCGCATGTGACCAAGATCTCCCCTTTTGGTTCTATATTCCTATGTTTAAACCCAAATATTTCAACAAATCCCTGCATTTCCACAAGAAAAGAGCCAGTACTGCTTAAAAGCAAGTCAAAATCTTCTTTGAAGACTTTCTCGTTTTAAAACAAGAAAAAACCTACCAGTTTTCTTGTTTTAAAATATGCTGTGCCTAATCTATGCATGTATAAAGTCTTGCATACATTTGTTAAAAGCAATGGTAAAACTGTTTTAGAAGCATGACTTACTCTTTTGACAAAAAGGTCTCTCTTCTGGTGGTTTAGCTTAGGAAAACACAGTGATATTCCTCCTACTTCTGTAACTCATTTATTAAAAAGCTGACTGGGTATGTTCCACCCATATTTTCAAACATTATTCCTTTTGACTTGACACTGATTTCTCTTCTACATATTATGTATCTTCCAGAAGGACAGCGCTAAATCTTTATAAACCACAACCATAAAATATGACCTGACCAATTGAGCCACACAGGCAAAACACCTAAAGAATAGAGACGTAAAATCACGATATTAATATTTTACAGGAAAAATAAACAAGAAGATAATTTCTAAAGAAGGAATTAGCACCTGCCTTATGTAAGATACACTTTGCTCTTTATTGGATGATTTTTTTTATCCCAAATGCAATACCTTAATTAAAAAGACTTATCTTTAATAACTAACTAATAGAAATCCATCTTGTCTCACAAATCTAGGATTTGATACTTCAGACCTACCTATATTTATAAAATTAAACATGCCTTCAGTAAAAAATGAAATGGAATACTTTGGCACAAAAGCATTTCCATAGAACAAGATGAAATCTATAAAAATATTTCTCGTCTTCTCCATTTTCAACACCACCTAAAAGGTAAAAGACTACAATTCTTCTCATGAACAAAGCAGTGTCAAATATTCTTCTGTAAATTTGCCACCTAACCAACTCCTCTTCATTTTATCTGTCTCCGTTCAGACTCTTCACCACAGGGGGTATCTCTTTTCTCTGCCTCAATCATGGTCAGAAATATGGAGTGTAAAAGCAATTTAGTCTTTGATGACAGTGTTATATATAAATATGTATGTATGTATACACACACACATACATACACACATATACACTCCTCCTGCTTCTTCTGAAGATGGCAAGTAGTCCTACAGTCTTGATGTGCAGAATAACAATCCTGTCCATTTCTAGCTACAACAACTTCTGGCACTGCTCTCCTAGTTAGGCAAAAGGCACCGCTTAATTGCAACTCTCTCTGAACTCTCCTTTTTAGCTCTTCAGCTCCTTCGCATGAACTATGTTTAGCACAAAGGCCTTTCCTTGAAACAAAATGAAACCTACAAAAATTATCAGTCTCCATCTGCTCAGTTTCCAAAATGATCAGGCTCAGAATTTTTATCAGTCTCCATGATACGAGACTGGTTCTACCACTTAGTCATATTCTACTTCTTTCAAGTTCTTTTCAATATTTTAACATGATTCTAAGAATAATTATTTAGCTCAAAACACTTTCCTAGTGCTTGTTATATGTGTGAAAAGTACATATGAAAAAGCAATCTTTCACATTTCAGCTGAGTTCATTATAGTAAAATCAATGATTTCTCCTGGAAATTATATAAATTAAAAATATGGAACAGAAAAGCCCAGGGAGGGAACTCTTCCAGAATTAGTAGCCTAGGACAGCTGCCAGTAAATACACAGAATCAAAAAAGTTAAATTCAGCAGTGGGATTTGAGTAGGCAGTGTACGGAAGGTCAAATGAGCAGCATGTTGTGTTGGCTGAGTAATAGTGCTTTTCCCAATGTCAGTCATAGGACTTTCCTAAGCCTGGTAAAATACTAGGAATGTTCACTCTTTCTGGCCATCTTCTTTTCCAGCTCACATCTTGTTTTGATAATTAAGTTGCAGAGACACAATCAAATACAAATTAGGTAGGCACCGCCATTCTAGCACAGACGTTATTATAGTATTCAAAATCTTGAAAGAAGTGAAGATACAGTTTAGCAAGATGGAAGGATGTACCAAAGCACTTCATCAGGCAAGGCAAAAGAAGTCTCACATGGTGCTTAAAATGAAAACAGAAAGGTATCAACAACTGGTTATTCATCTCTATTACAAGGCAGCTGCCTGCTTTGTTTTGTTTTGATCATTGTACTGTGATTGTGGAAATTCTGCTACTTCTGTCTCCCTGACTTGTGAATTCTGATTAGAGCCACAACATGACCATCTGAAACAGGAGGCATTTTTTCCCTGCCGCTGCCTGAGAAGTGCCTTAAGAATCAAAGGTACCACTGACTGCCAAAGTTTAAAAAATTGAAAACTCGACTGAAACTGAATTTATTCATTAAATCGAAGTGTATAGGACACCTAGGAAACACAGATGGTAAAGGAGCAAGAGATTCCAGAAATATATGTAAGGCAGCATAATGTAGTTTGAAGACATGACAACAGATATTTAAAGCCTGAAAATACTCTCTGAGGGAATGAAAATTAAATGCATAATTTCTAAGTGCAGAAAGAGTTCCTTCCATGAAAAATGGAGAAAAAACATCTCATAGCGCCTACAAGTGAAATGCTAAACATATATTAGCTGCCCACTATTGAAGCTTCCACAGCTTCCAGCAACTTGCTCATCTCAGGTGGGCTGGAATAGTACAGATGTCCTGTCTCCCTGTGCCACCAGAGGGAAGGCAACAGTCCTCCGGCCTCACAGCGAGGGCTGTGCTCTTTCATGTCATTACCCAGCCTGGCCTCTACAAGAACAGCTAATTTATTGCTTCCTGAGTTCTCTTTTTAACATTTTCTTTTCCATCTTCACCCTCCCTAGAAAGAATGTAGGTTTAAGATGTACAAAACCAGCTAAAAAACAAAACCAAAACGAACCAAAACAAAGCCACTGTTAAAAAAACAGGCACGGCACAAGCTTTTAGACAAGGGATAAAAATAGAGTTATAGGGTAAAGAGTATAGGTATTAAAAAGGCATAAACAAACCTAATACTCCGAGCATATAAACTTTTAACTTTTATTCTGTGTAACTCTCCTTGCCTTCTCCTGTTTGTATCTTCCTAATTGCATCTGAATTATTTTCTACAAGAAGAAGTTTTTTAAGAGCAACTGAAATACTGAAAAATAACCTTCATTTTAATAATTTTTTGGTACTACGGTATTTTGCTCCTTTTTACTTTACCCTTCATAAACCTTTGAATGCAAATGGAAATACTTCTTGTGCTTTTTTACAGTTTTCATATTGGCAATCACTGCATAAGTCAAATGCATTACGGACTTTTCCTCTGAAAACATTAATCTTGAAATTGTCACGCCACAGATAACAAAACACTGAATCTGCTTCATTTTGAAACGTCAAATGACATACTATAAATATGCCTGCAAAATGAATAAAAATACAGTGCGACATGGATTTAGCTGTTGGTTTGTAAGACAAAATCAGTAATGTGCTATGCTTTGGAATATATTTGAAATAGTATTTGACCTAAAAATGTTATCATTCAACTTCCATAATCTGTAATAAGAAAGTACAAATATTAGTGTATTTGTCATGTACATACTCAGTTGCCAGCTGAGCATGTGTACAGAGAATATCCAAATGGAAGGTTAAAAGCAAACAAATCAATACATGTATGAAAATAATCCTCTGTCTTAATCACTTGTTGAAAATCATTCAAATTATACAATAATGACCATCAGCGCTGAAGGAAGCAAACTTGGAGACATACACATAAATGTTGAGTATTACCGGACAGCCCATAATGCAACACTTGGGATAAGGCCATATTCAGTCCTTATGGGGTCTGACGAAAAAGAAATTCGGTGGAGGCAGCCCAAGAAGAAATTTAACACAGCTATGTAGTTATTCTACTGAAAAGATTTTTTAGTGATAGGAAAACCAGCTCTATACCTGACGCTGCACACATACTTTAGGTGAAAAATGTACTTACTATGGAAAGAATGAGGGTCACCAACTTTCCCTATGACATGAAATGCTACCCAGGAGCTAAACTTGCAGTAGAACACTGTAATCTTTTATTCAATTAAGTTTTTTTTAGTAAACTCTTCATAAGCATAGGACTCAAGTTGCGTTAAAATAAATGCTTCTACTTAAAACTCAGTTCCACAGCCATCCTAAATTTGGCGTACTAGGGATACTTTCTACATCATTCCTTAAATTCCTGTAAAGACCTCTCCCACTTACAGCAGCAGATTCTGCTTAAAACTCCAACAAGGTCTCTTTCTTTTCATGTTAGATTTATAAATATAGACTCTTTACTTGGCAAAATGAAAACAAATTAAAAACCCAAACAAATAAACAACAGTGAATGGATTATTTTTCTGAAAACATTGTATATTCCTTTGCTCCTCTCTCTTCTTCTCCCCAGGTTCACTACAAAATTAAAGTTCTGGTAGCCATCCTGCTGAAATGTACTTATATAATGCAAATTTCTCAAATTCCTCAACCACTGAGGTTCAAGGATGAGCGTTTTCTGGACTTACAAAACACAATAAATATTTTGCTTTTTTAAATTAGAACACATCTATTACAAGAATATACTGAAGACTTTCTATGTTGATCGTTCATTTATTTGCAGGGGCACTATTCAATAAAACAACTTTGCAAAGGTATTTTATTTCCAGTGTATAAGAAACGTATCTCAATTAATCCACTGCCCAAATACATTTACAGAAGCACATAGGTGCTTCTGTAGAGACAAATATTGAAAAAGGATAGATTCAAGCAAACCTTTATTAAAATCTGCATTTATAGTAAACTATAGAACAAATTTAAGGGGAAAAAAACCCCAGTGGCAGTTTCTGAGAAGTCGTACATGCAGTGCCATAGGATGTAACCTCCTTTTCCTGATTCACTGTCTTGAAGAGGCACCTCTCAAATGCACGCAGAGGGGGAAGACTGGAGAGTTACCCCCAATTCACTTCCCTCGCTTTCCTGCTGTAGAGACCACCTGCTTTTGTTACAATATATTCTCTCTGTTTTCTACAACAATTACATAGTTTAATACTCATGAGGGTTTTACGTCTGTCATGCCATGATATTGTGATTTCTATTGCTGTTTTGAAGTAGAACGCTGCCTGGAGCTATTGTTCAATGTTTTGGTATACATTTCATAGCACAGAGATGATTGTAAACAAAACCACAAATAAAGACCTATGCTAATCAAAGTAAGAGTGAGAAATATTTGTGAGCTTTGCAACTTTGTTTCATTCTGTAACAGGTAACAAAACTAGAAAGTGCCTGTAAAGACTGACATCAGCTGTACTCCCATCTCGTCCTTAGTACCAGAATGCCCATCAAGTATTGGCAGATCAGGTCTTCATTATTCACTTTGCTCTTTCCCAAATATATTTTTGAGTAACAATTCCATGCAGTTTAATCATCTCAACCTACTGGAAGTTTATCTTTCCCTTTAGAAATACTGAGAATTAGACCTCACTGCCCTCTACAATTACCTGAAAGGAGGCTGTAGAGAGGTGGGTGTTGGCCTCTTCTCCCAAGTGAATAATGACAGAACTAGAGGAAATGGTATGAAGTTGCAGCAGGGGAGGTTTAAATTAGCTATTAGGAAGAATTACTTTACTGAGAGGGTTGTCAGGCACTGGAACAGCCTGCCCAGGGAGGTTGTGGAGTCACAATCCCTGGAGGTATTTAAGAAACGTGTAGATGTGGAGCTTCAGGGCATGCTCTAGTGCCTGAGATTGTTGGGTGTGGTGATTATTGTGGTGATGGGGTGCTGGTTTTTTGTTTTGGTGTTGTGTGGTTGTGGGGTTTTTTGTATTTTGTTTTTTTTTATGGTTGGACTCGATGATCTCAAAGATCCCTTCCAACCATGAAGATTCTGTGATTCTGTAATTGTTTGTATAATTTGGAATTTTAAAAATATGTGAAAAATAACCACTGGATTGTTACAAATGAAACCAACATACAAATAAATACAGCTAAGACTTTAGCATCCAGTTTGAAAATAGTTGGTTTTGAATTGTGCAAGAGCGGTAAACTGCAGATGAATATGATCTATTTTGTTGAGCTCTGACCAGTCTTTGATGCATGTCCCAGTTGAATTCCAGTTTATGAATGAAAGATTCATATTAAAAAGTCTAAGTGACAAAAGTGAGGAGAAGGATCGTATTTCATGAAGTCTGCAAATGCTCTGCTCTGGAGAGTAATATATCATATTATCCCAGCTGAATACTTGCTGGACCTGTGGTCTTCGATAGAAAATATTTCTCCCATTTTTACCTCCTGTAAACACTTTGGTTTTTCTAAAACTTCTGGGAAAGCTAAGGCAAACTAAAAGAAGAGGGAAGTAACACAAGAAGTTCTTAAGATTTTTTTATCTATTTTGGAGTCATGTTTCTCACAGATGAGAGAGAATGAGTAATTTTCCTTTGAATGCTTTGTTTCAGGCACAGTGCTGAAGATTTGTGATTTTATCCTTCTTATTCTGATTTCTTTTTAATATGCCGACTTCATGCATACATTTCTATTAACTTAAGAGGACATTTCTAGCAGTTAAGAGTCTGTAATTGCAAATTGTAAAGGAACAAGCGAAAAGTCAAATAGAAAGCATTAAAACTTCTAATATTTTTTTTTAAACTCAGATAGTTTTGTGAAGTGCTGTTCATGAATCTTAATTTTTTCATTGGCAAAACCATAATCAGCAGCAACTGCATAAAACTTGGCAGTTACGGCTGCTGGGAAGTCCCTAGAAAAGTCATGTCCACTGTTTAGGCACTTGACTTCCATCCCAAACAGAAGTGATCTGAATGGGGTAAAGAGACAGCAGAAATATAGGACATCTCACAGTCCTGACTGTATAAGCACCCAATAATCTGCTGAGTCTTACAGTAGGCAGTATTGTCCTCTCTGATGGATGTTCTCTTCCAAGACCGATGATAATGATTTCTTAACTCATCTCTGGGCCTTGCTAACTGGAATGAAGGATACAAGTAGTTTTCCTTTTTTTTTTTTTTTTCTAATTTTTAAATGAAATGTCAAAGGATGGCATTTGCACAGGTGGTTGCACTTCCAAAACACAATATTCTGCAATACCTGTTCAGTGAGAGTTTGCCTTAATATTGAGAAATTGCAGGATTGGGTAAAAAAACCAGAGTTTTCAACTACACTGGTTTCTAACAGCAGTATTTTTAGCCATGCCAAGGCACAGATATTTAGAGTACTAACTGTAAAAATACAATTCCAGTGGAACTCAGTATTATTATACAATGATTTTACATTGCTGTAAATTTTCATGTTCACTTTCATAAAAAAAGACATACTTAATGAAAAAAGTCTAATACGGAAAATACTGAATTTCTTCATTCCATTTTCTTTCCATCTCAAATTGAGGTTTTGTACCTCCACAGAAGAGATTAGGGTACAAAAGGATAAAATGAATAGTAACAAAATTGCCAAATGATGTCCAGTCAAGAACTAGATGACATAGTTGAAGCAACTGTTGATCTGTAAATCTGATGTCTCTAGTAAGAAAATTAGTGGAAACTGTATGAGCAGAATTAGGGGGCCATGCAGATAAGTATATTAGATGAGGGGAGAATCAAAGTGGCCCTTACAAAGAGGAGTGTTGGCTCACAAAGCTACTGAAGTTCCTTGAGGGGATCACAAAGGCTGCAGATAGGGGAGACCTGGCTTATATAATTATTTGCATTTTGGAAAGTGTTTAAAGGGAAAAACAGCAACAGGGTAAGAGGGCATGTGCCTCCACAAACTAAAAAACTGGCTCAACAATAAAAATAGTGGGTGATTGGTTACTTCCCACAGTGATGGGTGGCTATCAGTGCAGATCTGCAGAGATTTGTGCAGGGCATATGCTCTTCAGCACAATCACAGACATTTGGTAATGGGCACTGGGCGGTGATGCAACCTAGGGTTTTGATGGTATTTTGTTACTCAGAAAAATAGAAGCTTTCTGACTAAAACGACTTACAAGAAGGTCCTTACAAAATTTACTGACCAGACAATAAACTAACAAATAACGTGTAATGTAGAAATCTAAAGGACTTCATAAATACGAAAATACATGTTTTTCCTGCTTGAATACTATTTCGCTCTTGGCCTCAAAAAAATATATAAAATGGTATGATTCAAAGAGGGCTAAATGTGGATGCTAAATGTATTTCTGGCTTTCTGTATTTCTGGGAGACTGGATAAGTTAATAGAAGAGAAGCATTAACATAAATGAATACAGTAAAAGTATCACTCTAACGCACTACAAAAGGTTATAAATTTTATTTTTCTTTTTGGGGGAAAAATTGATGGAAAATTTAGCTCTAGGAAAAATATAACAGTTTTGACAAAATAACTTTTTCAGTAGAAATTCACTGAAGTCAATAATAACTGAGTCCGAAAGATTCTCTAGAATGTTTTGTCCCTTGTACTCTTTTAATTGTTTTGTTCATGAAAATGTTGCCAGGTAAATACAATGGTGGTTTTTTTATATTTCAAACATGATGAGCCATAGTTGCAGATGTCTTATTATAGGAAAAACAATACTTCTGGATTATCTCCCCAACGATTTCTGTGTCTTAAATAATACCTTAAATACTTAGGAAAATGTGTTAAATATTAACTTCAATGTTGTAAAAGTGATTACTGGATACATATTTTTCTCTGCAGAAAAGCTGCCAGTGTGTTCTTATTTGAAAATGAACATTTCTTGCTGGCAAATCTCATGTGTGAAATTCTGTCACAGCATTAAAACATACCTGTTAATATTTTGTTCTAAAACACTTCTTTTTTCTTCTGAAAATATCCCAGTACTTGTAATCTCAAACTATTACATGTGATAAACTCTCATCATCAAATAAAATCATTCATACAGCATTAAAATTCATACCATGAGACCTACCTTTTCTGCTAACAATTCTCTGATCTTGCTTGCCTGGAGACGAAACTTCATTAACTGTGACTCCAGAGTTAAACATCTTTCCTTCCAGTTTACAGTACCTTCTGGCTCTGAAAGTTCAGCCATATTTATGCTGGAAAAAGAAAGGGAAAAAATCCCCATGTCAAACAGTCTGTATTTAATGTCTAACTTTTTTTAAATATACATACTAACTTATTTTATATAAATCTCAAGAATATCCCCTAATTTTGTATATGTACAGCTTCATAAAACTTACTAAGAGTACATTAGTCTACAAATGCCCTTATCATAACTGGGAGATTTCTGAAATCTCTGTTGATAATATTTAGGTTTACCAGAATTTAATTTCTTCAATTATTTTGGGGCTGTAATATGTTTTCCTTGATAAGCAGAGACACATCACGCATTTTAGTCTTCAGTTACTATATATAACCTTTCCTACATAAAAAGGCTTGTAGAGAACTAAGCTTTTGCTAAGAAAATGTCTTATACAGGTGTAACTACCTGTGAGTTAGTAGTACATTTGGTTTTATGAAAATTTAATATTTGGCAGACAACTCTTTAAAAAGTGTTTTAAAATTCTTATGCTTAATCAAAATGCCTTTAAAATTTAATATCCTTAATGAGATGCAAGGGGGAGTTTATAGTTCCAAACGTAAAGCCTGGTGAGCACACGGTCCATAATGGGTCCCCCACGTGAAAAACAATCCCTTTACATTAGGTGTTGCAGACCTCAGGACATCCTGATTCATGCATGTTTCGGGTCCAAATCTGTGCTTTTATCTATATTTAACTGCTCATGCCTTCTGGAAATTAAGCACAGTGCCCTTTTGGACAAGCACTGCTGGAAAAATTATTCAGGATGAGAGCTGGCTCATCATGGTTTGAGTCTGAGAAGCCAAGAAAATCATCTGTGTGTAAGCAGAAGGACTGGGCTCTGTTGTATTCCAACTATTTGTAGGCAGCTTCATAGAGAGTAAGTGGACGGCTGAATGTACCCATTCAGTCCAAGAAGTTCCCTTGCGAGCAAAGGCCCTGGCCTTTGCAGGACTCTGGACACATAGGTTTGGCTTTGAAAATAAAGCTTGAGTTCCCCCTAAGTATTCAGTTTATCTCTGAAATAACAAACAGCCATAAAAGCACCATTCAGTGGGAGACAGCTGGAAGATCACAGCAAACAAAACAATTACCAGTCATAAGGTTATGCTGCCTGTTCATCACCTTTGTCATGGACAATGAGATGCTGACAAGGAAAGGCAAGGAGCAACCATCTTCAGTGTGATGAAAGAGGCTGGCACAGGAAAATCATACATAATATAGATTTCTATCCTGCAGCTCCTGACCCAGTTGAGACTCCCAGTCCTTCCCAGTCCTTCAGAAGCCTAGGTTCAAGCACTCCACTTCCTCCCACTGTCAGAGGAGACAGCCCTGGTTCCCCTCCCTCCCCAGGCTCTCATCAGCTAGAGGGGAAGGACCTATAGATTTATCTTTTCCACTGTTTGTGTCATCATGAAGGAAAAGGCAAAGCATCACAAGAGATATCAGATATGAGGAGGATTCCAAGAAGTCCTTGATTTTTCTTCAATACATTGATATTTTCTAGTTCCCATCTAAATTTTCAGTGTCTCAAATTACTCTCAAGTTGATCAGAGCTAAGCAGGTGAAAAACTCTCACTGTCTCAAAACTTTCTTCCTTTCACATACCCTAATTTTTTCTTACTTTTATTCCATATCTTAAGTTAGAAGGAAGAAGAGGGTCACCACAATCACTTGTGCGAAGGTAACTGCTCCGTTCTGGACTCTCTCTTCCTCTTGGTCCTGCAGGCTGTGATTAAAGCTGTTAAGCCTGAGGTTACAACCATCCCTATTCAGGAATCCTCCACTCAGGAATCCCCATGGAATCACTGGGATTTAAGCACGTCATTAAAATAGTTTCCTGAGCTGATCCTACAACACCCGAATTCTGAACTTTAAGCACACAATCATTTCAACTGCAAGCCTTCTGGGTGACCGATGTCTTTTACCATTTCTCCCCTTCTTTTGAGCTTGGCAGAAAACTCCCCGGACTGTCAGGGAACCAGTTTGCTCACCTCTGTCCTGTCCCTAATCCTCGCTCCCCTCTCCTTGTGCAGAGTCCCCACGCTCAAGGGGGGAAGGTGGCACTTCCAAGCAGCAGCTTCTCCTACTTTACAGAGGAAGCAGGAGTTTCAGCTGCAGATTAATTTGGACAGACAGCCCGGATTCTGCTCTCCTAAGTAACAAGGAATGACAAGTTCCCATTAGACAGTCTATTTAGGGTTTTTTAGAATGTTTTTCCTTTTTGACTAATTACAGCTACATAAGAGAGAGATGAACTCAGCCAACATCTGGCTCAGAGTAGGGTATTTCAGTGTTTGCGGTAGTGAAAACACAAATGGATCAAGTAGTGAAAGAATTTTTGCTTTTTCGTAGGGCGCAATATTACAGGGTGGAGTTAAAAATGTTTGTCTTTCAACAGACAAAACATTTGAGTAGATGGATTGCTGGCAGCGGACAATGCGTTCAGCCAAGTAGTTTCTCAATGTCCGAGCTAATTAATATTCCACTGTATAAACATTACAGATAAAAAGTTTGAAAATAACTCCCTTTATTGTGGGATGTTTGTTAGAGATTATAGTAATTTACTTCATATTTTCCAACAAGCCAATGGGTTCTGGAAATATTTACAGGCACATAACACACTGTTTACAGTTGCGGAGTGAATGATCTTACTTTGAATCAATGACTTCCTGTTTCTTGTTTGATTCCCCAAGGGAGGAAAAAAATGAGTTCATCTCTCTTGGCTTAATAGAGTAACTCTGAATCAGCAGTCGAACCTACACAGAGTCCTCCCCCTCTTCCTGCGCCAGTTCCCACCGCAAAGCCCTCCGTTTTCCCCCTGTCTATAAAAATAAAATCTTTTGAAAAGTAAACGAAAAAAGCGCACATTAAAGCGGTAAGTGCTAATTATGTCATCAAAAATTAATTGAGACAAGTTTGACAAGTCTGGAAAGATTAAATTCGTCTTTTTCATTTTTTAAGTTTATAAACCTCTTCATAGGCTTCAAGAAGTCAGAATGTCACATTCTCCCCAAAGGGGTTGATATAATTTCCTTTTCTTTGCCGTCTACTCAGAAATTATCAAAATACATTTCAGGGGGAAGGAGGGAACAACGTTCTAGCTTTTTGAAGCACATTAAAAATTTACATATTCCTTATCACACTGTCAGTGTTTTCCTCTGTTTTTAACAAAACGCTGTGTTTAACTGAACAATTCATATTCTGTCCATATGTTCTGCATGTCCTTTCTCTGCTGGAGAAGGCTTGGTAAGTCCTTCTGTCTCAACAGGAGTGGGTTTGCGCTGTACACGGTGGGTTCCCTACGCCATTCTGGAATGTTCACCAGCCCAAATCCATTTGGACCACACCTCTCGCATTTCAGTCCCCTTTCTTCCACCCTTTTCACCCAAACTTGGCACTTTCAAATATTTTCGGAGCCGTAAAGGTTGGACTGGAGAAAGGAAATGATGAGACACAAAGTGGACCTGTCTGGGAATCAAGGAAGTCATTCTCAGGTTTGTTGCTGGCCAGGGCCCTGACTGGTGTCGAAACACTGGTAACTTTATTTTCCATTTGACTCATTTTGCATAATTCTGCGCTCAGACAAACCGTAGCCTAAGCCATTTAAAACCTCCTTCAAAATCTGATTTACAAACAGGTTTTCCACTGCTTCCGAGATATTGATGAGGTTGTTCCTGTGAAGGAACACGTCAGCCAGGGCTCCCCCACGCCATCCCCGGGCACAGACCCCCGAAAGCCCTCCTGATTCCAAGGGCCAGGCAGCCCCCTCCCACCCCGTTACTGCCCCGCTGCCTGCTCGGCCCCCCCAGGGAACCGCAGAACCGAGGGATGCCCAGCCACTGCCTGTAGCAAACAGCATTAAAGCGCAGAAGATCACTTTACATCCTTTTCCCGATGACAATAATTTTAAAGGTCGCAGTGGGACATCACCCTAGGTACGGATGTTTAATTTTTATGGGAAATTCTGAACGCTGACGGCATAAGTCATTTAAAAACACCTTAACTTTGCAGGTTTGCTCGCAAGATGTGTTCTTCGCGTTCTCCTTTTTGGGGGGGATTGCAGGGACACGCCAATGGCACTGCCAACCGGACGAGACCTGAAGGGACCTCCGGCGACCTCAAAGCTCCGCAGTCTCCTGCCGCGGGGGTACCGCTGGACGCATCCCCGGGGTTACAGCAGTCGGGGAACACCGCGGTGACCTCACACAACGTCACCCTCCTCCGTGACGGCACCGCGTGACGCCATCCGACACCCAGCGGAGCCGCCCGGGGGGCACCGCGCCGGCTGTCCCGCCGCGCCCCGCCGCCGGGAACCGACACCGCCGCCGGGGGACAACCCTGGGGGGGGACACCGGGCTCTGCCGCCCGCCCGACGCGGCCCCGCTCGCAAAGGGAGGGAAGGGGGCAAACGAAAGGGAAGTCAAACCTGGCCGGCCGTGGCTCGCCGCGCCGGGCGCCGTCCGGGCTGTGGGCGCTGCGGGGCCGCGGCTGCCC
>JAOXNO010000024.1:28060196-28095987 GCA_028565335.1 Limnodromus scolopaceus | reverse complement strand
GGGGGGCGGCCCCGGCTCTCAGCGGGCGGCACGTGGTGCGGGCGGAGCGGCGGGGACCGGGAAGGGAAGCGGCGCCGGCGGGTGAGTCTCCCCGCGGGTGAGGGGCTGGTGGGCGGGCAGGGCCCTGCCGGCCTTTCCCTTCCCCTCTGCTGTCGCCCGCCGCTGCGCCGCGGCCTCCATGGCGGCGGCCTTGTCGCTTCCCGTGGCGGGGGCCGTGCCGGAGCCGGCGGCCGTTGCGGCCTGTCCCGGCAGCGCGCTGGGAGCTGCCGTGGGGCTCGGGGTTGTTTGGGCCGTCTCGGTGGGTCAGGGAGAGCGAGGAGCTCTCGCTGTGAGGGGCTGTAAGGCGGGTCTTGCCCGCCCGGGAGCGGCCGGAGGTTGTGGGGGCGGCGGTGTTACCCCCGCCGGGGGTAACCAGTCACCCGCCCCGCTGCTGCGGAACGCCGTCCTGTGGTGCCTGCTGCCTGGGGAAAAAGGCTGAGACCACCTGCTTTTAGAAAAAAAAAATAATAAAAGGAGTCATGCTTTCTGATCACTATCAACTGGCACTGACTAATAGATCATAGAATCATAGAATGGCTTGGGTTGGAAGGGGCCTTAAAGATCATCTTGTTCCAACCCCCCCTGCCATGGACAGGGACACCTCCCACTAGACCAGGTGGATCTTATCAGTGTGTATAAATACGTGGAGGGAGGGTGCAATGAAGATGGAGCCAGGCTCTTTTCAGTGGCACCCAGTGCCAGGACAGGAGGTCATGGCCACAGATGGAAACACAGGAGGATCCCTCAGAACATCAGAAAGCTCCACGTGTGGCATGAGGGTGCCCGAGCACTGGCACGGGCCGTCCAGGGGGCTGTGAAGTCCCCATCCTTGGGAACAATCAGAAGCCACCCAGACATGGCCCTGGGTAACTGGCTGCAGGTGGCCCAGCTTGAGCAGGGGGTAGGACCAGATGCCCTCCAAAGGTCCCTTCCAACCTCAACCCTTCTGTGATGATGAGCTCATAAAGCAATGAAACTGTAGTGCATGTTAAATTGCCATTACCTTCAAGAAGAAAAATAATTTACTATTTGTAACATCCATTATAGCAAACACAGAACTGGTTGATACGTTTTAAAGAAACAATATTGCTTTGCTACACATTTCTGACTTTGTGGTAGTACAACTTGAATGAGTTCTGAACAGTAAAACTGAGCTGCGGAAGTTTTGTAGTGTTATTTCCATGCTTTTGTATGATATTTTCAAGTGGTGATCCAGGGGCTTGCTAGAGACTGCATAACAAGTGCAGTAAAAACTCTGGTGAGACAGTTTGTCATTCATCCAGCAAATCCTGTTTTCTATGACTTCCATTGTGTGCCATGAAATCTGGGTGAATTTTGGACAAAATGTTTGAAATAGTTGAAGTTCATAAAGTTAAAGAGCTATTATTTTTAAAAAAGTAAAAAGTTGCACAGATAATGCCATAAATGTTATTCCAGGACAGTGAAAAGACCATTATCATAGGAAGTGTTTGTAATTATGCTTTTAAAACAACGTGACAAGGTGGTGTTTTTTGTTGTTTTGCTGTTTGCTTTTATTTTTGAGCAGGTATATCTTAATCAGCTAAAATGGTTTTAAAGAAGAAGAAGGAAATTCAGGTAGATGCATTCTTTCTTGATCAGCAGCAGCTTGAAAAACTTCAGAGTAAGTGGAGTATTTTTTCTGAACTAATGTTCTGTAATGTCTTTTTCTGTTGGTAGAAGGTGTTTGAGTAGCTACTGAAATTGATTTGTTTGGGTGTTTTTTTCTTATGTTTTTATTTCTGGTGGTTTTGTTTTGTGGGTTTTAGGTGTGTTTGCTCTTTTGTGGTTTGTTTTTATTTTGTAATGACAATGACTTCTTACCTTGGCAGAGTTAAAGGAATCCTTTACAGTACTGTGTCTTTGATTTGAAATGTCTTTGTTTTGTTTTATCATTGCTGTGAAGGTGGTAGAAGGTCCTACTTGTGATCCCTCTTGCAGGCTTGTAATTTGGTGCTACCTGAAGTAATAGCCTTAATATGTGGGATAACACTGAATTTCAAAGAATCACAGAATGGTTGAGGTTGGAAGGGATTTCTGAGTGGGTCATCTTGAGTGTATTTTTCCAGGCTTCATATTTTCTGTAGTTGACTTAAAGACACTGTTCAAATGTTCTCTTGTGGGTTGGTTTTAGGATTGTTTTTTTTTGTTTCTTTGATGAGATAAGCTTCCAGTGATCTTTACTTTTTTTTAAAAAAAAGGCAAAGCAAAACCAAAAAAGGGTATTTCAAGGTTTGTATACTGAAGTTACTATGAGGTGCTCCTTGCCTTCTAGTCAGCCCTGGTGACGCCACACCTAGAGTGCTGCATCCAGTTCTGGGCTCCCCAGTATTAAACAGGCATGGATGTGCTGGAGGGAGTCCAGTGAAGGGCCACTAAGATAAGGGCCTGGAGCATCTCTCCTAGGAGGAAACGCTGGAGAGCTGGAACCCTTCAGCCTGGTGAAGAGAAGGCTCAGGGGGATTTTATCAATGTATAAATATATCTGAAGGGAGGGCATAAAGATGACAGAGCAGGGCTTTCTTCTGTGTTGAATAGTGATGGATCAGGAGGCATGGGCACAACCTGAAATACAAGAAGTTCCCTCTGAACATGAGGAAACACTTCTTTTAATGTGAGGTGACTGAGCACTGGCACAAGTTTCCCAGGGAAGTTGGGGAGTCTCCATCCTTGGAGGTATTCAGAAGCCATCTGGCCATGTTCCTGGGTAGCCAGCTCCAGGTAACCCTGCCTGAGCAGTGGGGTTGGACCAGATGACCTCCAGAGGTCCCTTCTGGCTTCAGCCATGCTGTGATTTTGTGAAACTGGTCCTCATACTGAAGATGAGACCTGCTGTTATGTTACAGTGAAACTTGTATTTTTTTTTTCATTTGTTAGAAAAAAGAAGTTAGTGTTAAGGTATTGTAAGGTGACTTAAGGGATTGCAGCACCAATTCTGCAATCTTTCTTTCTAAATTTCTTTATGCCTACCTCATTTCCTTTCTAAAAAGAGATTCTTCTTTCAACTGTAGTGTTTTCAAAGGCTGAAGAGCAAAGCCTGGCATCTCTGCTTCTGCACTGTGCACAGCTGAGCGATGGCATCCAGCAGATCCAGTGTATTAAACAAGTAAGACTTCACTGTTGTTAGTGTGGGTTTTGGTAACTGAGAGTGTGTCCTGTGTCTTCGTGGCAAATACAATTCTAAAATAAACTTTATAATGTTTTAAACATTCCTGGAAACAGATAAAAAGCAATTGTTACTGCTGCACATGCATTAGGTAGAAATGTAGTTCTAGTACTTAACTTAGCAAGGGCTACAGTTACTGGAAATGATGAAAGGCAAGTGATACCAAGTCTCTTATTTTGTATGTATGTATTTCTGGTATTAGAGGTGTTCTTGGAACATTACTGAACACCTGAAACTCAATGGGATATGGTAAAGAGAGGACAGTTTTGCACCATGTACTTGAATGAGAGGGAATTCTGCTGCTGCTAATGATGAGGGTGTATCTCTGTTTCTGCTGATCATGTGTTCTGCTGATTACAGGTTATACCATTGATGAAGAAGATGGATCTAAACTCTGCATGTGATCCCATGGTTAAAGCTTGTTTGGATATTTTGGGAGAGATATATTTTTCACTGAGTGTGAAGAATCCCTTAAAAAAAGTATTAGCAAGGTAAAAAAATTGAATAGTAAGCCTTTTTTTTTTTTTTAATACACTCCTTATGTAGAAGTCAGTAATTTATTGTGCACTACAAATTGCTGTAGTTCAATGACAGAAAATTTGTGGTACTAATTTGTGAATATGTACTGGTTTTCTTTCTTGCTTAGTTAAAAATATTAATTATAAGTAATACGATATGTCATTGGATAAATAACTTCAAAGTGAAGTATTATTTTGATCTGTTTCATTACTGGAAAGACAACATAGTGTGTAATTAGCACT
Organism: Limnodromus scolopaceus; assembly: GCA_028565335.1. NCBI lineage: Eukaryota > Metazoa > Chordata > Aves > Charadriiformes > Scolopacidae > Limnodromus > Limnodromus scolopaceus. The sequence goes on along the minus strand of JAOXNO010000024.1, from coordinate 28,092,003 downwards.
TTGAATTTTAAAATCCAGTATCAGAGTAGATATTTAAAATACTTGCTAAATAAAATCTCAACTTTGACAATGCTGAGAGCAGGCTGTTCAGAGGAATCATAAATAACCTGTGGTTTCTTATGCTGATTCTTATTGCAATTAAATTTTTCTGTTGTGAAATTACTGATGTATTTCTTTAGTGAATTTATTACAGCCTTAACATTTTTAAGATCCAGTGTTTTCTATGTCAGAAAACAATTGTTGTCCCACTGAGAGGTGCAGGGCTTCCAACCTGTATTTGGTCACGTGCCACAGATTTATACCCCTTTGTCAGGTTTTGGTTGCAAAATTAGAACATGCGTGTTTGTTCTAAAGCAGAGTATGTCTTCATGCAGGAAACAACATCTATCTACTATTGGAGTTTTAGCTGACATTGATTTTAGTTAAGTGGATATTTAATGCCTCAGTATGAACTGATTGTGCTGTTTCTTACTGTTGCAGTTCACTGAACGGTCTTCCTGAACAGTTCATGACGTTAGCTGTACAAAGCTTTGTGCACTGCCTTAGGGAAGAACTGAAAACCACAGACGTGTATTTGTACAGAAAAGTGCTGGACAACCTTACTTCCTGTATGGAGGACTTCAGCTTAGGTAGGATGGCATTGAATATATTGTCTTCTGTTTTAACTTTGCATCTTGGTGTGATGCAAACAGCTAATAGTGATGTTTATACTTTATCTATGTAAAATAGGTAATATTGGCTAGTATTCAGTAGTTAAAATGTATTTTCTTTCCTCTAGGTAGAGCAAGTATTAGGAACCTGTTTGAAGAAGGTAAGGTTACATTTATAATAAAATAAGTTTCACTGTAGGTTATTGGGGGGAAGGTTGTGTGTGAAGATGTAACGTGAGGTAGGCATAAAGATCTATAACATCTGATTTCCTCCTGGTTAATTTTTAATAACTTGTACCCTCACATGGTACTTTTTTTTTTTTTTTTCAAAGATTTTTCCGTGATTTGTACCTTTGATTGCCAGGGGTCAATCTTGCTCTGTTGAGCAGCCCTAGATACAAATCTGAAAAGATACCAGTGAGTGATTCTTAGAGGACTGGGGGAGTTGATGCTACTTTGCATGAAGCATTTTCAGTCCTTTGCCTCATGATGAAGTTGGATGTGGTAACACTGAACTGTTAACAGCCAGTCTTGGCTATAGCAAGCCCAGGCCTGCTGGGGCAAGAATTACGTTTGGCAGTAATTCAGCAGAAGTCTGATCTGGTAATGTGGGATGACATGACATGGTGTGCCCTTAGCGTGCAGGTAATGTTCACAGTGTCCTGTGGACATCTGATTGCTGATCTGTCTTTAGCTCTTGGTAATTTCAGCTTTTCATTGAGGAACCAGAACTCTCAGTTTCTCACAGGATTAGGCCAAGTGGGTTGGAAACTCTTCTTTTGTACCAGGTTGTCACAAACCAGCTTGAGATCTTGCTTTAGCATCGCTTCTTTGGGTCTGTACTGAAATGTCATTTTAATTTGTTTATGGGATGGAAGAAACACTGTTATATAGATAACTGTTCATCATGTCTTGGTACGATGTGTATGTGTGATTGCTTTGCTGGAATTTTTCTGTTCTATTTCTCTTTCAAATAAATTCATACCGTAATTATTTTCACTAGTTCTTCAGTTTCTGCAGAAGTCGCTACTTGACATACAGGAAGAAAACAGGCAAGTGAATACAATATAAACTGTATTTTATCTGTTTTTATTTCACTCTTGCAAGATAATCTGGCATGGTTTGGAATATCACTTTGATAGCCATACATTGATGAAAGATGGGAATGTCATTTTGCAGTGATACATATTCTAAATTTAAAAAAAAGCTGCTGATGAGTTTCTTTTCTTTTGTGGCAATATAATGATATAAGAGGGAAGGAAGAAAATCAAAGGCGGTAACGTTTAAGGCACTGATACTTTGTTAGAGTTACTACTTTAAAGTGAGGTCTTTGAGTTTTGGTATTGCTATCTGAATTTTGAGTGAACACTGTAATTAATTGATACACTTATTAAAATTCAGGTAGAGCAATTCTCTTCCACTTTCCATGAGCGTTTAATTCAGTATTGATGTTCTGTTTAGTCTGTCACAGCAGCCATCATTTAATATCTTGACATTTTCCAGCATTGCATAAGGCAAAGAGTCATCACTGTGGTCTCTCATCATGTACCCAGAGGGGAATGGTGCTTAATGTAGTTTTGTACATCAAAAGTTTACATGTTGTCTGTCTTCATGTTAGAAGAAAGTTGAATCATAGAAATATACTTTGCACACAGAGGAACTGCTTGAAAAATCAGAAAGGAGCAGCACTGTCTTCTGTTGATTTTGGAAAGTTTCTGGAAAAATTCAGCTGTGCTCAGGCAGAATCAAATGAGTGAAAGTTTGTCACAGGAACCTGCAGAAACTGTAGTAGAATTTTGTCATTATGTTTGTTAACTTCATTTTAAAACACTGCCTTTGAGTCTGCTTCTTGTTTTCCTACAGTTACGTATCTGGTCAACTCAAACAATAAATTAGTTTTTACCATTAATTCTATCTGAAGTTGGCAGAATGTTGTTTTTTGGGGATGGTGAAGAAGAGTTTTAATTTCCTTTTTGTGGGCATGTCTGTCTGCTTTTGTTTCAACAGAAAGAATCATGGAAATCGTATTGTTCAGACTCAGCTGATGCACGATTTACTGATAGCCATTAAAGTTTCAATGATGTTTGTACAGAAATTACAAGAAAATATCCAGGGGAGTCTTTGGAAACACCATGAGTCTTTTGTTTGGCAAAGTATGTGTAGTTTACTGAAAAGCTCCACAAACTTCCTAATGGATGGTAAGTTTACTAACGTTCAAAACCAGATATTTTTATTAAGTCAGTCTTGTTCTATTTGTACTAAACACAACCTGTATATATAAAAACTTAGTTAAGCTTGAATGGAAATTGAACTGCTGAGGTGAGTGGGAGTGGGAGCAGTAGTAGGCCTTTCAACAAGCTATGATTTGTGGATCTTAATTTTGGAGTGTGCAGTTTAACTTCTACTACAAAAATACCAAGGTAAATTCTATTAGTAATAATTCGGAAACTAACAAATACTTCTGAGACTCACCAACTGCCTGTGTCTACCAAAAATTTATGCATCTGTGTGAACTATGCTGGCAGAACTATTTATTGGTGCACTGTAACTAATTGTGTTTACTTCTTACACAGATTCTTTTGTATAGTAGGATTTAATATAAATGTCAGTAGGCTCTGCCACAGTCATCCTTGTCTTATTGGGCAGTTCTATATTTTTCTATATGTTAAAAGGTATTAATAGTTTCCCATTACACAAGAGCATAAATTCACTAATACTTGCTGTCCAGGAAGACAGTAAAGATCAGTGATTATACAACTACAAGTAGTCTAGGAAAATTCAACACCGTCTTTATAATTTTGATAAATAGTTCTAGCACACAGTGTTTGCTGCGCTCTAATGTGAAACATCTTTCTCTGCCGTGTAGCAACTCTCCTGCAAACTGTTCAGACTACCTCAGGACTGGCTGTTATTCTGTTCATTAAAGCCATGTATGAGCCAGTTGAGGAATTGCCTGCCTTGGTAAGTGTATTTCTTCACTAAAGACTGAAATGTCAGTGTCGTGAATCAGTGCTACCAGTGTCGTTCAGAGGTTTTGCTGGTACGGGAAGCAGGACTTGCCAACCTCTGTATCAGCCTTTTGCAGGAGTGTAAATCCTTTATTTTCTCCTTGCCGTAAGAAATAATAAGAGTAGGGTTTTGAATTTCAGAAAAACAATGTACAAAAAATCTCTTCAGATCTTTCCAGATTCTCAGTTATGCACAAAATAGCTTTTCTGCTGTGCTGAGATACTGCAATGGGTGTTATTTTGCTATTACAGGTCAGTGACTTGCTGCTTGGGTCAGTGGAACGCGCAGGCGTGCCAGCCTGGTTTGTGAGCAACTGTGGGACTCTCTGTACGGAGCGACTCCCTGACTCTGTCCTGCTCTTTCTTTGCCATGGAGCACTGGCTATGCTGGAATGGAAGAACGGCAGCATGGGTGAAAATGGGGAGAAACTATTGTTAGATACTGCATCAGTCTTGTTGTCCCTGAGTTCAGAGTAAGCCTGTGTTTTGGCCTGTATTGTTTCACGTTTGGCAGGAGGGGATTGATCTTTTTACTTGTATATTTGCGTGGCTTATATGAACCTGGTGGAATATCTCTTTGTTGTTTTCAGTGTAATGATACTAGTTTCTGCCACAGGTTGTGTCATCTTTGTAATATATTCAGAATAACTCTGTAAGTTTGAAAAACACAATGTCTTGGTATTGCATAGATAATTCTAAGTTAGAGTTTTCTCTTGCATGCTGAAATGATGTTGTTTTTCCAACATAGGTGGGATTAGTTTACCAACTACCTAATGGTAAGCTGTGGCAGAATCAATTGTTAAGCAGACAAAAAGACTTTAATTTCAGGACATCAACTCCTGTGCTTTTAAAAGTACAGGAGAAAACAAAATGTGCCAGTGAGTGGAATACTTGAAGTAAGATGAGATTTAGTTCTTTTTTGCAGTTGCAAGCATTGACTGCTTGCATCTAATAGTCTACCAGCACTGTTAGATAGGAGATAAAAACATGTATTCAGTTCAACCTTCGTTCCTGCCTTGGAAGTCAGTTTTGTGATTTTTGTTTTCAAACATGTGGTACTCAGTTTTTATGATTTTATATGGCAATGGAAAGTTTTCCTTATATTTTCAAGAAGCATGCAATAACGCTGCTCAAATATTAGTATATGGATATTAATTGTTATCTTTGTTTTTAAAATAGCAAGTGTAGTGGCTTGTCAGGTTTCTTTTCACCTTATTTAGGGGTTTTAGCTGTGACCAGTTTAACAGCCTGTCAGATAACTCAGCAACATTCAATTCATCACCTCCTTTTTGTGTTAGTACTTTTTCTTCAATGAATGGTTAATGTCTCCTTTCCTGTTTTAGTGTGAGGTAAACTAATGTGATAATTATTTTAAAATAAAAAAAAAATTGAAAAAATTGACAAATGCAAATAATGAACTTTTTTGATTGTTCTTTTTAAAAGGTTAAAAGAATCCAGTATGGCAACGTCTCTGTCTAGAATCCTTGCTATTTGGACTAATTCAGCACTGGCTGCCCTCGCTTCAGGCTCCCCAAATCTAAAAATCAAACTTAATGGGAACTCAGATGTAATTGGGAAGCTGCTGGAATACATTTATACCCACTGGGAACACCCTCTGGATGCTGTTAGACACCAAACCAAATTGATATTCAAGAACCTTCTTCAGATACACCGAACCACCATTACTGGATCCAGTGAAAAATCAGACCCATTCTTTGCAAGGCTGTTAAAGCGTTTACTAAGCTTGGAATGGCATGTAAAAGGGAAATACGCTTCTCTTGGCTGTCTTGTGGAGTGTGTGGGCACTGAAAATATTTTACAGTTGGACAGAACAATTCCAGTACAAATCTTGGACGTGATGAATGATCAGTCTCTTGCACCTTATGCCAGTGATCTTTTGGAAACCATGTTTACTAATCACAAAGCCCATTTCACTTTGAATTTTCAACAAAGTACCTGGATTGACCAGTGGCACAACATATGGGTTTCTCCTCTTCTAGTAATACTGTGTGAAGGGAACCATGACCAAACTACTTACATAATAGATTACTATTTACCAAAACTGCTCAAATGTAGCCCTGACAGTCTGAGCTACATGATTAGAATTCTTCAGGCTTCTGCAGATGCTAATCTAGGTAAGAAAATAAATATCGTATTTGTAATTATGATTTAAAAAATAATAATCTCAAGTGTTACTTCTGCTCTATTATTAGAATTAATTTGGGAGAGACATTCCAGATAGTTATTACTGCTGTTAGTATTTCAAAGTGGAATTCATTATAATCATAAGTATGTCTTCATGCCTTGAGCAAAATAATTAGTATTCTAAGTCTGGGTGCCTTACTGTTCTCTTTCGATGCTAAGCTTTGTTACATATCAGTATTTTTTTTCCTACTATTTTTCTGTTCTGCTGTTACTTCTTACACCAGCATGTCCAGTAACAGGGCTTTACAGATTGTTTTTTGTTGCAAATATGTGTTTGTGAGACTTACGATTCTGGTTTTTGACCTAATTTACTGCAATTCTAAAATAAAGGCCTGTGAGACCTCACAAGATCCTTCTTTCAATGACACGTTCAAGCTGAAGTTTTTTGGGACCTAGGTAATTTAGAAGTAGTTTAATCTGTGACAGACACTATATTTTGGGGATAATGGGGTAAAAAATACAAAGGGGGTAGGGGGTCATGTGTTGGAAGTGTTGGGAGTTTCTGACAAACATTGCAATAAGCACATTGTTTGTATTAACCAAACTATAGTTATTACTGGTTTTCATTTTCTTTAGGCTCTCGCAGTACTCGAGGAGCTCTTGGAGCATTAATGGCATGTCTAAGAACAGCTAGGGCTCATGGACACCTGGAACTTTCAACTATCATGAGCAATGGCCTTGTGTCTACTGAATGTATAAAACAGGGTCTGGTTCATCAGCACAATCAGGTAAAGGGACAACATTTTTTTTGTCTTTAAATTAGAAGAATTGCTTCAATCCTAAACACTCTGTTAGCATTGTTTTAAAACAACGGTATCATCATAGGTGCCTGTAACTCTTTTGTGGTTAACATCTAAATATCTTTTAGGTTTGCATTGATGCTTTAGGCTTACTTTGTGAAACTCATCGTAGCACGGAAATTTTGTCAACGGAAGAAATGCAACTGATTCAATTTTTCATGATGTACAATTTGAACAGCCAGTCTCCTTCAGTAAGGCAACAGATAGGTTCTTTACTGAGAAAGGTAATTTCAAACTACAAACATTGTCTAATGTGCCTATTATGTTAGTTATATAGCATTTTAAAAAACTTTACAGAGCATGTTATGAAGTTGCTGATCTGAAAGAGGAGAAGCTATGAGAGAGACCAGGACTATGTTGTATGTGTCACCCAACTGAATGGTGATAAGTCATCGCAGGCAAGGACGGTTTAAACAAAAAATTGATAGGCAAATATTTATCAATAGTAAAGTAATTTGCCGTAGAGCGAGCAACGTACCTTGAGTTGCCATTGTTGTGGACTAAAAGTGTGCTTACATAGACTTACCAGACCTCAGGTAAATTCACAGTCACTTGATCAGTCTCAGCAACCTGACTTGGAAGACGGAGGAATGTTAAGGGAACAGCATGACATATGTAGGTGTGCTGTTACAGTTTGCAGGGACCAAGTGTGTCGACATAGTGGAAGTTGCCAAGATCACATGTAGATCATGGTAAAAGGGTATGGATAAAATGAGGAAACCATGTATGTATAAAGAACATTTTGGAAGATGTTAATGGCAAAAGAAAGCAGTGTGGAAGGAGAAAATAATTAATTTGAGATGGGGGGGGAAAAAATGAGGGAATAGGTTTGGCAGAAACAAAAGAGAAGTCCATCTCTTTCCATTCTTGCCTCGTGCAGACTGAGAAATGTGAGATGGAAAAATTGTGTTACAGTGAGTGCAATAAGAAAGGAAATAATACTAGTGGGTAATAAAAGAGCTGGGGGAAGCACTCCTGATGTGAGTCAAACTCTGTAAGACACCGAAGCTATAAAAATTATATGTATTACTTGAGCTTCTCTTATAGAGGAACATATGTTCCACAGAAAATGGGAGGTGGGAGATGACTAGGCATGAATTTAAGGAGGAAGATGGTGCAGAGGGAGGGGAAAGGGGTTGGTTGCAAGGGACATGGGTAGCAAAGAACTTGGGTTTGTAGTGGAGAGAGAAGGTTCTGTGTTATATTGTGTGCAAACTTTTTAAAAATTGCAAGCGATATGATCTGTAAAATAAGTTGAACCCCCCCTTTCTCTTATTTAACTGTCAGTGATTCTTGCCTTACCTATGTTTTGTTTTTGTTCTAAAAGCTATTTTGTAGGATACAAGAAAGTTCCCAGGTGCTTTATAAATTGGAGCAAAATAAAAACAAGCAAGAGTTACTTGAAAACTCATCTAAAACACATCCTTTGGGGATTTTGCAGCAATATAAAGTAAGTTAGACTGCTAGAGATACAGGTATAAGAAGTGGAATATCATTTCTGAAAGATGGTAGTTTGCTTTTGTTGAGAACACTGCTGGGTCAGTTGGGCAGAATCTGTGTTAGGAAGTAGTGCAGCACAGAAGGAAGAAACCTGTTAAAGCAGAACAGTGCCGAGGACCTTGTCCACTCCCTATGCACTTAAGCAAGTAAATTTTGACTGAATGTATTGCTGTCTTGTGAACTGGGTGCCCATTTGTATCTGGACGGTATCTTTAAAATTAATTTTGTCCGAAAGCAGTAAAGGTTATTTTCTGAGGGGTTGCTCCATGTTGTGAACTGAAACAGCAGTGAGTGGGGAACGACTGGAGATGTGTGCCCAACCCAAACTAAAATTTCCTGTCAGCTGCTTGCAGTTTAGTAGCAAGTTTTAAATGAAGTGTGGTGCTTAGGCTGGAAATAGAGATCTGTTCAGCTTCAGCCTTTTTCTGGCTCTCCAGAACGATCAGTGAGAGAATGAATGGCAGCGCTTCAGCACGAAGACTTCTGTATGAAGGCTTCTTTTGTATTTGTCCTTTTTTCTGGTTTGAAGGCTCACATAATCAGTTTCTTTGTATTAAACTGTTTCTTGTCTTGAGTTCAGCTTTTCTTGTTCAGCTAATTTTTGAGGTTTTGATACAATGGCCATCTTTTTGTGGAAGTGTGGAAGGGAAACTGTTTTTTTTAAATAAACAAATGATTTACCAGCCTTCGCTGTACTCTAGGAAACAAGAAATTTGTCCGTACTGCAGAGGTAGGCCTCCCATTCTTCCAAAATTAACTGTAACGTCCAAATTTTTTGGGTAACATGTAAAGCAGAATGTCCTGAATTCAGATGCTTAAACACGTTTGTAGGGCAGCAAGTAAACTGTCATAAATTTTTTCTTGTAATTTTCAGGATTTCATGTCATCTGTATGTGACAGACTTTTTGAGTTACTGTTTCCCGGCTCATCACACCCAACCAGGTTTTCTGCACTGAGTATTTTAGGATCAGTAGCAGAAATATTTTCTGTTCCAAAAGGTGAGAGGACTAATTTATAGGCTGTAGGAATGGGAGGTTTTTGAAGAAGATTCTTTTATGCTAACTTGTCAATTTCTGCTGAGGTAAAATGGTATTCTTAGTCCTTAATTTCTGTGGCATTTCCTGTGTTTCATTCATTTTACCTGAAAGAATAGTCAGTTTTATTGGAAAATGGAATATTGAAGTAAATGCAAATATTTGTCTGTTGAACATCTTCCATAAATTGTTTTTTTTTTTTCTTGCCGTTTTTTAGCAAGGTTTTTCAATGAATTTTTGTTATTATGAAGAGAACTTTTGGACAAGATTCAATGTTTTTGATAACTTTACCCCCTTTTCCTGTTCTGTCATCTTGATAATACGTAATTTAAAATGTTGAGATGATAAAACCTTTTAATTGAAAAGGCTTGCGTATCCTCATGATATTATTATACTAAACAGGGAACAACTTAATTGGACAATTTATGTTGTTGTGCTGCTGTTATTTTAAGTTTTCTTCATCTTGTTATGACAACCCTAATTCAGGATGTATTAGAGCCTTCGAGAACTGATGGTCTTGTTAAGTCTTGTTTCTGGATTGTGTGTCCAACATAAGTCTGGTTTCAGTCTTAAATTGTAACTTCTTTTTTTGGTTTTTTTGTTGTTTTTTTTTTTTTTTTTCAAGAAACAAGACGTGTAAGATAAAAGTTGATTTTGAGAGGGAAGAAAAAATGCCATCTTGGTAGATCTTTTCTCAAAACCCCTAATAAATTATGAACACGTTGATTTTATTATTACAAGTTCATAGTATGTTCTTGCTGCTTTTTAAATATTTTTTTAATAGAAAGCTGTATTGAGAGTGGTTTATAATAGCAGCTTTAGGATTTCAGAAGCCTAATGTGACTTCTGTAAAGGAGGTTTAGCTGCTGTTATGTTCTATGCTGAAATGTGGTGCTCTTGTTTACATCTTAAAATTTCTGGCTTCTTTACAGCATTAGGTCAGTTGCCAGAAGTCACGACTCCTTTAAATCTAAATTAAAAGCAAAAAATTGTAATGGCTTCCACTCTAGGGGCTTAATCCTATGACAAAAAGAGTCCCAAAAACCAAGCCACAAAACACAATGAAGTTTTAAACCTTTTTTTTTCTTTAAAAGAATTATTTTCTAATATTACATACTTCAAGGAAAAGAATTTTTAAGCAAAGCTAAAATAAGGGTTATTTTCAATGCTTAGTGGGAATAAATGGGATTCTGTTTTTGGCAATAAGTTCCTTTCTGTATTACTAAAGGTCATTTTTTGGGTATGGTAATCTTTCATCAGTGAATGTGGCATGAGAAGTAAGAATATTAAAATAATGCTTTAGCTAAAATTTTAGTTTAATGCTTCTTTTAGTATAGCAAAGAAATATGTGAATATAGTGCTTATTCTGCAAAGAAATACAGCAAAACTATCTAAGGCATTGATTTCTTTAAACAGGCCAGGCCCAAGTTTTTCAGTTGGATCAGGAGATTGATTCTACTCGTGTCCGAACTTTGATCCAGTGTTTTGCCAGTACTTTTGAGGAAATAAAAGTTCTGGCATTTGGGCTTTTGATGAAACTACGTGATGTTGCATTTAATTTACTGGTATGTAATTTAAAATAGTTTAAAGGGAATAATTTCATGGAAGATGAATGTTCTATATCGTACCAGGTACTTGGGTTAGGTACAAAGCATAATTCCTGTAGACTAGAAGTTGGTCCAAGTTGCCCGATCATTGCTAGCATCTTCTAGATGTTTTTTGCACAGCTTCTGCCCCTACCTAAGGAGGCTTGTTTCACTAATGGATGAAGGAGTTTAGGAATTTCATTGGGTATGAACCATCAGAGATACAGTTAATGCAAGCTCTTTGCTTAACTGTGACTTCCCTTTTTAAATGATTGAAGCATTTTGACTTGGTAACTCTTGTATTTTAAGAAATTCAGCTCTGTTTCTTTTCCTTTCTGGTTGTGTTTTTTGATTTCTCCCAAATATTGCCCTTTGACTCGATACTGATTTTTCTGTTTATTACTTCATAAAAAGTTACTTTTAAATTCCTAAGTACTGGTAACAAATACTGCTTCCTGATAAGATAAGCTTCTCAGTGATGTCCATTAGCGGGTAAAACACAGAATTTTGGAAAAAAACCCCAAACCAGAAAAACCAAAGTCCCCAAAACCTCATCCTCCTGTAAAGTCTAGCGTGTTTGTATACTGCTTTATAAATGACTGTCCACATCCTCAGTGTGTATGTAATTGTATTTTTGTTAAATACATCCGCATGCATGTTTTGAGTGTAAGGTGATCAGTGTACAAAATAAGTGTTTCTTAAGAAATATGTACCAGCAAACTTACTGAAAAGCAGGTTCTTAAGTTCCAGGGTGCTAAGTAGCTTAATTAAATCAATATGGAAGCTCAATAAAATGAGCAATATTGGTGTTTTTTTTCAGGATTCTGAATATCTAGATCTCTTGTTCCAAGCAGCAATGGATCTTAGCACAAGTACCAAGCCATATGATTGTGTCACTGCTTCCTATTTGTTGAACTTCTTAGTACATCATAAAGGACTACAGCATATTTGTTTAGGAAGATGGATTGAGCATAACCCCCAGATGGATGAAAACACAGCAGTAAGTACAGTGGAGAAGAACACTCTAGCAGGTAAGCTTTTGGGAAAATGAACCACCATGTTTTTTGTATTTATTTAAAACTGTACTGTTTTTCCTTAAGGCTTTTGGTAGGAGGCATAAAGAGTAAGAGTTGCTTATTTCTAATAGGAGTTTAAGTATATTTTGTTTTGATCTTAAGAAGCCAGGTGCCTTAGTAAGGTCTTAATCTCCTCCTGTTCATGTTAAGGCTATCAAATGCTCTTAGAAGATGGCTTTTGTTATTATTTTCATCAAAGGGAAAGTGACATTGAGGCCTGGTAGTGAGCCTGATGAAGCTGTGCATATAAGGTACAGGAAAGGAACCTCTGCTTCCTTTAAGAGCTCGCTCACCTAGAGCAAAGGCAGCTGTAGTTGGTGTGTCATGTTCCAGTACCTGGTATTCGCAGCACTGCCCCTTGGAGCTCTGTTCACTTGGAACCATTTTTCTGAGTGGTTTGCAGTCCTGCACAGAGATTTCTGCAGTAATTGGGCTTTGTTCACATGTGGGATATTTTTCTTTGGTTTAGTGCCTCTGAATGAAAGCCAAGAGGCTCTAGACATGGCAAACTTGGCAAATTCATTAAACAGGCTTCCTCCACCTTTTGTAACTTGCAATAAAAAGAAAATCTGTAACTATTTGTAATAAAGCTTTGGATGTAATTTGTGCAAAAACTCACTATTGTATACTTTTTTGGTGCCGTTATTGGTTTCTCTACAGATGCCTATTAATACTTCTTTCGTATGCAGTGAAATAATGATTTTCAGATATGGTTGTGGTTGCCATAAATGAAGCAAATACATGGGTAACCTCATGTCTCATTGTTACAGAGTATCTCCTCTTGTTAGCTATCCATAGTTCGTTGTCTGGGTCTGTAAATCATGCTGATTCTGACACTGACACGCTGCATGGTATAAATGTATATTAAAAAAAAAAAGCACATGTATCTTTGAAAATTCAGCAGGTTTTTTAGTGGCTAATGTATATTTAATATTTGGCTGAACTGTTTGTTGTATTGACCTGGCTCTAAGGGTGAAGTCTGAGTATGTGGTAGGTAAATTCTTTGGACTTCATCATGAGCTGTGGGATTGTCCCTAAGCATAGAATCCCGGCTGTGCTTTTCACAGCTGCTGTTTTATTCGGATAGACAGACTGAATTAACATAACATATATTGCTGGAGTTTAGGTAACTGAAAATCAACAGCAACTTTTATTTAAATGACAAAAGAGAAAAGTGTAAAAAAGGAAATTGCAGTGTGTTTTCCATTGAATTGTTGTGTAAAAACCAGCTTTGTTCCTATTTCTTTAAAGCAGACTTGTTTCTTCGAAAATACAATATATGTATGTGTCTATAATGCAAATCTGTACTTTTAAAAATTCTAGTTATCAAGCTTTTGTTGGTGAATGTTGAAGAAGAAATATCTCAAGCTAAGAAGTCTCTGCTTCAAGCAGCAGCATCATTCCCAATGTATGGGAGAGTGCATTGTATCATAGGGGCTTTGCAGCAATTACCTTTTAAGTAAGTAAAATATACTGCTAAATAGTAAGTTGTAACTCTGAATGTAAACAGCGCAAGAGCTGCTCAGGAGAACATAAAAGCATACAGTGTTATTTGTAGCGAAATCCAGTACCTGTGGCTTTTAGAACTCATACTGGCTGCTGCACTGTTTAGCTAGCTGTTGGATATTTCTCTTGTATGTGTTAAATTTGGTCTTAGGACTTTTTCAACTGTACCCTACTTATAGTTTTGTTAAATACTGTTGCAGAAGTGTTTGTAATTTCAGTTTTTTCTTTTAAATATAAAATTATTTTAATCTATCTTGTGTTACTTTTTGTTTGTGACTTCTTATTTTTTTCAAGTAACTTGACATTGGTAACTGAATGGAAGGAAATGGTGGCCAGGCTCATTCTGATGTCATACAAACTCTCTGCTGTAGTATCACCAGTTGTGCAGAGCTCATCACCAGAGGGTCTTATTCCAATGGACAGTGATTCAGGTAAACAACCAAACAAAGCCCCGAAAGAGTTCTGTTAAAATCTGAAGCTTCTGAAAGTCTGTTTGTCTTACAGCAATTCAGAACTAGAGCTAGCACCCCTCCCTTTCATTTTGTCATTTTATGTCGTAATTTTAAGCCACTTTTAACTTCTGATAGAGGTTATCTTGATTTCTGCATGAAGTTTGCAGACTGTGTTGTTCATCTGTTTCAGAGCAGATGACAGTCCAGTTTTCTTTCTTCCGAAATCCTCGTAATCACCATAGTTTTATATTTGTTTTTTAGTGCTAAAAGCTTTCTCTTGTATTTGCATAGCCAAAATGAATTGCATTTGTATAAAGAACTGGAAGTAAAAATCAAATCTATCTTAAATATTCCTCTTGTTTAATGCGTAGAAAGTGCAGGTCGTCTGCAGGTGATTCTGCATGAGATCCAACCACAGGACACGAATGATTACTTTAAGCAAGCAAAACTTTTGAAAGAACACTGCAAAGTAGAGTCTGGAAAGCTGGCTGACCACAGGCCAGTGGAAAATGTTTGCACAGAAATGAGAGGTAAATCCAATGCTGTATTAATAATTAAATCAAGATACTCTGTATAGAGCAGGCATTTTACGTGGGTGATCAAAATTGAAGTTACTTGCTCTGTATAATGTTTCAGTTCTTCAATAAATCTGTCAGGAGCTAGTTATTCATGGGCAGGGTTTTAAAGACTAATTCACTGTGTTTCTGGAAGATTGTGGTTAATGTCTCTTAGAGCACAAGTGTAAATGAGTTGTTTTGATATTGGGCTAGACTCTTTATTTCCTTAACTGCACTGGCCAGGTAATCTTTAACAACCTTTCTGTCAAGCAACACTTTTAATGCATTTCTTGTTGAAAGGTGTTACACAGTGTAATTTCACTCCCCAGTGTACACAAGACTACAGGAGAATATGTTCATGCAATAAAACTTGTTGCATGAAATTACATAAGCAGAAGCTCCTGCTTGAAAGATTCCAGTGGTAAAAAGTTAGATAGTCTTTGTCTGCTTTAATGAATAGCAGTTATGAAATTGAACCTTACAGTGATAAATTATAAACTTTGTTTAGTGTATACCAGAATAAATTTATAGAATATCTGTACACTTTTAAATTTAATAGTTTATGCAAGCTTTTTAAGTCTTAAATATTTGAACTTTCTTTCCTCACATGTTTTTTCCTATGTTTAAAATAGTTTTGGTTGGGCCATGTGTTTTGTTTCATGAAAAAAATTCTGTAAATATGTTATAGTGGCACAGTGGCCACCAGATGGGGATGTTGTATCAGAAACGTGATGGCATTGCCAGGCCTCTTCCTATGGGGACACCTGGATTAAAAACCAAGTAACATACAGAGAGTGATTGATGATTGACATGGAGTTTGTTGGAGCTGGGCTCCAGAGTTGTAGGTGTTTGTATAGTTCAGTGTGCAGGTGAATACCACCTGTGACCAGAAGACCTCTACTCTTTAAATAGCAATTTCCTGGTAAATTGGTATACTGCTGCCTTTTCCAGTGAGTGTTCAGGAGTGGAAGCAATTAGGGTTAGCAAAACTGGGATTTTTTTCTTCTTTTGGGTTAGGAAGTTTAGAAATTCTTTTCATGGTTAATTGTGTTTTGTAAGGAGATCAGGCTAAATGAAGTTTAAATTACAAGTCTATGTCTGAGAACCTTGAATAACACTATTACATTTGTTGATTTTTATTTTTAAGGTAAAGAAAGGCAAACATGTGACGTCACAGCTCAAATGGTTCTTGTATGTTGCTGGAGAAGCATGAAGGAAGTGTCCCTGCTCTTAGGGACACTTTGTAAACTTTTGCCTACACAGGCTACGTCTGAGCCTTCAGATGGGTTGATTACTGTAGAACAGGTAGGGAAGTAATTTTTATTATAAACAGTTCACTTTCTTTTGGGGTGATGGTAGCGGGGAAGGTGTTTTTCAGAAAACTGTTTTTTCTTAAATCTACATTCTGTATGGGAAAAGTCTTTCGGGTTTTATTGGTTTTTTTAATTGCCATGTTCTTCTCATGTTTTTCTTGTTTTATTATACTTGGTTAACAGTCTACTTTTTGATAAAGTGGTATTCAGAAGGCATAACTATGGTAGTAGCAGATAAGCGAAGAAGTTATTATACATAGCTAACATTTGTTCTAAGTGTATTGAGTTATTTACAAGTTGTATGCTGTGTTTAGGGATCCCAATGCTTGCCTGCCTCCCTCCCTCTCCTTTTCTGGCTCTTTCTCTCAGTATGTGTTAGGCATTACTAGAGTTGCTAAAAGTCTTCTAAACTGGCTTCATATTCAAAGTGTCTTTTGTTTCATTATGAACTCTAGATGTTGGGATTTTACTTAAAGCTCTTCATTAATTGAACTTCGTAATCAGTAATTCTGAAAGTCAAACATGCTGACTAGCTGTAGTCTTGTCTTCCGTAGGAGACTGAATTATGAATAATTTGTATGTAATGTGACTCTTTCCTCTAATTTTTTTGATTTAAGAGATCAGAAATGTTAATATGCCATCTGGGTCTCTTGTAGAATATTGAGTGCAGTGTTTACAAGAAATTAGATTACCACAGGCATTTATTTGGGAAATATTTTGTGTTTATTAAATTTCTGTTTTTAATTGATGACCTTTTCATTTCCATATGGTTTCAACAAAACCAGTCTCTACATGGAAGATTGAAATATGCAATATGTATTACTTTTTAACCTCTTCTTCTTTCCAACAGAAAATATTTATTTAAGTTTTCCCTTGGGTATTAGAATGTTCTATCTTAAAATGAATAATATTATAATGTACTGCAGATCTTATTTCTTATGCTATCTAATGTTGTGGTGCCATGGAAATAATGTTACTATCTTTATTCTTGCATTGTCTCTAGCCTTCATGTTTTCATCTGGTTAACAGCTGTGCCTGTATTGTTGCAGAGGTCTGGAGGGTAAATGAGAGAACAGATATGCTTTTCTTCCATTATGTTCCTTAATCTGCTCTAAGTCAAAAAGGAACTGGTATTTTAGAATGAGTCAGCTCCCTCTGTAGCAACTCTATCTTTATTTAGAAAGCAGACATTAGTAGTTGCCCTTTCAGAAGTGCTATGTTATTAAGCAATGTAACTTCTTTTCCTATAGATGCCTCATTAGATTCTTTATGCTTGTGATGTCTTCCTGTAAAACAGAATGTCTGTGTTCTAATTTGAAGAATGCTAATTGATGAGAAGTCTGAAATCCTGATTTTCCTCAGGCTTGCAAGGAAATAGAATTTGGCTGAATGTGTTACAAATATTATAGGAAAAAGCATGGACGTTTTCTCTGCAATCTTTGTAACTGAAATGACACAATTGTTAAAAAAAAAAGGCGGGGGGGGGATTTAATCATAAATGACTGGAAATGTCAATAGCAGAACTTTTTGAATCTCTTTTGAGTAAAGGATTGGGTTGGCACAGTATTTGAATGTCACTGTGTGCACTAACATTATCAGCTCCACGGTGTGAAGATGTGTGTATAGAGGAGTCTGAAGTACTGTATTTGAACTGGCGGTCTTCAAAGCCTAAGACATTTTGCGGTGAATGCTTTGCCTTTTAAAATAGACATAGGAGTGCCTAGTATAACTGGAGGAATCTCTCTATTCAAATATATATGCATTCTACCTTTCATTCTCCATCTAATCCTTAAAGACCAGCTGTGGCAGGCTTAAAGCTTTGCCTGTTAAGACAATCAATACAAACAGTATATGTCCTAGTAACCACCGCCTAATCAACAAAAACATACCTAATGAAGACTGTGTGTTGATCTTGTCATACGACTTGCAAATCATGAGACACTGTTCCAAGCCTGGAGGAACTTTTAGCTCTTCCTCAAACTCCTGTTTATCTTGCCTTTTAAGTTTTAAGACTATTTAGGGAGATAAGCTTGCCAGTACTGTCCCAGTGCCAGGGGTTCTGCTTGGGATAACCCCACAGTCAGAGCTGATCTGACCCCTTGTGGTGGAACACTGAATACACAGAAGACTTTTAAGTTCTGACAACCCTCGATATTTGTTAAGTGTTTGTGCCACCAGGGCAAAAGTGCAGCTCCCATTGCTGCTTTGGAGTTTGTTCTATTCGAGGAAGAACTTAAAACAAGCAAACAAAAAACCCCAAACCCAACCGCTCCCCGATTCTTAATGTAATCAGTCTGTCTCCTCTGGAGTTCAGTATGGCTGGCAATAGTCCACTGACTGCTAGTTATTTCTATCTGTGAGATGAAGCTTTTGCAGTCCTTTATGGGTTTAAGGCCATCCTCTCCTAATGGTTTGAAAAAAATACCCTTTAGAATGTAGGACCCTATTTTAGTGGCATCTTATTGCCAGGAAAATAACATATGGAGGCACAAATGTACCAACTG
Organism: Limnodromus scolopaceus; assembly: GCA_028565335.1. Lineage (NCBI taxonomy): Eukaryota > Metazoa > Chordata > Aves > Charadriiformes > Scolopacidae > Limnodromus > Limnodromus scolopaceus. The sequence goes on along the minus strand of JAOXNO010000024.1, from coordinate 28,073,812 downwards.
TTTCTCAGAGCACTTTTGGGACCTCTTGTACAGAATTTCAGCCTTGAATACTGAGACTCTTGGTCTCGGCAGCAAGCATGCCCTGTAAATTGTTGATTGTTACGTTATTAGGACTAACTTGTTTTACTTTAGGTTCTTGACCAAGATGATCAAATGTATTTAAGATATTTGCTCCCTATTTCATATTTGAGTATATTAACTTGGACCAGGGTGTTATTTTCTGTGCAAGCAAAGTTGGTAGGGTCACCTTTTCTCACAGTTGCTGAGGATTTTCGTGATGTTGAAGAAAATGTAAATTCCTTGATTTGTTCTGCATCCTGACATATGAAGTACTGGTTTTATGGCATGGGAAAGGTGGAAGTTTGTGGATTACATGAGGCTGTTAGATAAGAATCCATGCTTACACACTTGCCTCAGCATCAGTCCTCTGTCATTTACGACAACTAAGTTATTGCAGTGCTTTTTCTTCAAACTCTAACCTGTAAGTGCAAATTAATATATCAAGAGTTCAGTCTGAAGTAAGCTTCTAGTGAATGTGGCTGTTGCAAAAATCCCAGAATTATAAATAGTAAAGTTGAAAGTTACATGACCCAAAAAAAAAAAAAAATCATATGAATTATTCTAAAAACATAAGGCTGGTGGTGGAACAGGACAGTAATTTGATTTGCATGTGTATGGTTTTCTTGATTTGGTTTTGTTTACACACCTGGAGAGTTGGTCTGTCTGTGGGTCCGTTCCTTCTGAAAAAAGGGCACTTGCTCCTGCTTTTGGGCTAGAAAGCTGAAAAGCCTGTAGGCCCACAAACTATCCTAAAATCCACTCAGAGAAATAACTGTTTTACCTGAAATATCTCCAATTATTGTATATTTCACGTTAGGTAGGTTTTAGCTGCAGGAAATAAGTGGACTTAGTCTCCTTTTTGCAGTCTCATTGCTTGAGTATTATGAATTACTTAACAGTAGGATGGAAAACTGTCTAGTTAGATATGATATTAACTTCTCTGACATATCGATTACTTGTCAGACTGTTAGAGTATATTGTTTTATGAGTAACAAAATAAGCAGAATTTTATAAGAAACTTGACATGAATTTATGCTTGATTTTATGTAAAAGCTTTGAAGAACCTTTTGCTGAAGAATTCTTAGGAAATATTCCAGGAGAAAATTTTGCATAATAGAATTAAGTATGTGCTATGTAGTTCAAACAAATTATGTTGGAAGTTTGATTTAGACCTTGAATGTTGATGAGAATTAGAGAAAAAATCAAAAAGCACATCTTTCTGCAGAATGAGATTGTGTGGAATTGTAAGCTTCCAAACAGGTTTAAAAACTTGGTATCCTGGTAGAGCTCTAGAAAGTAACTATTGGTGACAGTTTAGTTGTAGCATTTAGCTTTTTGAGACTTTTAAATGTAGCTCTCATTAATATATACATACATTATTTTTATTTTTAAATTGTTTCTATTAGTCAAAGGCAATTATGCAGAATCCTAGAACCTTAAAAGTAGCTAAGGTAGATTAGTTTTCCTTTGGCACAGTTCTTGAAGCTTGAATTTCTTATGCTTCTCAGATATGTTTGTAGATGTTTGTTTCTGCTCTCATGATTTAGTAGATGTTTTCTTTGGGATTTTAAGAGTGAAGGCAAACAAGAAGGATTCCAAGTTTGTTTCCTCTGAAAAATCAGAGTTGTCCCTTTTCTTTTTCTGTCCCACTTATCTGAGTGTGTTCCTCTTGGGCAAATAGCTAATTTTATGTCCTTTATTTTGGAGGCTTTTTTTTTTTAGGGACGTAGCACTATCCCTTTAACCTGAAAAATAGAGTATAATATTTGTTATCCTTAAGGTAACTGGTTTTTTTTATGATAGAACTTCTAGTTGTTTTTGCTTTTGCCAGTAGCCTTTCCAACCAGGGGAAGGATTGCCACTTTTAATTGCGCAAGTATCTTGCATATATAAATGAATTGTCTATATATAATTTCAAATAGCTTTTTTCCTTTTTTCTTTTTTAGGTTAAAAATATTGGGGATTACTTTAAACATCACCTGCTGCAATCGAGGCACAGGGGTGCATTTGAATTGGCATACGCTGGCTTTGTGCAACTTACAGAAATGCTTTCCAGGTAGAAGATGCTCAACTTGTTATGTTTCTAATATAATAGTTTTACCAAACGGTGGCATCAATCCTGAAACTGGCTGTGCAAGCAGATATGTGATTTCATGTGGATTTTATTCGGGTTTGGTGTAGGCATGATTATGACATTAGTTACATGACATCTGTGACTTGGACTGCGATACTAATGGTTAGAGAGAGTTCTTAGACATTGAGAGACGATACAGGCATTTAACGCTTGCTGCATTTTTCTCCACTTCTGGCGTGTTAGTTTATTGAACATCTCTCAAAACCTCTTGGGAGAAGTAGGAGTGTAGAGTTCTGCCCCCTGCCCCTCCTGCCTTTCCCCAGCCCTTTATGAAAATGAATGCCAGACTTTTTGTTCCAGCCAGGATGTTTTCCTGGAAACTTTTAGTACTTGTCACTGAGTTGTGTATTCTGACATTTGGAAGACTACCTGGCAGTGCATCACAAGATGTGATATGCAGTCTTTTCAATTTTTTTTTCTTTCCCCTTGTAACTTTATACTTTCCTAGAAGAACGAAATGAGCCGGATTGTCCTGAGGTCTGGGCAAGAGCTTTGGAATTTCCATTACATGCTTAGTTACCCATTTCAAGTGTTATTAATGTTTTTGTGATATATAGTGAATATATCAAGGCTGATTGTATTTAAAATGAAGGAGATAGGAGACTGATACCAGAACAGCCAATGGCTCTTTGGTTTAGTACTCCTGGGATATGAAGAGTATCTTGCGACTCTTCTCCAAAATGGGTAAGTTCAGTCTCTTGGCAAATGTATTGCCTCATGGGTCTGTGGAGTGTCCCGCAGTCTTTCCATTTACCCCGCTGCAGCTGGGGGGCTCCACTCCACAAGTAAATCCAAACTTTTCTGCATAGCTGCTCACGGACAGCCTTGAAGCATGTGTACCAGAATCTGTATTAATTTACTGTTACATCCACAAATAGCGGTGGAGGAAGCCTTTTTCTGGGGCAGCTTATGGTATTGTACAGCTTAAACATGATGCTTTGTTGAACTTAAGACCTACAGAAGCATCCTTGACACTTTAATTCATTCTTCCTCTAAGACTCAGTGAAAAAATCTGTCACTAAGCCTGTGCCAAATCCCTTTCCCGTGCTTTTATGAAAGACTCTAGTTGAACATGGTCCTTCATTTTTATAGCCAAACATTTTCTTAAAACTATATATGTTGGAATATATACCATCTGAGCTCGCTTTTAGCTATACAACACTTTAATACCAGTCTTTATAAGAACCAAGAGTAGACCTCTTTCTAGACAGAGGAATGGTATTCAGACCTGTCTGAGTTAGTGGTGAAAGAAAAATCTTTCTTCCACAGAGATTTCCTATGAACCTGATGAAATTTGATCTCTGTCTTGACATTTGGATCTAAATTGCTGGGTCTGCTCTAAGTATGCAAGTTACCATTCTTCCTTTTTCCTGTTCATATTCCTTCTGGAGGTGCAAAGCTCCCTTTGTTGTGCCTGCTTAATATTGTCTGCAGCTTCAGAAAACAATATAGTTATAAAACAAGCAGCATGCATATCAGTGAAATAAGCAATGCTATTTTTAAAAATATTTTCCTTTCATAAGCTCTGAGCAATTACAAATACTCATTTGGTCTGATAACGGGGTGTTCAGGGAAAGTGCCTGGAAGATTCTGGGCATGTTTTAAACTTGAATCTTCTGTAATACTTAAAAATCCAAACAATTTCTCTGTTCCAAATGGTGTTTTGCATGTTTGCTTTTATTTTATTTAGTGAAGCTTTTTTGAGCGATCAAGTAGAACATGAAGATTTCTGGAAATCTCAAAATCCTGGTGTTGCATAGCTGTGGCTGTAGTGCTTTGCTTCACTAAAGTTGCAGAATGCAAGGGGAAAGTTTGGGAAGAGTTGTGCCGTGCAGTGTGTTTACTTACGAATAATGTATTTTGAACATTTTAAAATGTTCAAATGGGTGCTTAAATTGGACTCAGTGAACACAATTTGATATATTTGCAACAAGTTAGGACCATATCGTATAGTTTTCTGAAAATCTGTAATAATAAAGAAAAACCCTGCTTTGATTTTATAAATGTTTAATCCAGCATCAGTACAAATTATTCATCTGTACCTAGTCAGTGCCTGTTCTTCTGTAATATTTCTGTTGGGGAACTGGGAGTAGACCCTTCTAATCCTTTGCAGTAAACTCTGCTTCTGACTCATTTTGTTGCTCTGAAGTGGCTGTAACTCTTTGCCTTCCTAGGCTCATATGGTCTGCTAGGAAGACTTCTTGTAAAATTTAAAAATCATTGATGGACTTTCTAGTGATATGTGCTAGAATTGTTGCTAAGTTTTCTGTAAAAGTGTAATCACAGACGTGAAGGAAAGAGTCTAAAATGGAGAGAAATAAACTGGGGGTGAATGGCTGTTCTTCTGTATTGTGATTTTTACCTTCTGCTTGTAGTTATGGAGAATACACTATATAACGAAGTAAAAAATGCAGTGTTAAGGCACTGCACAGTTTGAAGACATGTTGATTTTTAACTTCATATTTAGCCCCCCATTTCTTTTCCTGCTTGGTGAAAGCAAGAGATAGGGGTAATGATACTGTGCCTCTGAAATTCTGGGGCCACCCAGGGTTCTCTCTGTTCTGCTTTACTGCTGGAGAAACCTCAAAACAGCACCTTTCTCAATGCACCTATGTAATTTGGAAAACTTTGCTTCATTTAGAGCAGACAGTATGAAAAGGAGGATGCAGGTGGAAGGACTTTGTGGTTTTATAGGAGTTGTTCTTAAAAGTGTACACTTTCTAGGGTGATTTATACCTTGAATGGTAATGTGTTTCTGAGGCTAGATTCTTGTCTCCTTATTTGTCTGAGAAGTGCCAGGGGCAGTATGGAAACTAGCTTTAAAAAGAGTAGGAATAATGTTACTTATGTGAAAAAGAATAATACTACAGATCTATTGAGAGAGGAAAAATGGTGAAAGAAACCCCCCTTTTCCCCAGATAGGGACTGATTGCAGCTATTGGAAACACTGAATGTACCCATGTAAAAAATGCTTCTGGTCATGTGAAGTTTATGCCTCAAACCATGGACATTCAAGATCAACCCTTTGTTCTTGGTTAGGAGGAAATACAGCCATATGAGTTAGGGAGAGGGGTTTAACTTTAGCCAGGCTTTTTTGTACTCGTTGTTACTGACCACAGAAAGTGTTTTTGAGCATGTATGAAATTGTTATAACCGGCAGATGGACAGACAGAAATCTGTGCGAACACATTTACTGTACTATGTCTTAAGTTATTGTGTATCCAGTTACTGTGTTATATTCTAATTATGAGCACTATTTGTTTGATCTGGTAAAAATAATTACTATTTCATTCTGGAAAATGACATTTGAGCTCGAGACCACCATTTTTACATTGTAAAGCTTCATTATTCTTGAAGCATAGGGCCACCTGCTTTTAAAGACAATATTCTTCTTGCCAGACCATAAGGAGATGGAGCTGCCAAATTTAAGGGAGTAGTCATCTCCATTGCAAAGTCAATAGTCTCTAATGTTTCTAACTTTAAAGCAATAACTCTTTCACCTTTAAAAAAAAAAAAAGTGCCTTGGTGGGTGACTGAACAAGGTAGAATTACTTGTGGCCAGATCAAAGCAATACAGTTTTAAGGGAGTCTGAAGTTTATTGGATGTAAGTATATTTCTTCTCTTTCTACTTCTACTGAAAGGGGAAAAACCTCCAGTTTACTTAAGAATAAAATATTCAGTATGCTATGTAGCAACTTTTAAATATTTCCTTAATGCTTTACTTTGTGTTCTCCTGCACCACAGCAGATGTGAATATGTCTTGTGGGATGTTTGTTTTAATACTAAGATAACATACAGTAGAGAGATGAGCACTGTTCTTTGCATGACTAAACTAAGACATTTAAATTCTGCTTAGCCAGGGAGGTAGGCCCAGCCGCAGACATAACCAGAAGTAGCAGCTTTTGCTTTTGACGTGGATGAAAAGAACTACGAGGTAGAGTCTGGCTGCAGAGACTCATGGAGGAGAAGTTTTTTGTGGTCTCAACCCTAGAATTGCATCCTCCTTGCGTACCCAAAAGCAGCAAGCAAAGGAACACACCCTGGAAGTATGCAGGGGAAGATAATTATCAGCAACAGAAAGAGAAAAGTCAAAGAAAAGAGAACTGTTAATTTCCAAATTAATTTGATTGCTTCAGTCACAGGCCTGGGGTAGGAGGTGACTTGCTTGCCCCTTTTATGCTGTGGTATGGAGTGACTTGGCCCTTGTGAATCCATGTTTCTCTTGTGTTCTGCACTGATGGTTTGTGTGCTGGCCTCTATTTTGAAGAGGTGTGGCCCATAAAAATTGGGCAGAAGGCCTGGCAGCAGTATAGGAAACCTATGGTGGAAATCCTAAGGGAATTACTAAAGAGTAAGAAGTCTGCTGTGTCTTTTCCTGACTTCTCTTGGCACCTCTGTTTTCTGCATTACTAATTTTCTGTTTATTTTGTAAAAGAAGGAAAGGAGGGTTTCACTGCAGATTAAAGCCTCACTTGTTATTGAGTATCAGGTTTTTAGCCCACCTAAATTCTTGCTTCATTAAGAGGAGAGTAAAGAAGTAGAAAGCAGTTTTAGACCTTCCATTAGATTTTGGTTTTCACTTCAGTACCTGCTGCCTTTTAGCTTTTCTTTCAAATTCTTTATTTCAGTCACTCTAGATAGAAAACTTGATTATATTCTTACTGTAGCATCTCCCTATTTAATCGTGAATTTAATTATAGTTTATATTTTTAGGTAAGGCAAGTCCTGCATGGTTGAGATAATTGCAGTTGTATTGCCCACAGTGATTAATTCTTTCTTCTACTCTGAATCATGTGTCAAATGTGTGACAGGTTTTAGTAACAACGTCCCATTACGAGAAATTTTTGTAACAATGAATGGTCCTTTTGGAACATTGACATAAGATTAATGAGCTGGTCTTGCACACTGAATATGGTATGTTTCATTGAACTGATCAGCACCAGCAATTGAAGTAGACTTGAGTTCTCTTTGTCCTTGGAAGTCTTTTGCTTTCAGGCAATGGTGAGTTTTATAACTGCAGAGGAGGAGTATTTGATACGAGAGCAATTTAGGTGCTTTACCAAAAGTTTGACTGATGTATTTTAAAAAGAGCAGTATGTCTTGTTTTTCATTCCTTCTCCTGCTTTGAGGGAGGTTTGCAGGTGTATTTACATCATATGTACTTACTGTGAGGGGCTTCAGTTTATTTCGTATGGTTATAAAGACAATTGTATATGCTAGTTAATGTAAGGGTCAGGCATTGACTACTGTGTGGCAACAAAGATACGAATTTGTCAAGTGTCACTTCCTACACAGTGACTGACATGCACATGTCTTTGTTTTCTTCTCCAGAAGAGGATTGTAGTTCTTGGCAGAAAAGAATGGTTGCGGTGCTGAAGCACAGAACCCTTTTTTCTGTTCAGTGAAATATCATTTTCTAGTGGCACTTAATAAATAGGGTTAATATAATTTGTATCAACATTAGGAAAATATACCTTTTTTAATATTTGTCTTATTTCTTTAAAAAATATATCTGCACATATGCTTGGAGATGTTCATGTATAGTAAGAAAATACTTAAGGTCATCAAGTGCTTTCTTTGCCTCTGTCCTAGTTTCTTGTGTATTTGTTTCATGTTTCTTGTGCTTTTGTTTTATGTAGATGTAACAGCGAGAGTCTGCACAAGATGCCCGAGCAGTGGCTAAGTAATGTGTTAGAAGAAATCAAATCCTGTGATCCTTCATCTACGCTATGCGCAACCAGACGTAGTGCGGGAATTCCATTCTACATACAGGTACTAACTCGTGTTATTACCTCAGAGCTGATTTTTTTTTTTCATGTCATTTTTCTTAATTCAACCCCTTTTTGTCAAACAGTTACTTTTTTTTTTATAGAGACTTTGATTGTCTTTGATTGCAAAGAAGCCACATGTAATTACACCATGTTTGGCACTGCAGTTGTATTACTATTGAGATTTTTGGCTTGAGGTAGATTTGAGTATCATTTCAAAAGACTGAGCTCAGGCTCTGAGTGGCCACTGTAATAGTCCTGGCAAATTCATGAATTAATTCACAGATTAAATAAGCTCTGTTAACCATGTAACTCTGTGCTTCTTCCGTGCTAAGTGGGAGGGTGGTGAAATATGAACAGACTGTCGTAGAACTGGAAAATGGTGGCGTAGAAAATGCTACAAAATGCAACTCATCTGCATCATTGTGGGGTCAGTCACTACAGAGTTGGTCCTGCAGATTTCACTTAACCTCTTTCCATTCCTTCATTCCTCAAAGCAGCCATGATTATTGCTTTCCCCTGAATTAACCTCCATCATTTTAATTTTCAACCAGTTCTCTTAAGACAGGAGGCCAAGATTAACTACACAATTTGTAACTTTCTCCACTTGCTGAAGTATAATCTCAAGCACGTTCCAAGAATCTGAGGGACTGCTGGGAGCGTGCTCTTCCTGCCAGAATAATTCATCTTGCTTGTTTTCCACTCCAAGTTTGCCCTGAGAAAGTTGAGGCAGCCTGCTTCTGTCTGACCTCTTTTATGTCAGTCACAGCCTGCTCCTGGCTTCACTAGATGCGAGTGTGCTGGGCAGCAGAGCTCAGAAGTAGAGCATTGGTTTTAGAAACATTTTTCATTTTCAATGTCAGCAGTTAAAGATCTTTCCCTTTAATATCGGTCAGTTGTCTACAAAATGAATTTGGTGATTTCATGTCTTCTGGTTTCTCTATTTACACCACAGAGGTGGAATTCAGTGGGCATTAGCTAGTGTTTATCCTAACACGTTTGAAACAGTTTTTTCGTGTACGAAGTAACACTAATGTAAGGACTAGGTGGACCCAAGGGTATCCCATTGCAGAAAATGTGTGTGTAGTCTGCAGTTGGCCTGCATTACTGAGTCCATGTGGAAAAGCTTGTGCTGTGCCATAGCTGTTTGGATAAACAGGTCAGATGCTTCTACTTTGACAGCTCTGGAAGAGTACGAAGTTAGTCTAGTCAATTAATGAGAAGGTTTGAAATGAACATTGGGATTAGTCAGAAATAATCTATTTTTAAATTGTAATTTTATTGTAAAGAGAGGTGATAGTGTTGTTTGGCAGCAGTTCTGAATGTGCCTGTAGCACTCAGTAAAGTGAATTAAGCCTCAAATAGCATGTTGCATTTAGATAATAAAAATACAAGTTGTAATGCATATCCTAACAGTACTATAATAAGGTTATTTTATTAATGCATAAAATGGAGACTCGGTGTGGTCTCTTTGCCATCTGCTTCCTGTGACATTTATTCGTGTTTTAGTAAAACACATCTGTTTTAATGATAATATGTAATTTTAAAGGTTATGAGCATTTTAAATGACCTATTTAAAATCGAAGTGTTATTACCTAATAGTACAAAGGTGCAAGTCCAATTAGTGGGTGAGGAAAATGGGGGAAAATATTAGTTACAGCTTTAACATTTTTAGGCTATGAAATTTTAGTCTTCAGTTCATTCTCCTTTATTTTATACTTCATGAATAACTTTTTCCCTTCCTTCTCTGTTTCTCCCATCATTAAAAGTACTGATAAACTGACAGTGACTACTTCTGGGTTTCAGCCTAACCTCTATACTTCATTTGGCTTGCAGTTGATCCATTTGGTTGTTCTTACGTGATGTAAAGTACTATTAAATATCTTGTTTGAACTGATGCTGAACAGACTCTGGGCCCCAAAACACAAATGGATACTCATTTCTTATTAGAAATAAGTGATTTATGATTATCCGTTTGTACTAAGTTGGACAAATTCAAGAAGAGCTACTAGACAGAGAGAGAGAGAGACTATTTTAACTCCAGTTCTGAATTTTAGAGGACTAAATTAGAGTATTTTAATCTCAGTTGGATGTCCTACCCATTGAACTACTATTTGGAGATAGATATGTCTCTTCCTGCCTTTTAAAAATGTACTGCTTGTTTTATCCTGTTTTACAAACCAGGATTTATTCTTTGGCCAGCCTGTGTCATCTTAAATATGTATGTTATTAAACTAAAGTCCATACTAGGAAATCTAAGCATATGGCAAATACTTTTGCTGTAATAACTACTAGGATTTTTTTGGTGTGTGATAAATTATTATTTTTTATAGACGAGCAAATTTTCTTTGGCAGATGTTGAGCAAAGTTTTCTTACTGAAACATTGGATGTGAAGAAGCTTTGGACAAAATTTAAGAGTTAAAACTGAAACTTATTTTTTGCAAAGTTTTCTTTTGTCCTTCTGCCTGGTCAGAAGCTGCACTTGTGATACGGTAAATACAGAAACATGGAGCAGAACTGATAGTAAAGAAAAATGGCTAGAAACACCTGACCTTTTTTTTTTCCTTTTAACTTTCTGTAGGCTTTGTTAGCTTCGGAACCAAAGAGCAAAACAGATTTGTTGAAAATGACAATGAAAGAACTGATATCTTTGGCTGCACCTTTGAATGAATCATCGAGTGTAATTCCACAGGTAAAATACAGCCTCTCATCAGAGTGTCAAAAAAGTGTTTGTGTTACTTCAGACAGTTAAGGAAATTTGTGTGAGTTTTTAATAAGAATATTTTGTTTTCATTATCTATAGCTAGATTTTAGAACTTGTTTGCATGTGCGGAAGTTATAAAGTCACTGGAATTTGCAAGTGCATAAGATACTAAGAAATGGTTTAGGCATGTATTAATAGTGGGGTTTTTTTCCTCGTATAGCAAATAAAGTGATATTCCTTTTGAATTTATATGATCGGTTTACTCCCTGTAGTATATTTCTAAACAAATAGATGAGTACTTGCCTTTTTGTAAGGAAATTAACGAGCAAGCATTTGTTTACATTTAGAGTAAATAAATGAGTTGCATAAATCATTGTATGCCGTAAAATTCTACACGAAAAGTTATTTTATTCATATTTAGTAACTTCTAAAACTTTAAAATAAAATTTTTATGCATTCCAACAGTAAATATTTAAGTCAAGATCTTTATCTTCAAAATGTTGCTATCGGATACTTAATCTTTCTGTTTGTAAGTGCAAGCCATAATTTGTTGACAATACATAGAAATATGTTCTAATGGCTCTGCCAGATCTTCTGCTGGTATAAATTTATGTAGCCTTGTCAAAGTCTGTGAAGCTACACAGATTACCACCTTCCCCTACAGAGAGTAGAGAAATATCAGAAAAGGCTCCATATGGCGAAGCAAGCCTGGCTGTCAGTTTTAGCTTAATATTGTCCTCCTGTGAGTTGTAGTTTATTTTTTCTCACAGTATCTACAGCATGTCAAGAATGTTGGAAAAGATGATTCTAAACTTTGAAAGTTATTTTTACAGCCACGATAAGCTAAGGAAAAAAGAATGCTGGCCTTTGCTTGCGATGCCTGGACTGTACTTGTTAGAGGAATATATTTTTAAACTGTAATTGTTTTTAACGGTTTTTACTGCTGCGCTGTTTTAATCTGTTTTTTAATAGTGGTATTCTTGTATTTAATATGGAAATAAAGTGGTATAAATGTGCATATGGATTATTTTTGTTTTGCATGTTCATTGCTGTAATTAACACATTAAATTTAAGGTATTTTCCAATTAATATATATTTTTCTTATATTTCTTCTACCCCCACAGGTTCATGCTTTAAATATCCTTCGGGCACTGTTTAGGGACACACGTTTGGGTGAAAATGTCATACCTTACGTTGCAGATGGAATACAAGCAGCAATTCTAGGTTTTATGTCACCTGTCTGGGCAGTAAGTTAATTGTCAATTTTGCTTCTCTAATGTAACAGGATATAGAGTGTCGCTGTTCAGTGAAGCTTTGGTCATGTTTATAAATGGCAGTACTGCAGTTTCTGGAATGTTACATGGTCTAATGTAAAAACGTTATAGTTTTGGTCATGTTTATTGGTTTTATTTCATTTTTCTCTAATGTGAAGTGCTGATACTGACAAAAAGTCGTGACAAAGATACCCGTATAGATAAAAACATACCTGGCTGTTATAGCTAGGTGCACTGACTCAAAGTTTAAGGAGTGCATTTACTTTCGTTCTCACTGTTACTTTGTTTTTCAATAAAAGTTAGTATTCCGTATGGCATATAAAGGTAGAACGTTTCATAATCTGTCATGGATAAGGGTGAGTGCTTTGGACCACTAGAAATCTGGATGTATCCCTTACATTAAAGATGAACATCTCCAAAAAATCTGAACTTTCTATTAGTGTCATCTTGATTAAGAGGAAAGATGCTATGAATGACTTGTTTCAGTGTGCTGACCCCTGAACAGCAGGCATGCTGTCCTTAGCTCAGCTGTTCTTCTCTTTGACTGTACGTTAGGGGTTGTATTTAAAAAATATTAGTACATTTCAAAGGGATTTTTAAAACATAGTTCATGTTCTTTTCTTTTTCCTTTAGGTAAGAAATTCATCTACACTCCTTTTTAGTGCTCTCATTACGAGAATTTTTGGGGTTAAAAGAGGGAAAGATGAAAATTCCAAAAAAAACAGGTAAGCTTCACTTGGTGCCAATTGTAAGTTTGCAAAACATGACCTTAGCCAACAACAATTTGAAAATTTTGCTTGCTTTATGGATATATTTGAATTACGATGTTACAAAAACATCTAGCTTTGCTTAAACTGTGCTGCCAAGAAATAAGCGGTAAGTCCAAAAATACCCGCTGTTAAGCGCTGAGAGTTAATTTCTACTCACGTGCAATTTCACAGAAGGGGAAAGTTGCTGAGATGTTTTAGTACCAGTGGCTGTTCCAGATACCCAGTCTCTCCTGTGGCCACAAACTAGAGCCCTGTTGGTCTTGGTAGCAAAGAGAGGGGGGTGAAGGAGAAGGGCAGTGGTCAAATGTGTGTTCCCTTACCTCTGGAGCAGGTGTGGAGGTAATCTCACCTCTACTAATTTGAGATTTTTATATTTATTTTTTTTTTTACACTTTAGTCATCTTAGTCTAGAACACCCTCACCCTCTTTCTTGTCTCTTTGAAGCTCCAAAAATTGCAGCTTGCGAAGCTGCTTCTCTTGCAAGGGTTTCTGCCCTTGAACTTCTTAGTCCTGCTCCAGATCCTCTAGCATTCCACTTTCTTATGTAAAACCAATTCTCTTCTTACTATTAGAACTCCCTAGTTTCTGTGCCCTCCGGTTAGTGCACAAGCACCCCCATGTTTTCTTTGTCCTCAGCCCCTTCATTTAAGCTTTTGCAGCAAATGAAGCATGCCCTGTGCTCTGTCCCTGAGGTTCCTGCTCTAGTAGGGATGTGAAAATAACCCTGGATGCAAAAATAACGCTGGATGCAGAATAAACTTCTGGGTGAGTCTGCAGGGCCATAGAGAGTGGTGACATTATGAATATTATGGTAACCTTTTCAGAAATTCCTAATGGATTTTCAAATCACAGACAAGGTATGCAGTTTCTGAAAGAAGACAATTGTTATGATTTCACTGAATTT
>JAOXNO010000024.1:28014617-28046388 GCA_028565335.1 Limnodromus scolopaceus | reverse complement strand
AGACATTCAAAACCCGCCTGGACAAGTTCCTGTGCAACCTGCTCTAGGTGGACCTGCTCTGGCAGGGGGGTTGGACTGGATGCTCTCCAGAGGTCCCTTCCAACCTCAGTGATTCTGTGATTCTGTAATGTGGATTATCTTCATAAATTTGTCATTTTGAATGGCAGTTTTGTCAAATTGTCCTAGTCTTTAAATGATTTCAGCAGCAATTGTCCTTGCAGTGCAAGGAGGAAATTGGATTGCGTTTCTGCTTTATTGCTCTTTAACATAAAGGATCATCTGACGTATTATGGTTAATGATTCCAACGTAAGGATTGGCATAGCAAGAGTAAATTTTACAGGAGACAATTAAAAGAAGATTTACGTGATTTCATGAAAACATTCTTTGTAGTGTCTATATTGGGTTTTTTTTGTATTCCAGTTCATTTTTTCTTTTTAAAAAAATTCAAAATTCTCATTTTTCCCCGTCACAGATCTGACCATGCATTTGTCAATTGACCTGAGATGTTAGCAATGTTTATGTTCAGAAAGAGCACCAGAGGCCCTTGCTGCCCTCAGAAGATTTGTTGTCTCTAAATCTCAACCTATGCTAAACTCAAATATGAACGTATTTACTGCAAATGTTCTTTAACATGTCAGTTACTAAAAGCAGCATACAAGGTTATGAAGCATTCAGTTCTTCTGAAAAATAAATGAAAGAACAGAAGCAGGTAATCTTTGACACATGTTGCAGTAAAATGATACATATGCCCCAGTGTCACAGCAGAATTTTAATCTCCTGGAGTATTCTCTTAAATGTACAGCACAGCTTAAAAAAGAACACTGCAACACCCATGGTTTTATTCTTAAATGTATTTTCTTTAAATGCAGTTAAATAATACGCACACTCATTATGCATAAAGATAGCATATTTATTTAGAAAGACACGGGTTATATAAACACAGATACTAATCCTTGCATTATGCAGCATCAATTCACTACTCAGACAAACATAATAGATCATCACCAGAGATGTCACAGTTCTCAGCAGCATTTATGAATTTGGTTCTAGAAGTTTGATGATACTGAATGTCTTTACAAAAAAACCAGATTAAATGAAAACTTGTAAGTATGTGATCTTTAGCTTAGTTTAAGCCACCCCAGTTTCTACCACTGAAAAGTGATAAAGCCAAAGAACCAGTACTAAATGAATGGAAGAACTGACAAGACTATAATAAGGGCTTCTTGTTTAGGTTATTTCAGAGAAAAGTAAAACTGTTTTTTGCATTTTTTCCTAAAGAAACATTTATCAACACTGCAAACTATATTCCTGTTCATGCTTAAAATAGACTTTTCCTTTAAATTTTATAGATTTACAGTTTTGATTTCAATTATGTCTTCTGTTTTAAATTTTACTACTACAACTAGTTGTTGATTTTTTTTTTTTTTTTTTTTTGGTAATTTAGCTGTGATTCATTGTTGCCTTCCACATGCTTACTGCTAGGAAACAGATTCTGTCCTTTGTAGCATCACAAGCCTTCAGAGAAACTTCTTGCCAATTTATATGAACTCTGTATGCTGTGGAATTATCTTTCTTGCTGTTGTCACAACATTCTTTTGCTCTTAAATAGACTCTGGAGAAGACAAAGATGTTTGACTCAAGGACATGCAGACAGTAGTTAGGAGTGGTGGGTGTAGCTTGATTCTGTATGGAATGGTAGAGAAGTCACACACCTCTGTGTGACTGTGTTTTGTTAATGGAACATCTCTTCAGGTGGGAAACCTGAGAGAAAATGGGAAAGAAACTCACATATGTCTCCCTTTCTACATGAACACTCTTGGTCAGTCTGTCTTCCAAGAAATGCTAAACCTGACTGCTGTCTCTAGCTATCAAAATCGAACCTTTTATGCATGGGTTGTACTCTAACTTAGTCATCTCACTTTTCTGCAGAATTGCTTGCATATGACAGAGCATTAACATTGTTAAACTGCAAATTATCTGACGTGTCAATATTGCATCTTCCTATTTAGGTATCACAGTGTTTTACATGTATACAGCTTTACAAATTAATTTTACAAATGAATTTAAGGGGATACAAGTGCTTCCATTAGTTTCTCTCTCAACCTTTTGACACTAAGCATCATTTTAACTATATACTTAAATGACATTTTACACTGGGGAGAAGGATGTTGTTGTAAGCATCATCAACCCACTGATAACTTTTCTGTTTTGTTACAGTACTTCCTACTTCAGTAAATAACCTTGCACTAGTCCATTGTTTAGGTCTCAGTAATCCCATTTGAAATTCTGGATTGTGAAATTGTACTGAGGGTTACTAACAAGGGAAAAAAGAAAATAATATTACAGAGCCTGTGGTAGAACATACTGTCAAATATGAGCTCCGAAGCAATATAAGAGTAATTTCAGTTGGACCTGAGGAAAAATATTAGTGTGTTAAGACTCTTCCCAGTTACTTGTCTTATAAACACGTTTTGGAGTAAATAAATGTAAAATCCAGTGATCTGCAAAGTGTTGGTTTTAAGGATTTAATTATGGTAGCTACATTGCCAAAAATCTGTGTTTGAACTGTGTCAGTGACTAATGGAAAGGTAGTTATCTGTATTGTTAATTTAAATCTATTGTTCCTTGTCAGATATATTTTAGAAAAGGATGAAAAAGTTTATTCCATGAAAACCGCTAGCAGTGGCTTTTTGATTGTTCTAGTCAACTTTTAATTGACATATTCCTTTATAGATATGTCAAGGACTTGTGTTCTATTAAAGATATGGATAGCTTATTAATTATGAAGCCTAACTCACATTTGTGAGTATGCGCATGCATGAATGAGTCTATATTTCTAACACAACACGAGCCAAATCTTAGTGCTGGTATTATTTTTTTTTTAAAGCAGTATAGTTTTTGATAAAATTAATAGAAAATATGTGGTTTAGTGTCATGAACATTTTTGAGAAGCAGAATCATTGCATTTTTTTGTTGTTCCAGTCTCAATTACTGTATGCAAATACTTGTGCGTGCTCAATACAGGGTACATGTTTCAAGGAGCAATAAACATGGTCAGTAATCAGAAATGCAACCTCTAAATATCTCCATGTTTTACTCTATATGTTGCTGTTCTGCTTTCTGCTAGTTCTGCAGTTGCACATTTCCCTGCCTTGACATCCTCAGGTACTGGATTTGCATTCTGTGTTTTTGATAATGCCTTTTCATCCCGCAGTACTTTTGCTCATGTGTAGTCTGTCTTCTTCACTCTCTGAACTGGCAGCCCTTTGAAATCATCCCTCAACAACCAGTCTGCTCAGACAGTTGTGTCTTTTTTTTCTGTCTCCTCCCCCCGCGCCCCCCCCCCCGCCCCCGTGTCTTTGGGCATCTTTTCTGCAGATACTGCTGCTGCTGATTTTGATTAGAATGCCTTCTCCCCTCCTGTAACCTGTGAAGCTGTAAACCAAGTGGGAGGTTATGTAAGTTGCCCACTTCAGTAGTTACCATTTTCTTTCCCTGTCAAAAAGATTCATGAAACCACACTAATTACAAAGAATTTTAAGGCTTTGTAATCATATTCAGTCCCATTATTTAATATTGATTAAAACTTGGTTACTGAATTTTTAATACATTAAAAACGGGCCTGTTCAAAATTACTTCTTGTGTGAGTTGTTACTTGCACATAATCTTACGCCTCTAAGCACAAGCCATAGGAAACTTAATCCCAATTCTACCAATGCTTGATGCATTCGGTGGCACAAGAGATGAAGGTTTCACAGCATTTTTTTATTTTTTAAAATAAAAAATTTTTAAAAAAAAATAAAAAAATTGAGCTCTCAATATTTCACATAAAAGCTTGGTAAGGTGGGCTCTTTGGCATTTACTTATGTATCAAGATTTTATGGTTTGTGTTGTCACTGACTTTTACATCTTCTGTTTGCTACATAATGTGTATCTGGAAAATTTAAGTTGTTTTGAAGAAGCTTTATGATGAACTGGAAAAGTGAAATTTTGGAATCTGACTATGGGACATTAGGAGCATTTGTTGTCAGGAAATTACATGTGTGTTTCTGCTTAAATAGCCAGTGATTATCAGTATTGATGTTTTTAAACCATCATCATTAGTGCTTCAGTTCATATTCAATCACAGTTTGAATGCTTCCATCTGAATTTTTTTAACAGAAATCTTTTTTGCAGTTATAGCAGCTCTTGCAGAATCCTTGGTCGTGGTTTTCGTTACAGCAATTTGCTGTACTGTTCTTATGTGCCTAGAGAAAGCTTCCTGTACTCTCTGTTTGAACATTTGTTTCCACCTAGCGATCTGGTTTTGCTGTGTTTATTCTGTGGCCTGTGGCTGAGGCATGTTATGTTAGCTGAGTGCTGGAAGAAGCTGTGCTGATGTTTGCCATGTGCTGATTTACTCTTGCGTGATTTTTTTTTTTTTTGGTATGCTTATTTTTACACACACTGAATCTTGCCGTCTCATCATGTTGTTTTTCTAGACCTGGATCTATCTGCTAGTTGGAAGCTTTGCGTTGGAGTTGTGCTGACATGTCCTGGTTGATCATGTGGCAAGCAAACTCTGCAGTTGGCTTTCTTCTTCTAAATGGATGGCCTTTTATTTATTTATTTCTAAAGGAAGTCTGTTTTATCTGCATAGCATATATGTCTAATTAGAACCTCCCCACTCTAACGTTTAAGTGGTTCTTGCTTAGATGATGCTAAATGGTTTCCTATAAACCATGAAGCCATCCTTTAGCTGATCAAAGAGTTATAAAATAAACAAATGTGGAAGATTTCTACTTGTCTTTTTTTAGCTTGGATTGATTTGGTGTTGTGGCTTGAACTATGCTGCCTTACTAATTCTGGCTAGGAATGAGTTCAGTAGGTACTGCTACATTGCTCTGTTTTGAATGTGGTTTGCTACATCTACACAAGTGAAAACGTGGCCTGGAAACGTCACCACTGCCATATGCTGGAAGCAGCATTGTGTAAAGAGAGCTTATGGAAGGTCAGACACTTCTGCCACTGTGTTTTACAGATCTTCTTTGAGTTACTTGAGATGCTTTTCAGTGGCAGTAAAGTATGAGCATCTGTTATATTAGCTATTTAGTACATGAGCCATACTAAAGCAAGGGTAGTCTTCCTTTGTTCAACCAGAATGTTGTTAAAATAGTGTTAGGATTTAAGCTGCTGTATCTTTTTCTTTTTAGTGTGATTAAAGGGCTAGGATCCCTTTTTTCCCAAAAAGGCCTGACCAGTTTAGCTGACAAAGTGTTAGTATGCACACATACAGACAGTTACTTAACTTGTGTAAACTGTGCTGTATCATCATTTCTAATGGAAACATTGTGCCTTGTTTGAAAGGAGTTCATCACGTGTGCATGGTTCTTCTGGCACTCTGACTTCACTGGATCTGAAATCCAACAAGTAAACTGGTATGTTGAGTGCGACTAATTACTGCAGAATGCTAATTGTAACTCTTCTTTATTCTCTTCTGCAGAATGACAGGAAGGGAGTTTTTCTCTCGGTTTCCAAGTCTTTATCCTTTCCTTCTCAAGCAGTTGGAGGTTGTAACCAGTACTTTGAACGGGTAAGACTGTGTCTGAGAAAGCTTTGAAATATAAAGTGCAATGAAAAGGTTAAACTGAGTTATGTCACATAACCCTAACACTGTTCTTTTCATCAGTGCTTCATGAAACAATATAGTTCTACTAGTGTCTTTTGCTAAGGGTTTTTTCCTATAACTTTCGCACATTGCAGTAAGCCTCTGGAGTATTAACTACCGTTGAGTAATTAGCAGTTGCTGCTTTCCTAGGATCAGATGTTAAAGTATATTTTTCAGGGAAAGACAGAAACTGGGTTTTGTCTGTCTCATGTTTAACAATGAGACTTCCTAACATGTTTAAAGGATACTGGGTCATAGGCCTCATGTAACCCTAAATGAACACTTTCCAGCCTGTGATACACTGACTCTGGGGAAGGTTCTTGATCTCTTTTTAAGGACTCCACAAATGGTGGCTGAGTGCTCCAATTTGATCAATGCAAATGATATCATTTGGGATGATGCTGATGCTGTTACCCCCAGGTTCATGAACTTTTAAAGTAAACCAGTGCTGGCTTTGTTTTTTCTTAAAATGCTATGGTATAAACTGCGGAAGTTCAGCAGTTGATTTACGGGTGAGGTTCAGCTGTCCGTTTAATGGGCCTGAGATGAATACTTGGGAGCAGGAGTTGCACCAGTCATTGCATGCTTTGCAGTCTGTGCTCTAGGAAGAAATACTGTGTGTATTCCACGAGGCGGTCTGCTTTACCTGACATTTTGAAAGGTGACAGTGCCGTCACTGGAAAACTTTGGGAAGTCTTTAAACTGAAAATGATTGAAAGCTACTGCCTGAAATGTTGGCATTGAATGCTTTTTTCAATGCACATTAATGCTTGTATCATATTATTAATCATTAAATAAATCAAGAAGTGTTAATTTTGACTTGGATTTCTGATTGTTTTTATAGTATGAATAGTACTATAGTATAGTACTAATAGTACTATAGTATGAATAGTGGCCTCTTGGTGTCATTGGCAGGAACTATCCTTTAATAAAGCCTGCTATTTACTAAATACACATTTCCTTCCAAACTGAGGAAAAGACTTTCTTAACCATCTTTTCATAACTCAGCTTTCTCAGTTCGTAGAGAAAAATTACCTGTGCTGGTTTTTAATGTTATTTAAAAGTGAAGGCAGCTTACCATTATTAGAAATAAAGGAGGCTTGGGATAATGTTGGTAAGTGAAGGCAGCACAGCCTTAAGTGCCTTCACGCAGGAGTCCACAGTGGTGCTGCAGGAAAACTGGATGCCACGTTTGATCCCAGCAGGGTTTGCACTTTCGTGCAATAATCAGCTTAGCACACCTCCTTGAACCAGAAATGCAGGAGGGTATTGTGTGTGCAAGAGCCTCAAGACTAGCATGAAGGAGGATGCTTTTTTCACAAAATGCTTCTTATCACTTTTTTATTTAGTGAAGCTGAGGAGCTGAAAATCCATCCAAGTCTGTTCCTTTTGCTTTTAATCCTGGGAAGGCTGTATCCATCTCCAATGGATGGCACTTACTCAGCACTCAGCATGGCACCGTTTGTCCCATTTATTATAAGGTAAGGGGGGTTTGTGATGTTTTTTCATGTGATGGGAGTTCTTTTTGGAATCTTTGGAATTTTTTTTTTAATAAAATGCCTTTTTAAGCTTCTCTTCAGCTTTAACTCTTAAAGGAAAAACTGATAGTCATTGATTGGATTTCCCTGTATTATTAGTGCTTGTTTAGCATAGAAAGAATTTCAGGTCTTGCAAGCCATTGTGTGACTTGTTTGTAAATCTTCACCTGCAAATGCTGTACAGCATGACTGCTTCCACAGAGAGGCTGGGTGAAAACGGATGAGCTTGACTGACTTTAACAATGCAAAATTTGCTGTGCAAAAATCTGATAGGTTTTTCATTCCTGCAGAATGATCATTTGTAATATTAATTACTGTAATATTAATAATATTAATTATTAATTACTTAAACGTAATGGCTAACCTATAGATTTGTAGGTCTGTGGAAGTGTACATCTCCGTATCCATCCATATATGTAAATATATACATATATAGCTAGATAAAGATATGGATATATTTGATATCTAATATACTTCTAACATCTTAAGTTTTTTTATACAGTATAATTTTCACTTATATGGTGGTTATCAAGATACTCAGCAGATATATTTGCTATTCTATTACCACTGGTGTGCAATGGGGAGCCTGATAAGGGGGCAGTGCTGTGATGGGTGAGGAGAAATTAGCATAATCAGTATTTGAGAGGAAGTCTTGCTATCTATGTGAAAGCTTCAGAGCAGTAGGATGAGAAAGTTCCGTACTTAATCTTCTTCCTTTAGTAGTGAAACAAGATAAAGTTACTGTTATCGGAAGATCTGCCAATTTTTATTTTAAACTACTGTTTATGTTAGAAAATAATAATAGCTCTGTCTGCTTATTCTTCACGGCAGATGTATCTCTTGCTTCTTACTATGGTTTTTTGAATTTTCAAAAATAAATAATAACCTACCATTTTTTCCTAAAGGAAAAAACCTGTAGTAAGAGTTTTTAAATGCACTGAATTTAACAATTGAAAATGTTTGGTTTTCTGCCATATTTGAATCTTAAAAGGTTTTTTTGGGAAGCATTTAAAACTGTATTTGGTTACATCATTGATTAGCTCTGGTTTTATGTCTTTCTTAATACACTGGAGAATGCTTATTTATCTTTTTTTTTTTTTTTAAAAAAAAGATATAGTATTTCAGCATAGTTTCTAATAATGATAATAGATTAACTTTTGATACACTTTTGGTTATAGCTTTTGAGTTTTATCCTTTTATATATGGTAAGACCACTACTTTAGGAAGGTACATACACCAGCAGAAGAACTCTTCACGTTTAATTAGCTTATTCTTTTGAGGTTATTAAAACCCATTCAGAAGATCTGGAGATAAAAACCCAATAAAATCTTTAAAAGAGGAACCTGAAATATTTAAGAGACCTGTATGATTGGACCTACCTTCCTTTAACTGTGCTCCTGAAGAGGAGTAGTGTGGCAGATAAAGATGTTTTCTGTGTTTCCTTTCCACTAAATGTGGCACTAAGTACTGTGGTTACAGCTATAAGATTAGAATAAAATACTTATGTATTTCAGACAGAAAATTGTATGTGGGTGTAAAGACACTTAGCAAAGCATTGGCTTTTTTTTTTTTTATGGTTGGCAGGGGACAATACCAAGGATTCTGCAGGGGGAAATGTGTGTATTTCTGATATAGCTCACTGTGCTGTTACTGGCTGTATTTCTGTGTACAGCTCTTATGCCCTTGTTCTGTGGATATTGTTCTCAGTTCACTCTGACTGCATCAGTTGGAATACACAGGGGTCATTTACCTGGGTAAGATAAATATGTTGCTGTTTTCCCTTCTATTTCCTTTCCTATTTTCTATTCTACAAGAGCAGATGAACTACAATAAAATAATTACCTGTTCCTTTGGTTGTTATTTAGAAGGTGGTAATGAAGATTGTTATGAAGTAACCACTTAGTGTCAAAGAGAAGGCCTGGTGACAAAGGTTTTATGCATGAAGCATTAAATTGTGTATATTAACTGTTCCTTTGAATTGCTCAATGTAGTATCATATTATATAACATCTACGCATACGTATAATTGCATGGTAGCCCAATGCAATTATAACATTTGGTTGCCATACTTTTACTGTGAGACTTCTACAGTACTGTTGCTGTACCACTGTCAAGGAAAGGCACTACTTATGCAGTAGGAAAAGAGGAAAGGTGAATGTAACCCATAACTGATCTTCAGGCTCTTTCCAGAGTTCAACCCATAGTGAAGTGGCATTCATTTGTTGCTCTGAGAGGATGAACAGAATGCTTCCTGTGTCTGCAAGCGAATGAGCAGTTCTCTGAACAAAACCGTGTTTAGCAGGAAGAATTCAAATTGGGCTTTTGAAGAGTTTCACTTAAGCCTGAGTGGAATTTTCCATGTAGTGGGAGTAGAGATGTGGTTGCTCTGACCGTGCTGAGATGAATTGCACAATATGAGTAGGATTAAATGCTACAAGGACAAATCTCAATCTCTATGTGCATACTTGTTACTCCCTGTTGAACTAGGGCATTTGATTACCTATCTGCAGTTCTATTAAAAGCTATTTTTTCCCCTTTCCCCTTGCAGATGTTTTATTTGGAAGGGAACACTTTGATTCGCAACTTATTACCTCACTTTTTTTTTTCCTTTAAGAGCTAGATAGGTCTGCTTTAATGGTTACTTTCTAAGATGAAGGAATGTACAGAATGTTTTTGATTAACAAGGGAGGTAATCGGGAGGTAATGTTTTAAGTATAAAACAAAAACATAACCTCCCTTTTGCCTCCTCCTCCCCCTTTCAAAGACCTGTAATCTCTTCAGAGTGATCTAAATTTGAGTTATCTTCTGTCCTCTCATACCATGGCATTGACAGAGTGTTTGTTTAGTGTTAAATGTTCTGGGCTGAATGCTCTGAAGCAGTAAAACGTGTATTGCTGTATTGACTTGGATACCTTTCACTAATTGAAGTCTAGCCCTATTTAGGAGTGTAACTTTTTAATCTTCTAAGAAGTTTTTAAAAAATTAGCTTTAAAATGTCAAACAATATAATTTTTTTTTAAAACTCGTTGGGTGTATGCGCCTCGTCTTCCACTTGACAAAACTGTTTTTAATTCTTAGTGAAATTTCCCCTTTTGAAACTTTGTCTAATGACAGATTTCAAAGCAGTGTTGCTTCTAGGTATATTATGTTGCAAGTCATTGAAGAAACTGACTGTCTGAGGAAAATTTAAATATAAATGTGAATGTCTTTCAATGAAATTTACACAGTTATGAAGTAGACACTATTTTTGGTGCAGAATTTTGTAACTTGCATCTTTCTGTAAAATGGGGGAGCTAAATTACAAAATCCCCAGATGCTGTTTTCAGTTGGTGACCGGGGTAAGTGGTATTACTGCTTTACAGCTGTTCTCTTCTCCCTCCTGCCCACTTCCATCCACTGCCCCAAACTGATACAGTGCTGTTTTGGTTTTGCACTTGAGTGAGCTTGTCATTAATATACAAAGATAATTATTGTGACTGTGAGTTAATGACAGGTACTAAGATGCAAGGAAAACAAACTTGTGGTGAGGAAGAATTTGCTGTAGGATGGAGCATTGTCAGCTGCCCTGACAACGGCAGAGCAGCAAGTCATTCCTAAAAGAGCACTTAGAGAAGGAGAGGGGAAGTATACATCATCTGTGAGCAGACTGGCAGCTCAAATGCTATCATAGTAGCTGTAACAGGAAAACTCAAATCTGTTATTTAAGTGAGCTGGTTGCATCTGCTAGAGGGTATGTGGATTTACATTGATCTAGTTATCCCTTGTCTTGGAAAGGCAGAGGAGACAACTGAAAATGGTATGACTTTTTTTATTGGTACACTTTTTTCTTTGAAGTTAACTACTTTCACAGCTTGTTTGTCAGAACAGACTCTGTGAAATCTCCTATTAGGCTGCTGGCAAAGTCAGCTCGGTGAATTTCTTCAAACACACTCAGCTGAAGTGGTGTGAGATGTCAGGAGAGCCCCCTGTGATCCCTTTCCCGCAGCAGTGCAGTAGCGCTGGTGATGCCCGCCTGCTGCGTGGGAGCCCTCCGCAGGCACCAGCGTGGCGTCCCAGTCCCAGCAGGTTCCCGTGAATCGCATCCTTGTGCAGTGGAGGAGGGCCTGCCATCCTGCCGTGTCATTTGCCTGTGGGGCTAGGATGATATTCCTTTGCTAAACTTTGGGTTTTGGGGCTTTTTGAAGGGGTTAGACCATACTTTAAAGATCTGTTACCGTAAGCATTAGGTGGACTTTTTTGAACATGTTACTTGGCCCACCTTAGGTTTCTTAGCAGAGAGTCACATATGTGCATGTGGCCCTCTGCAAGAAGTGATGCAGACAGTTGTCCCCAATTTCTTTCAAACCTGGGGGAAAAGGCAAAAAATATCTTAGAGGCCGTGATTCCCCATGAGTCTTTAGTCCATACAAGTGATCACAAAATTATAGGGGTTGGAAGGGACCTTTGGAGATCATCTAGTCCAATGCCCCTGCCAAAGTGGTAATGTGATATTCTTGGTTTTATTCAGTGTGTAAATACACAAAGTTTTGTTGACTTATAGTTAAATATTTTTAAAATCTCAACAGATGCCAGTCCAGACTAATACACAGATTACAGAAGATTTTTGTCAAAACTTAAAAGCAAGATAGAGGCTTCTGTTATAAAAGACCAGATTCCTTCAGTGAAGACCAACAGGTTCAGTCTATAATATATAGATTCCATAAATTATTCTGTACAAAAAGCTGTTTGGAGTTGGTATTGTCAAATACCAACAAGCTTAGAAAGCTATTTAAAAAATACTGTTACCCGAAATACAAATTTCTAATAGAAATACAAGCTTGAATTTTAATTTCTTATAATCAGTTTTGTTCTGCAGTTTTTATTGGCCAAAGTGAATTGGGGTCTATCTTTAAAAATATGTGCTGGAAATACAAAACCTTCAGTTGCACTCTACTTGATCCTAGTACAAAGGACTAATGGTTTTCAATTGTTTTCTGATTAGTAAAATGTTTAAGATCTTCCCCATGTAATGAAGCAACGTTACAATGTTGCATAATACTGTATCCCCCAAATATGGTTTTCAGTTTCCAGAGATACTTATTATATTTACATTATTTTCTGTCTTTTGTCATTGACTGATTGTTGTGGTTTCACCCCAGCCAGCAACTAAGCACCCCGTAGCCGCTTGCTCTCTCCCCCTGGTGGAAAGGGGGAGAAAATCAGAAGAGTAAAAGTGAGGGTCTCATGGGTTGAGATAAAGACGGTTTAATAGGTAAAGCAAAAGCCTCACATACAAGTAAAGCAAAGCAAAACATTCACCACTTCCCATTGGCAGGCAGGTGTTCAGCCATCCCCAAGAAGCCAGGGCTCTATCACACGTAATGGTTACTTGGGAAGACAAAGCACCATAACTTTGAACAACCCCTGCTTCCTTCTTATCCCTTTGGTCATTCAGAGTCAGCTGTCCCATCTGTGTTCCCTCCCAACTTCTTCTGCACCCCCAGTCTACTCACTGGCAGGGAGGTGTGACAAGCAGAAAAGGCCTTGACTCTGTGTGAGCACTGCTCAGCAATAATGAAAACATC
The DNA here is from genome assembly GCA_028565335.1 of Limnodromus scolopaceus. Classification (NCBI taxonomy): domain Eukaryota; kingdom Metazoa; phylum Chordata; class Aves; order Charadriiformes; family Scolopacidae; genus Limnodromus; species Limnodromus scolopaceus. The sequence goes on along the minus strand of JAOXNO010000024.1, from coordinate 28,033,639 downwards.
CCTGTATTATCAACACTGTTTTCAGCACAAATCCAAAACATAGCCCCATGCAAGCTACTATGGGAAAAAAAGTAACAACTCTAGCCCAGTCAAAACCAGCGCACTGATGTATCTCTGGTTCTCTGGTGATCTAATGTTGCAAATCATTGAATTCTATGTTTTAGGCAGTTTGAAAAATGTGTATTAAATAAGTGAGATTGATCCAGGTTTATTTTATCTTCTTGGGAAGTGGAGCACTTGACCATGAATTCAGGGGCACTCTGGGAGTCACAGTTGTGTCTTATTATTTTATAAATCTGTGAGAGCTCACTTCTTAAGGAAACATCTTAAGGAAAAAGACCCAAGCATAGTAATACTAATTATTCTAGAAGGTTGTGTGAATTTAAATATTTACTTATCAATAATGTTACTTGCATGTGAGTATCTGGGTTCCTCTTTCAAAAAAGTAATTACTTTCATTGCTCTGTGTTGTGTTTATGTTAAATTATATCATGTTCATCAGGTGTCATGTCTGGTTCCATTGTAGCACTGTGACAAAGCTTGTAGAGGCTTCATGGGCATTGAGTCTGGAGTAAGATGGAGTAATAAACAAACAAAATTCAAATGTAAAAATCAAAAGTGTCTGTGAGACTTTGAAATAAGTTCTAAACCTTACACTGAATAAAGAGCACAAGAGATAGGGGAGTTAAGGAAATCTGATAACAAGATGTCTTCAGTTTGTTTGGGAATAGCTTGATTGAAGTAATTAATGTATACCTTGTTAAAATTGCTGTTTATATAAGTTGTTTAAATACAGTTTCCCTGGCTTTTGTTTTGTTTTGTACGTGTATGATTGCATATGTGGGCTTAGTGCATCATCTTGTATCTAACTTGAAAGCAGTCATCTGACTTTCTGTAAGATAAATACTGGTATCTTTTGGTAAGTGGCCAAACAAGATAGCTGAATGGTTGTTCTTCCTCTGCCTTTCTCCTCTTTTTCCTTTATTTTAGTGTGGCATGGCGCCAGTAGGTGAATTGATGTTAAAACTTGCCCGTTTTCAAATGTCATTTCTGTAAGACTGGGAATCTTATTGGGGTCTGATAAACAAAGAGATTTTTGTGGGAATGCCTTTTCATATTAGATTAAAAGAACTACATGTGTTTGTAGCACTGTTGTATTAGAATAGATGCTCTTGATCACAATTGTTTATAAAAGCATCTCCCTCGGTTTCCATATCACACGCACATCTTCTCAGTCTTTGGTCTCTGGTTTTTTCCTTTGTCGTACTTTTTTTTTTTCTTCTTAAGCTAATGTCTTATCAGTATAACTGCTTAGCATTATAACCTTCTGCAATAATTTATTATTTGGAATCCCTGTGATACCAGGAGCAGGCTCTGACCCATTGGAATGCCCTGTCCTTGCTGGGGAAGCTTATGAGGCAGACCTGCCATTGCCATATGAAGACAGACATCTTTTTGATGATAGGAAAGGTTCCCAAAATACATGAACTGGCATAAGCATTTGGAAAGAGGAGCAACGTATACCCCTAAAACAGACATTTTTTTTTTTTAGATTCTGACTGTGTTTTGTAGTGTGAAATCTCTTGCATGATACCTAAGATGGAAATTTTATATGGCTGGAGGAGAAGGAGGGAGGGAGAGGAATGCGTTTCTCTTTTGGGCCTAACTCCTGTCTTGTGAGTTGGGACTGGCTTGGAATTCTTCCATTTCTACTTACAGTCTGTTCTCTGTGAAATCCTGATTGCATAGTGATTGGTACTGATCTGTAAAAATATTTATCGTTCACTGTAAGTATTTATTAATAAGAAGGTTTTCTGACTATTTTTTTAGCATTTTGAAGTAGGAAATGGTAAACAGTTTGTCATTTTTTCCATTTTTATTAAGTTCAAATTGTAGTGCTAGAGAAGACTGCAAAGCCTTCTGATTAACCAAATATCATTTTATATCTTGTACGTTCTTTGCTATATTCCTCAGCCTTTTCTCTTGAGCTGTGGGAAAACATTCTTTTCATGTTCAAGTGGTGCTAATGGGAAATACTACAACCCCTAGGTACTCATTATTGATTCTTTATTCCAGTTCTTACTATGTTCATCAATCTGTTTGCTGCTCATTGGCAGATTATAATCTGAAGCAATTAAGGAAATATTCACAAACTGTAGGGAGGTGTCAGGTTCAGAGGAATAAAAGGTGATGCCTAGCAGAGAGGTGTTCATGAGCACTGAGAGCAACAATATCTTTCTCCAGTATTGCAGGCTCCTCAAGAGGGCCGATGGCTGGGATCCTAGGTTAAAATTTGATGTGTGCTACTTCTTATTTGAAACATGATCCAGCAAAAAATACGATGGGCTGCTCAACTGTCAACACATGATTGGTGAAATAATTGTATTATTCACTTAGATCCTTAAAATTAGCCAGTCAGTGGGTACTTTGCTGGTCAAGATAAGTAGCCAAACAGTAACATTTAGCTTGTCCTACAAAAGAGTGTTGAGACTTGACAAAGTGCTGAGACTTAATTTATGCATTCAGCATCCCTTTCATCAAGTTCAAAATAATGATACAGTTGCTAAAACAGAAAGTAGTTTGTCTACATTCTTTGTTGTGTTTTATCCTAACTGTTTTGGTAGTAAGTGGTTGTGGTTTTTTTTTTCCATTAATCTGCAGTTGTGAAACATCTTAGTAACTTCAGAAATTAAAAAAGCTGAAATGTGGTTGTGAATGAAAATTTTTCTTTTACGTGACCTTGAGTTAAGAGCACGTTTTCTTTCTCTTGAATGCTGTGAACCAAAAACTGATGAAAGGAGGCTCTAACCTCATGTGACTTCAACAAATAGTTAAATAAACCTAGAGGTTAGCTACCTGGAGATGTTATTTGAGATTTCTCGATGGGATTGGAAGAAAAGAGATGCCATTTAAATTGTGTCGGCATAGAATCGTCTAGATTGGAAGGGACCATTAAGATCAACAAGTCTAACCATTAACTTAACACAGCCAAAACCACCACTAAACCATGCCCCTTAGTGCCATGTCTACCCATCTTTTAAATATCTCCAGGGATGGCCATTCCACCACTTCCCTGGGCAGCCTGTTCCAATGTTTGATAATCCTTTCTGTGAAGAAACTTCTCCTAATATCCATCCTAAACCTCCCCTGGCGCAACTTGAGGCCATTTCCTCTTATCCCATCGCTTCTTACTTGAAAGAAGAGACTGATCCCCACCTTGCTACAACCTCCTTTCAGGTAATTGTAGAGAGCGATAAGGTCTTCCCTCAGGCTCCTCTTCCCCAGACTAAACCACCCCAGCTCCCTCAGCTGGTCCTCATAAGACTTGTGCTCCAGACCCCTCACCGGCTTTGTTACCCTTCTCTGAACATGCTCCAGAATCTCACTGTCTGTCTTGTAGTGGGGGGCTGAAAGCTGAACACAGTACTCGAGGTGGGGCCTCACCAGTGCCGAATACAGTAGGACAATCGCTTCCCTGGTCCTGCTGGCCTCACTATTCCTGATACAAGCCAGGATGCTGTTCGCCACCTTGCCCACCTGGGCACACTGCTGACTCACATTCACCTAGCTGTTGACCAACACCCCTGTGTCTTTTTCTGCCAGGCAGCTTTCCAGCCACTCTTCCCCAGGCCTGTAGCGCTGCATGGGGTTGTTGTGACCCAAGTTCAGGACCCAGCACTTGACCTTGTTGAACCTCATACCATTGGCTTTGGCCCATCGATCCAACCTGTCCAGATCCCTCTTAGAGCTATCCTACCCTCAAGCAGATCAACACTCCCACCCAACTTTGTGTCGTCTGCAAACTTACTGAGGGTCCAGTCAATCCCCTCATCCAGGTTGTTCCATAGCAAATCTCCATTTGAAGGGCACGTATTTCTGTTGGCCTAAAGTTTACACATGGTATTAGTAACAGTTTTCACAGGCTTACATGTTTGAGATCTTAGTTTGTTGGCTGCCTGAACCACAACAATTCAAGTTTCTTTTATTGATTCAGCGTGGTATCAGTTGGCAGCTTTTTACAAAAACCTAGATCTTGGTGACAAGAAGAGAGAAATGCATATAATTTGTTCCTAGAAAGGCCTTGGAAATATATGGAGAAACAACTGACAAAAAGCCTCTGGACAGCTTTCCCAATAAAAGTCTGTGTGCTTTGCCTGCATAGTTCCTGCAGTATTTACAGGTATTCTGATTCATTTAATGCTTGTGTGGAAAACACTGCCTGTACAAAACCATAAGGTTTTGTCTTAATTACCCAAGTTGAAAGAGTAAAATACTTGACACAATGTAGAAAGACGGTAGGAGTTTGGGCAACCGTTAACATCACTTTAAAGGAAATAGATAAGAATTTAGAGGTTTAGTACTGCATAAATAACCTAAAATTAAACATGATCTGTTTCTGTCCATATTTGTCTTCAGATGTTATCTGGACTACATTCAAGTGTTGATTTTAGGCCTAAGGCCTTCAGCAAACTGCTGATACTTTTGTAATGTTTTTCTAATTGTCAGGTAAATTTTGAGATGCTATATCAAAACTCGGAATATTCTGGGGATGTTTTGGTCCTTAATTTCAGACTAAAGAACAAAAAATTTTATTAAGGCCAGTTACAATACAGATTTCCACAGTGAAAAAAGATTTGAAAATTAAATGTTTTGGATAGTTTAATTGTTAAGGAGCACAGAAATCTAACGAAATGGAAGATAGTTCTGTTTCCTTAAAATAAAACCACAAACCAAGCAAACCAGTAAAGGAACAAAAGAAACTTTAGGTACTTGTATAGCAAATTATTATTCACATTACAGGAAACCTTACTCTCACATAATGAATAGGTACCATCCTGCTGATTTGTTGCCAGTATGGAAGTCCAAGTTATGTTAATTGTGTGGAAGCATGAGTGTATTTTTTAATGCTCTTTTTGGACCTCTCTTTGCTTGGAAACCTGTAATTCTGCATTTGAAAGTTGCTAAATTTAATCTTTCAGGAGAGAACTTGAAGGGTAGTATGTAATCATGATGATTATTTTTCTAAAGTCTTTTTTTTTGAGTTATTTAACTTAATACAGGTAGCACAATGCTCTTGAATCTTAATGACCAAACTCTTTCTAGTAGGAACTGAATCTGGTGCTAAATACTTTTCTCTGTGATCCTCATCTGTGTTTTCCCTTAATGTAATTTCATGGTTTTAATTCTTGGTTTAGAACTGATAACATGACTTGTACTATATAGCTGCACGGTGGAGGAAAAGGAAAACCTCTTTCTCATACAATTTACCAAGTCTATACAGAATCAGACAGAAGCCTTACTACAATTTTTCCTTTCCAATTGTTAGGGCCTTGTGGCATAACTAGCTCCTGGATTTAAAGGACATAACCTGTTTGATTTTTATTTATTCATTTATTTTTAGTCAGTTTTATCTTTTAAAACCCCTAGAGTCTGTGAAAATGCTTTAACTAGTGGGTAGAGTTGGTTTGTTTGAATTGCAAACATGCCCTTCCTGCCTTATGCTGCCCTCTTCTCCCAAACTCTTTTTGTGATGGTGGTAGGATGGTTGACTTAGAGGCCCCTTCTGTAGCATGTTCCCTTCCTCGTTGTTGAGCCTGCTCTCCTGTTGTTTCTGTTCAGTTTTTGTGGCTGCTGTTCCCGATTCCAGCATTTTGTGAAGGCAATGGATGTGAATGTATTTCAGCTGAAAACAAAATGGTGGTGCTGTGATAACCATCTATAGTACTGCAGGTACAGTATTGTTAATAAGCAGTGACACAGTAATGCACACATTGCTGCGAGAACATCCACTGAACCTGGAAATAGATATTTTTCTCCTTGTTAATTCTTCTTCTAACAACTGTAGGTATTACTTAATATAATGGATGTATTTTCAGCTACAGGTGCAATTTTTCAAATTAATTCTACTCATTTGTTTTTGTGACCTTCATATAACAGGTAATCCTTATTTGGTTTGTTAATTTGGGTAATATAAGGCCTGTTGAGGGGGAGTAATAAGAAAGGGAAGAAAATAATCACAGAGGAAACACCTGCAATTCTTTTTTTTCCAAAAAAAGTTAAAGATATTTTTATTTACAGCTAGTGTTCTGTTGTTTGTAGCCAGAGTAATAAATTAGATACTTTGATGTGTGCAGAGGAGTATGGAATCTTTGTGCCTTATGAGAGTTGGTCATAAATTATGTCGGTTAGGAGGGTCATTCAGGATCTAAGTGTTAAAGCTGGAATGGAGCAGTGGAAATGCATTGAGTCTACTTACACAAAGTGAAACCTTCTCAGATTTATTGACTTTTTGTTCTTGATCATGGACTGTTTGAAGTAAACATGTTTACATCCAATACCTTGTGCACCTAGTTAAACAGTACTGAGTTCAACATGGACTACTACTTCAACAGTTGTTAATAGCCCTCAGGATTTAATAGAAGTGTATCACATGAGGATTTTGCAAGTTTCATTGCTTGTTGCTACCTTGAGAGATCATAAAATTAGGTTGGCATACTATGTATGTATAGTTGGCATACTATATATGTACATATGACAACATTTTAAATATTTCTTAGATTTTCAAGTCTGTTTATGTATGACCTGCATGCAAAGATAGTGTCAAATACTGAAAACACTTTGTCCCCCTCAAGTGTTTTTCTTTCAAATCAAAGAAAATGAAGCAGTTGGCATATACATACATGCTGCTCTAATGGATGCAAGATGCCATTGCTTGTATTTGCCTGCAGAGAGGATGAGAAAAGGCAGCCTGTGACAGATTTTAGTCATTTTGTTGGCAGGTAAAGCTCAGTCTGGATGGTGAAGTGGCTGAGGTTGGAGGTCCTGTGCCTTTCTGCCAACACCCTGGGAAGGCAACTGCTGCCACATAAGTGAAACTAATCTCAGCGATGGCAGTGTGTTAAACTGCTGCAGGAGTAACCAGAATAGTTTAATAGCCTTAAAATATTTCTTTCCTTAAGCTGCTAGGTTTTGCTGCAGGTACAAACTGGGTTACAGCCATTGCTGTAATCGTATAGTGATTTTTCTTGGTGGGGCTTAAAAGATTGTTTCTGATACTTGGTGCTAAATCCTGGGTAAAATAAATAAAAATTCAGGTGGTGGACTCAGTGTTAAGGTGTATACTTGATCGTGGAGGGTGGTATAACAATAAACAAAAAATTGCTGCATTGGGTTGGATTGTTCGTTTATGTTACTCAGTTCTTTTATTTGTATTCACTCTTCCTCTCGCTGCTTGAGAATTGATCCTGTTTAGCTTTCTTTACAGGTAAGAGATTATATCTAAGTGGGATCCAGTGAAAATCAAGACTGCCTGTTCTTAATCTAGGGTGCTGTTACAGGTTATGGAAAAAGTAGTGTATATTTTGACATTCTTCTGGCAAACTTCTTGCATGATTCAGGGATGAAGCCAAGTGCCTTCAAAGCGTGAGAGATGTACACATAAGTGCCTTCAGGGTATGCAGAAGTTCAGGGACAGGTCACTAGTGGTGACTTGGCGTGACATCTTGCATGTGTATGTGAAAGGAGGAGTGTTTTTGAAATATTATCAGTAGAGGTTCTTGCAAGGTGGGGGAGGGGGTTTTCTTTGAGTATTAGGAGATTTTAAAAAATAACTTTCTATTTTTTTTTTTTAAGAAAAGAAGAAACAACAGGAGTGTTCCCCCTCCCAGATTTGGGAAGCTATTTGCCAATGTGAAATATCTTTCTTGTGTTCCGATATGTGTTCCTGTAAAGCAGATACTTTATTGTTCTTGAACTTTATGATGCTTTTGCTCTTTAGTAATGATTTTGTAGGAGTGCACTTCTGTGGCCTTCCAGTAAGACGTCAGTTCCTGTGGCTGCACCGCACCCCGTGCAGCAACCTGTAGTGTGAGGTGTTTGTGTTTGTGTACAGCAGGTGCCTCGTGTGGTGGCACGGTGGCAGGCTGGTGGTTGGGTTGCCCTTTGGGTAAGTAGTGTCTGTGGATTTGCATTTCCCTCAGGCACAAGAAGTTGCAAAACTGGGTCCCCAATGTCCTGGGCGAGTTCTCCACCCACTGGGCACCTGTGGAGCTGGTTATTGCCTCCTGATTTAGGATCCTCAGAGTGCAAAAGAGAACCTCATTTGAGGGTCTCAGGCTTCTTGTGGGGAAACACTTGGCTGCTGAGGCTCTTCTGGAGAACAACAATGTGGGGCATGAATAGAGGTGAAGATTAGTCTTGTCTGTAGTTTTTAGAATTGCACATTTGCTCAGAATACATGCTGAGGAGGCAGTCTCTGTTGTTGACCCAGACTTTAGGCAGCTGAGACAATTTTGCCTGTAATATGAAATTATTTTCTTCTTTCTAAATATAGAGCTGTCACTTTAATTTCCATAATAAATTTGATAAAATAACAACGTGGAACAAAATTTGATATGTAAAATACTGTATCTCCATATATGTCTGTGCACATGTTAGAAGTCTTTAGTGTCAATTTTTACAAGACAGCAAAGTTAAAGTCCGGTTATTTAGAAATGGCTCTCAACTCCATTTTTTTTTTTTTTTTTTTATTGGAAGAAAAACCCTATGGAATTCTATTCTAATTCATTGTGTTGTGTTCAAGGAGAAAAACCCTTCTGAAGCATGTAGTGTTGGAAAGTACCCTTATACAAGTTAGAGGAAACCCTGGCATTTTACCCATTTTCCACTCTTCCTTTTGAAGACGTCAGATTCCTTGGGATTTGTAAAAGGTCATGAACAAAATAAAGAACATTCTTGAGTATGCAGTTACAGCTAATTAAAAACTAGACATTCATTACAGTATCAGTATTGCTTGTGTTTGGAAAGAACGTCTACATGTGAGAATCTCTTGGTTAAGGAAACACAGTTTAGCAGAAATAAAGGAGTGGTTGCAGATAAATCACTTCTCAGATTTAAGTTTACAGTAGAATTAAAATGTTTTTCTTCGCAAAATTGGAAGTTTTTTATCAAGAACTACGTTGACTTTCTTCTTGCACCTTGTCAATACAGAATTAATGCTTTTCCATATAGAAGGGCCTCCAGTTGTGACTGCTTTGCTTTTGCATCATGTTGTGAAATACAGGCAGTCTTTGACAAGGAAATGCAAAGATGATCTTTTTTAAAAACCATTCCCTGCAAGGGGAGACACAGGGAGGTTGAGGACAGAACGTTGTTCAGGGGTAGCATAGCTCTCTACTTCCTTTAAATGACCTCTATGTTTTTCAAGCATACCGTGGCCTAACATGACTAAAATGTCAGAACTATTACTCTACTTCAGTTAAGTCCACTTACTGTCTTGTGTTCAAACCCTGTTAACTGCCTTGCGGGTTCAAAATGGAAACTGTTTTCTGTATTTTATTTGAACTAAAGTAAACAATTACTTTGAGAATTGAGTTAAATTTGCAAGAGATATTTGATACTTTAGAATACCTTTTCATTTCATTTTTTAAATACATAGGCATGACCCTGCAGAGCTTGTTTGGGAGGCTCAAAAGTGGTTTCCTTCTTTTAGCAGGGGATAATCTCAACTACATGTGATTCTGTAAGCTGAAAATATGTAAGAATTAATTCAGGAAAAGGGTGAGAGGGTAGGATGGAGGAAAGGGCATCACTCTGGGTCATCACAATCAGCTGGGAGACACCAGAGCATAACTTCTGCAGCGCTGCATTTTGTATCACCTAAGTCATTTGGCCAGTCATGTCTAAACCCTGTGGTAAATTTCTCAGTTGTCCGAGACTGCAGGTGGCCGAATTGTCCCTGCGTTATAAATACAAATGCAAGAATTGCTGGCTTTAAAAGACTTTCCCTAACCTACTTTTAGTTGATAAAAGGTTTTCTTTCACTTCAACTCAGTATACATGCCACTGAGGTATGTATAACCATACAACTCATTAATGTGTTAATATAAACCCTAATAACATTAAAAGAGAAAAGGCTGGTTTGTATGCAGTCTTCAGTCTTATCAGTGAATTTGTAATAAATAAAAAGTATTTATTTTTGATAGACTAACTATAAGTAATAGAAAATTATTTCCATTTTGTCTTTTACTTCCTGCCTTTTATATATATTCTAAATATGTTCTAAAAACCAGTGGGAGATATGGCCTAAAATTCCAGTAAACACGATGTTACGTTCTTATGGAAACATCTGATTAAGAACATGCAGTTTAATAGTTTTAAGTCAATCTCGTAATACATTTGAATGTTATTGCTGTATAGTAATTAACATAAACATCAAGAAAGGTGGAACTATTTCTCTTCTTTTTTTTTTTTCTTTCTGTAAAGAAAAAAGCCTCTAACATGACTCTAGTGTGATTTATGTTTCTGGGCAAATACTTTCTCACTACTGAGAAGAAAGACTATACATTTGATTTCTGAGAAATATGTTTTAGTTTTCATTGCATTATCTTTTGTTTTGTTTTAGCCACAGCAGTGCATTGCAGCTGGACGACAAAAAAATAAGTATTTCTCCTTTTTCTAGGTGTGGGCACTCTCCTGTGTACCGTTCCCGTGAGATGTCAGGTCGGGCCCTTGTTCCATTTGTTATGGTAAATGAAATACCACGTACAGTGCTGTCCTTGCTGGAGGGACTTCCAGACTCTACCAGTCCTTGTATACGACAGAATAATATTCATGGAACACTTCTGCAAGTAAGTTTTTGGGGGTTGTTTTTTTGTTTTGTTTTTTACTGTGGGTTTTTTGTTGGGTTTTTTTTGGTCATACTTCACAGCCAGATAACACGCAGTGAGTTGTGCTGAACGTTCACACATTGTCAAAACATGTATGAAGACTGCTTTTGAGTCAATTCTATCAGATGGTAAATGTGGAATGCACATTTAAACCATCATTAGAAGGCTGTAAGCTGTAAATATCAACATTTACATTTCATATAATGTTTCATCTCTGGAGGTTACAGTGCTTTGAGAGCAAATATCTAAATATATCTACAGAGAGATCTGTGTGACTTGCTTAAAGTCGCAGAGCAAATCTGAGGCAAAGCTGAACTCCAAGCACCAATAGTATTGTAGTTATTGAGACTTACCTATTTATTTATCACTTCATTTGCTTTTCTTGCTACACCCACAGCTTCCTGTGAGTTTGCTGTACAAGTTGTGATAAGCTTTATACTGTATTCTTCTGAAAACATTCTGGAGAACAGCTTGCTATCAGTTTAAAATCAGAAATTTCTTCATTCCCCATGTATCATTCCTTTGGTTTATGGCAGTCGGTTCACTGTTTGATTTTTTTTTTTTTTTTTTTTAAGCTATCATGGTAATAAGTTACTAATTTTTATTGCCTGTTTTGCACAAGCAACCCTCCAACAAAGCCATATTGTATGTGATCAGGTCTGTCTGCCTTAGCTGGCAAGCTATCTAGATACACATTCCCACTCTAAACTGTGTGGTAGGGGATGTATGGTTTTGTTTTGTTTTCTTTTAGTGTATCTTTTCTGGCATATTATTTCCCTTTAAAATCATGACCTTACAGGAAGCCTAGGACAGGGAAATGAGTGCAGTCCCTCTACAGCTGTTAGTGTCAACTTTACCTGTAAACGGTTATAGCCAGTTGAATCTGGGTTTGGGTGATGATTGGTTACAGTGAAGCTTGTCACAGAGTGTGGGATGATCGTGTCCAGTCATTTCTGCTCTGAAAAGCAGTCCCTTCACCTGTATGCATGCAAATGCTTAGAGCCATGAGCTGCTGCCTGTGCATGGGAAGGAGGAGCTTGCCATCATCAAATTACCTGTGCAGGCCCGGTGTGTCACAAAACTGCTGAACCTCCTGAAGCATTAGAAAGAGATGGTTATTCCAACAAAGACAATCATAGAACGGTTAGAGCTGGAAGAGACCTTAGAGATCATTGAGTTCCAACCCCCCTGCCACGGGCAGGGACACCTCCACTAGAGCAGGTTGCTCAAAGCCCCATCCAGCCTGGCCTTGAACACTTCCAGGGATGGGGCATCCACAACTTCCCTGGGCAACTTGTTCCAATTAATTGCTTTGAAGTGTTTCGGGTTTTTTTAAGTGCTTTTTCAGTTCAAAATGATTAAAACCTGGGTTGTATAGGTATGGAGTGGCTGTAGAGTATAAAGCCACTGCCTTCTTTTTGGTGACCTGGAAAAAAAACCAATATCAGAGTGTTGGTTCTGAAAGAGCCCAAAGGATGATCTGGTTTTTAATCCAGTGTTGCTAACACGATCTTATGCATAGGTGTAGGGAGTTTTCCATACCTATGAGATGGAAGGTATTCTCAGGCTTTAACCTGAGTTTTTATCAGTTTTGAGTGGCTACTGGGACCTACTAATGCAATTGGTACTACACTAGTGAGGGACCGGTGCTGTCAGAGTATGACTTTCTTCAAAAAAATGTCAGTTGTATCATAACAGTTCAGTGATGTTTGGTCTCTCGCATTTGTCTTGGGCTTTGCTTTTATGACTTGTGAATCAAGGTCGTGCAAAGTCTTCATTTAATACTTAATAAAATTTAGTATATGACTGAGACTCTGAACTATCTGTTGCTAGTTAAAAATAACAAGACATTCAGAGGAAATACTGTAGGGTGATAAAGATGTGCAAAAAGGGAGGTGTTGCTGTTTGATGTTGTACCTCTAAACCACCAATGCCATGTAGTTCAATACATAGTTAGCATGCACCTCCTGCAAACAGTACAAAGAGCATAGTACTGGAACTCTCAGGGGTGGTTGGATGCATGGTTTTGATTTCCTTTTTATCAATGTAAGACGGGACTTGCAAAGCTGCTGCTCAGGCTCATTGAACTGTAGGAAATTGTTAGGGGACTGTTTGTTAAAGCGCTGTTTCTCTGAAGACTTACTTGAAGAGACAGTGATCTGACAGTGTTTGAAACTTTGCAGTGCATTTCCGTGACACAGTAGAGAATTTATCTTCCTCTTTGATATGAAACCAAAACAAAATCCCTACTAAAAAGAGTGAGTCTGTACAAAACCCAGTAAAATTTAGAGTTTTTTTCCAGCAATTCAAGGCCAATATCTTATGAAAATGGAATTCAGTAATTTAATTTCATCAGTCACATTAGAAGCTAAGTTCATTGTCTGATTTTTAAATTTTTTTGCTTTCAGTGTTCATATGCTGTCAAGTCTTGAACAGGAAGGTTGGAATTTTTCAGCCTTTTAAGCATAAGTGGCAGTGCCAAATGTAATGAATCTTGAAGGTATATTTCAGTTATGTTTCAGAGTTATGTAATGGCTACATCTGTTGCAAGCCAAATGTTAGTTTGTAGAAAGATCATTCAAAAAGAGTCCAGCATGGAGTGCTTGTCCAAACATGGCCTCGTTTTCAAAATGCTCAGATTGATGAAGGAGTGTTTTTTGACACTGGATGCAAATGTGTTGTGTTTAACTTCAGACCTTTGCATTATGTGAAAACATAGGTTTTCCTCCCAAATGTGGTAACTATCGCTCAGTTTTCTTAGGAATATAAATGTGCATGAGGATAAAAGGATCTTACAGTTTAAATGTTTTATGGAAGAATTATTTTCAAGAATTATTGAGGAGGAATACTGCTGTTCTGTAACTCTTATGGAACTGATGATATTCTTCAAGGAGTAGTTCTGCATCATAAGTAAATGTATTAACTTGAATAAGGCAAAGAAAAAAAATCTTTCCTGTGTTTAGTGTTTTCTTTATGACTGCAGTTTCTACTTTGCTCCATAATCCAAACTAGCATGGGAGATGGGGGGAGAGAGTCAAGTTTGTAATTCACAAGAAAATGCAGAAATCTTCTACTGGCCTTCTTGAATAATAAAATATTTCTGACTACTTTTATTTTAAGATCTAGGTTTTTTAGTTGATCAGCAAAAGGAAGAGTTCATCCACAGCCTTATGTAGAGACTTCTGGAAGCGTATCAAAATGTATAACTAGGGAAGCCTTTATGTTTGTGAAACTTTGCCTTTTCGCAGTTGCCAAGGAACTTAAAATATTTGGGAAGATTGTGAGGTATCCTTATCAGAGGATCAAATGTTTTTCTAACCTTCTGCCTCTTTAATTCAGAATTAAGCTGTAGTTCATTCAGAAATGTTTTTTTCAATAACCTGTACTTGTGATTAGTAATTTCAATGTACTGGTTTGACTCATAGCAGTATTTGTAAGCCATGCAGGTAAGGGACATGATCTGATTTCTCTTTTTGTGTCTGTTTTTTTTAGAAATGTCTAGTCCCATAGGAGACCCAGTTAAAACTGTTGTCTAAAACCTACGGTAAAGACAACACCTACGTAAAAGAGTGTGTTTTGAGTCCTAATGTTTATGAAAGCTTCCTGTCTTCAGTTTGTGTAAATCTATGCAGTTGCAATAAGCCTGAATGTCTTAAGCAAGACACTTGTTAGAGTCAAGAGTTAATCAAACACCTCCAAACATTAGTGAAGCTCAAGGCTCACTTAAATTTAGAATTCATAGAGGGAGATCACACAGAAACGAGCCCTAAGTAGAAGGGGGAATTATGGAGACCTGGTAGTTTTTCAAAGAAACAGAACTAGGAATCAGCCTAACACAGAAGGTGTAGACACTGTAATAATACACCAGCTTGGACAAATTAGGAATTCTTTACCAAATGCAAAGGAAGATAAAACATACTGAAGCAAGAGGGTTCAGAGAGGAAATTGGAAAGGCCAGGGCAAAAATTGGCTGGAGCCTTGAAGGGATTTCTACGGAAATACTTAGTCTTCGAAAATGGAGGCTGTTGATAGCTGATATCTGAAAGGTATAATTTCCTCCATTAGTTCATTAACACAGTCAAATATGAGCTTAAATATTGGAAACTACTTTCTAACATTAAGGATGTGTTAATGTTCAGCATTTATGAATAGTGGATCTGCCATCATGTATATAAGGTTTTGCCTGGGCCCGGGAGATGGACAGATGATCACTTGAGATTCCTGCCAGTCTCTCCTTTATTTTTTTAATGATTCTTTCATCTTGTCAGTGATTGGGGCATCTTCATGCAGCTATGCAGAACTTCCGTTTCCATCAGTCTGCACCTGGTTAATTCTTGTTTGCATAGATTTGTGGGTATAACATTCGTAGCTTTTATTGTTGTAGGTGGTCTTGTGTACACTATCAAAATTTTAATGTAAATTACTCAAATTAGTTTTTAAGATTTGTTATTGCAAACAAAGGGTTAAATATTATAAACATGAATTTTACTTGGATTGGAAATAACTGATTGAAACTTTGAACAGTTTTTATATGCAACTTAGATAACATGTTCTGTACACTTACACTTTACACTGAACAGAGTCCAAGGAGGTGAGCCCCTGAGCATAGTAGGGAAAGAAAGTTTGGGTCTGTGTTATTCCTAACCGTAGGCGTTACTACTAAAGACTAAGATGAAGATGAAATTCAGTGCCTCAGCCTTATCTCAGCCAGATTCATCTCCTGGTGGGCTTTGGCTTCCCTGACTACCATCTCTGTGTGCTTGGCCAGAGCCTGTGTTTTCCTCCCAGGTTACCTGTCCCTGCTTCCAATTTCTGTATACTCCCTTCCTGTGTTTGAGTTTTGCCACAAGCTCCTTGTTCATCCATGCAGGTCTCTTGGCACGTTTGCCTGACTTCTAGCTTGTTGGGATGGACTGCTCCTGAGCTTGGAGGAAGTAGTCCTTGAATATCAATCAGCTTTCTTAACCCCACTCCCTCCATGGCCTTATCTGTTGCTCTCCCCTTATCTACCAGTGCTGTAGCACTGTCGTAGAAGGCCACCAGATTTGTCAGGCATGACTTGCCCTTGGTGAAGCCGTGTTGAATATCACAAATCACCTCCTTATTTTCCATGTGCATTAGCAGAGATTCCAGGAGGATCTGCTCCATGATCTTGCTGGGCACAGAGGTGAGAGTGACCTGTCTGTAGTTCCCCGAGTCTTCCTTTTTTCCCTTTTTGAAAACAGGGGCTATGTTACTCCTTTTCCAGTCAGCAGAAACTTCACCAAACTGCCACAACCTTTCAAATATAATAGAAAGTGGCTTAAGAGCTTCATCTGCCAGCTCCCTCAGGACCCATGGATGGATTTCATCATGTCCCATGGAATTATGTACCTTTGGGTTCCTTAGATAGTCTAGAACCTGATTCTCCTATAGTGGGCAGTTCTTCACTCTCATAGACCCTGTTTTTGCCTTCTTAATCTTTGGCTGTGTGGTTAGAGCCCCTGCTGGTGAATACAGAGCAGAAAACGTCATTCAGTACTTCAGCCTTCTCCATATCCTGGGTGACCAGGTCTCCTGTTTTCTTCTGGAGAGGGCCTACATTTTCCCTAGTCTTGTCTTTATCTCTGACATACAGAAGTTTTTCTTGTTGTACTTCATGTCTCTGGCTAGGTTTAATTCTATCTGGGCTTTAGCTTGCCTAATCTTCTTTAACCTCCCCCTTTGGGTGCTTTAAAATAAAGAGAAGTTAAGCATGATTTGCCCAGAAATCAAGGCAGCACCTTTAATTCATCTGGTTGTAGATTATTTATGATGATTAAAAAACCCTCCCAAATGCATGAACTTTCAGATTGGTTTGCCAAAGAAAGCAGATGTTAGACTTCAGCTCTTGTTTTTATCTTGTGAGAGTCGGTTAATGTGATTGATGATGGATTTCAAAGGCTGTGTGAAGTGTATAGACCTAGAATCTAGTTGTTATTAGTAGAGTAGAATAGCAGCAGTTCTGCACTCATTAGTTTCCAGAAATCTCTTTTGCATTTGTGCACTGGAAAAATCTGTACTCTAATGAGAGTGTACATACCCTTACATATTGTTTCATATTGAGAGTAGTTCATTGGACAGCTGTAATTAATCACAGAGCAGATGTAATTGCTATTAAGGTTTATTTCTTTTTCAAATGAAACTGCACATCAATTGGGTCATTATCTTGTATGTTATCAGTTTGATCTTCTTCGTGTTCACTTTGGCAAGCCTACAATTTTGTATTTTTAGAACATACAAGAGCAGGTAAATGAAAGTTATTTATAAAGTCATTGTGTTTTCATTTAATGTCTCTGTGCCTTGCTTGGAACCCTTCTGAAATGTTGAAGGTGCTAACCTACTTCCTAGAGGTTTTATGTGGATTTATAACTAAGGGCTGACAGTATCTAGCTTGACAATGGGATACAGAACAGTACAAACAATTGTGCTTCCCTTATCTGTCCCATTCACTATGCAGTCCTGTCTTTTTGGAGAGCAGTTTTCATTCTCTTTGGCATCATTTGGGCACAGATGAAAGAAGAAAAGAGGATTGAGTGACTTCTCCCTCATCGTTTGCTGCTTGTATATTAAGAGAGGGGACTACATGACTTTGTTTAAATGTACATGCTGCTTCCATTCACCGCCTTCATCAGGAAATGGACTGCACTGTCCAAGATAAAGCTTTTCATAGAAGTTCTCGGCTGCACATATCATTGAGGAAAAATTTCTGGCTGGCAGCTGCTTTTAGCACAGAATAAAGTAAAAAATTCTCTGCTTGCTCATGGTGTCTTTGCAGATGGATCCTTCCTGATGTGAGTGGTTTTGGTCACTGCTGTAACTCAAAGTCATAGAAATTCTGCCTGATCTGCTATGGTCCCTTGGAAGATTTCTCTTCATTCCCCTATCTTCTGTCTGAAGTCTGGCTGGTAGTTCTCTTCTCCTCACTGCATTCTTCTCACTTTGTCACTCCTACTGATTTATCCTAAAATTCGTTTCCTGAGCATATGCCAGTGTTTTGCATCACGAGAGAAGAACAATATCTCCTTCTGTCAGGGGTGTGCCCCTGACCTGTTCTTAAAGAAATAGGAAATATAACCAACAAGAGACAGATGAAATGGAGAGAAATTGTTGTGCTTTGATATAGAGCTAAAACTTCATGAAGATAAAAATGGAAATTTAATTACTTAATGTTGTTTAGGGTGTCATCAGTCAGCAATCAGTTACTCTTCACAAATTGTTTCTCTTAATATTCAAGTTTTCTCCATAATTTTTCCACAAAATTCTGTAGTTTCAATTAGCTAAATTGGTATTGTAGCAGTAGGCTGGTTCAAAGAAGTGGTTTTGGGGTGGTTTATGTTTCTTTGGAGTTGGGTTTTTTTTATGTGCACTAATTCAAACAGTTGTGTTTGGCATATAAATGCAAAGTCTTCTGCAGGGTAATGTTGGTTTGAGTTTTTGAACCTTTTTTTTTGTTTTGCTTTTGAAACCAGCACCACTGTTGCATCTTTCAAATCTAAAGAACAGACTGAGTCACATCATCTTAGTCAGTTGCATGTGACAAAAATTAGATTTAATAGGAGATAGAGGGCTTCATAACTCCTTACATTAATTAACTGACTTCAGTGGTACAAGAAATTAGCAGTTGTTATTTTTCTGGGAATAGCAGCATCCTATAGAATTAGATTAATCTCTCTGAAAATACTTTCCAATGAAAGAATCTAGAATCTTTGTACTAAAAAATAATAATATGATTAAAAAACCTGCATGGTTGCATGGCAGATTTTTCTGCCATCTGTAGAGGGCTTTTATGCAGGTGATTTACTGGTTTTGTTTTTTCTTTGTGGAGTTTATTGAATACAGCAAGATTTGTGTGATGATAGAACTTCAAATTATGTTTGAATATGCTGATATTTTAAATATTAATGGAGACCTGGAAGAGGTGATTTAAAGATGAAAGAGTTGATTTAAAGGATGGTTGGAAAGTTCACTAAAGCAGCAAGAAAAGAAGGACAAGAACATAACCTGAGAATAGCCATACTGGGTCATGCAAAGATTTGTTGGAGTCAGTATGCCGCTTTCAGCAAGGAGCGATAGCACAAGCCTGGCAAAAAGAGTAAAGACAGACCAAGCAGCTGGAGAAACATTTGCATGTGGTGTTTTACCTTTGGGTACTCTTGAGCCAGAGATGGATGGACATGACTCAGTTCTGGGACCCGTTCTCTTTAATATCTTTATCAATGATCTGGACAAGGGGATCAAGTGCACCCTCAGTAAGTTCGCAGATGACACCAAGCTGGGTGGCAGTGTCGACCTGCTGGAGGGTAGAGAGGCTTTGCAGAGGGATCTGGACAGGCT
>JAOXNO010000024.1:28003767-28014517 GCA_028565335.1 Limnodromus scolopaceus | reverse complement strand
CTGCCCAGGGAGGTGGTGGAATCACCATCCCTGGAGGTATTTAAGAAATGTGTAGACATGGCTCTTCAGGGCATGCTTTAGTCCCCAAGGTTATTGGTTTATGGGTAGGTGTGATGTGGTGGGGTGTTGGTTTTTTGCTCTCTTTTTTTTTTTTTTTTAATTTTTTTGGGGGGGTTGGACTCGATCTCAGAGGTCCCTTCCAACCATGATGATTCTGTGATTCTGTGACTTTGTTGAAGAAAAAAATTAAGTACATAGTTGTACTGATGAACAGAAGCAGTTGATGATGAAAGTACCAATAGGTAGTTTAATTATCTGAAAGAGTTGCATTAAGGCAGCTTGTTGATGATTAAAGTAGAGCCTGCCAAATGAATGTGGATGCCTTTCTCCCTCCTTTCAGAGGATGATGATTTTAGCTTAAGTTGCTACAAAGGAAGGTCAAGCTTCAGGTATTTGAGGTTACAATCACTCTCGTGTTTTATGAATTTAATACTTGGACACTTACTCAGAGGAATAAAGACAATTTAAATAAATATGAGCATTTGAAAATAAAGCAGAGAAGAATGAGGCATGAAGAAGAGCTAGCAAGCAATCACAGGACCCTCTTTATTACAGTACTGAATAGGTAATAAAACCCCACAGATTCCAGTGGCTGGGGTTAGAATATGACAACAGGAGACAAATTAGGCAAATATATTTTGAAGGTCATTCTTGGATGTTGGTCCTTGTGGCTGAGTGAGAGAGAGAGGTATACTACTCCTTAGCTTGACCTAAAAATCTTTAATGTGAATTACCAGCAGGGATGTCAGTGAACATATTTTTTTTTTCCTGTTTTGTTTTGAAGAAAAAGGATCTCTAGGGTCTGAGGGAATGAATGGGGAAGTAACATGTTGTTTATTTGGCTTCATTCAGTAGCACAGAAACATTGACTATGGTGAATTACATTTTATTTGACTTGGCAGTAAAGTTTGAAGTGTAGCAGTTCAACGTTGGCTTATAAAAACTTAATATAGTAAACAAATGTTACATTATCTACAGATCAAAGAAATAAACCTGCTATAATTAAATGTTTTCCAGTGAAACTTCCTTCCAGCTGTTTCTCTTCTAAGTTCAGTTTTTAGTGTTCAAGATAAGCCTTACTTTTAAGGTTAGTACAAAGAGAAAAGAAATATTTATGTCAGGTTGAAAACATACTCACTTATATGTAGCTGGCAATAACAGAGCAGTTGTCTCATTTCTTCATGTTGTAAATTATTATGAACTGTTACATAGGGGTACACTGATACAAGGAGGCAGTAAGCATTTGAGAACAAGATTTATATTTATGAATACAACTAAGTTCCAAGAATGGGAGGAGGCAGTCTCTGAAAGAAAATCATTGAAGAGATTTTGCTTGAGGTTTTCATCTAGCTACCTTTTTTTTTTTTTTTTTTGGTAAAAAAACCTCATGTGGTAGTGCTAATTGGCTGAGCAGATCTGCTAGTTGGATATTGACTTGAAGTTGCTTTAACTGTAATTGGTAATGCTCCCAGATATTGTGTCTCTGACTCCCTAAGACATGTCACTAGTTTTCAAAAGGGCATAGGTTTGGACAGCTCTTACAGCTCTGTTGGGCCTTTTCAGATTCTGCATCGTTGTTGGGTTCCTTCCTACAGCAACTAAGGATATACTATCCTTAGAGATATATGATATATCCTTAGGATATATGATATCCTTAGAGATGCTATTGCTGTAAACCTCGTGTTCACATCTTTGAAGTTTAGGAAAAAAGTGTGGAAAGGGTGGTTTTAGAACAGAATAAGCAATATTCATCAATTAGTCAAAACAAGGCTGCTGTTTTTTCATTGAGAGGTAACTCTAATTACCTGGGTTATGCTGGGGATAGTGTGAGGGTTGCCCCCTCCATAAAGTGGAATGGATGACTTGATGGACATGCTGCCTCCCTCTCTCCCCCACCCTAGAACTTAATCCTTGTTACTATGGGTATGGCACGCAATGTTTTGGCCTCCCTGATCTGGTGCAGCTAGTACCACTCCCGAATGAGTAAAAGCTTCTGCAACCCACGTTGCCAGCAGAGATTGTCGGGTGGCTGTGTGTGCCATTTGAGGTACCCTGCCTCGTGTTCAGTTACAGCCATAAAGCATCACTAGTTGTGTTCGTTAGCTTCTCTAGTTTTGTTTTGGATAAATGTGGAGGGATTGAAAACACTATATGCTAATATGTTTATATAGAACAACTTCTATTAAGTGTTAGGATTTCTCTTTCCTTAGTTTAATTCTATAGGTACAGTTTTCACAATGAATAGATTATTTTCTTTTTAGATGATGGAGATGTTAGAAACAAATATTGTTGGCACAGTGTTCTACTTTTTACTACTTAAATCTTCTTGAAGAGAGTTGAACTGTTTCAGGCACTGGCTGGCTAACTTGATTTAGACCTCCTGGAACAGCAATTGAACTCTTGTAAAGTCTAAAGTTTTTAAGTGTTCAATTCTATGCATATTTCTTGCACCTGTTTTGTATTATGAATCTTTAAGTATCCATCATGATTAGTCAGGAAAGCAGTCCTATCACTCTGTCACAGGCAGAGGATGTTTTTACAGTTGGGAAGGGAAAAGTTGAAACTTGTAAAGTGTACTGAAGATATAATATTCTCCTAGGTGGTGCAGTGGATTAATTTAGTACTCCACAGAGTTCATTTTTCATCTCCAAAAACATGTTTTCAATCCCACCCGCATAGGATTTTTTTTTTTCTCTTCCTTTTGATCTAGAAACAATGTCTTTTTAAAACTTTCAGAGCCAAAGAAAAAGATAATCCTGGATACACTTCCTGGATATACTTTTAAAAATACCCATTCATGGTAAGTTCTGACTGCTTGAGGATATATTAAAAATATTTATGAACAGTGAGGGCTTTTTACTATGCTCTGTGTTTTCCAAAGTCCAGACTATAAAGAGAAATGTGGGAAGGTGCCGTCTTTGGAAGCATTCTCTGCCTGTTTACAAAGCAGAAGAATACCCTCCATGAAAGGAGGAGAAAGCTGTAAAAATGGGCATTTAGAAGAATGCTGGATGGGAGAAATGAATAAAGAGGGATGAGTGGTTTTAAATGGATAACTACTCAGTAAAGATTTACCTATACTGAAGACCAGAATGCAAGAATCTCAAGTAGTAGAACAAAATATTGAAAGGAGGAGAGGAGGAAAGACCTGGAAATCTAAGAAAATGCAACAAAGTAAACACAAAACAAGAATAAACGCTTTTCCAAGGTGTGCAAATCAATTTTAGAGTGTTCATGAGTCAAATGAGAATTTTTTGAATGAATGCGGTGTAGTTTTTCCTTCTTCAACCAAGTTTAAAGCATGTTACTTGCTTTACTTTTTTTTTTTTCTATTTACGTGTCATAGGCATTTCTTGCAATAGTATTTTTTGCCACTGTTTTTTCTTGGCTTTGTTAATTTAATTATTTTAGAATATGTGCATTTCTGAAGTAGTTATTGTTATGGTGCTAAAATTTTCTAGGAACAGTTTTCATGTGGCTATTTGACTTAGTGGTTTTTGGTTTTTTGTTTTTGGTTTTTTTTTTTTAATGAGGCTCTAAATGACTGAATCTGAACTGATGGCATACTCTGGAAATGTGTTCCTCTGATTTTGTTTCTCTGCTGTTTACTCATGGGTTGGAGGAGAATAGAGAATGGATGTCCAGGCTGAGGAAGGATTGCAGAGAAGTTTGACTGACGTAAAGGAACTACACAGGACAGAAAGTTTATGTGGGGCAGGACTAACAAGAAGCAGCTGTGTTATAACTAGTAGTGGAGGGGCTTTTTGAGGAGTAGGGGTGGTGTCTGACTATCAAGGTCTATCTGTATGTTTTGCTTTCAGGTCAGGATCTATGTGGGAAGCAATGCTGTATTGAAAGAAAATTTGTTTTCCCCTGTCTAGTGCAAGATACTCTCAGTTTAGGGCATTGCTGCTAAAACCCTCAATGAATAATGTGGTTTCGGAGTTGAAGCATCAAAAATGCGACTTCCAGCAGAGCTGCAGGCAGCTCTTAGACTTGAAATACCCTGAAAAGCCTCTGTCAGGTCCCAGAAACAGGTGTGGTCTAGGTGTGGTCTAACTGCAGAAGAGTTCAAGGGTGTTGCTGAGAGGACGATAGGGATTCTTCTAAATTTATCACTTGTCAAGGTCCTTTTCTCTGTTCCTTCCTTCATAAAAGTGCCAGTTGTCTCTGGATCATCAGAGTTGCCTTGATGTTTGGGAGTGTGGAAACCTCCCACAAGCCTTCAAGCAAGCAAAGAATGAATGAGGCTTCTGAAGGCATGATAAGCAGCAGGTGCTTCTATTCTGTCCTCCCTCATTCCTTCTCAGGCTTGCACCTCTGTTCTCTCTCCCCATTTCCCCGGGCACCCTCACTATCAACTCCCTCCTGCCAGCTCTTGTTTCAGGTGCTTACTCCTCCATATCTCTGTTCCAGACCGAATCCTTTCTTTAAAAGTAGCTGCTGTCCTGGTATGTTGTTGCTTATTGCAGTAGGGTTATTACCATGCTGTCAGAAGTGCATGTCAAATATATCTGTATATTGACTTCTGTTCAAAAGCTTACCCTTCAGATTCAGTACATCTTCACACCTACAATGAACATCTTAGTCTGGGTTTGGCAGGAGACCTCTCCAGATTGTAGTAGTTCATTCTGCCCTGTTTTTATTGTGGAAAATAAGCAACAGTTATTAATTTTTTTCTAAAATATACACAGGCATTTCCATAGATGCAGAAAGGTCTTTGTGTCAGAAGTGGGTGATGGGAAAGCTTTTAACCTTGGAAATCAGATTTGTCCTTTTTTGGTGCAAATGCACCAACCATAATATTAAGATTTCTGTTTTGCTACAAGAAATCGCTTAGGAATCCACTTAAATTTTTATGACCTAGATGAATGATATTCAGCATTTATAGTTCATACTGAGTTTGATTTCAATATAATTGAAGTTTCTTAGCACCTTTTCTTCCTTTCCACAGTCCAAAAGCATGCATTTATTTCGCTTTGTAATACTAATTTGCTATTCTTCAAGGAAAAAATAGTTTAAGGTAGCAAAAGCTGACTTAAAACTTCTCTTGTTCCCCACAAAACACTTTTATAGCAAACAAAATGCTGATTATGTGCTCATCTCACATTTGAAAATTGCAAGAAATCTTTCCTTTATTCTTCTCTGTTCTTCTGACTGTCTTGTTTCATTGGTGAAACAAACACCACTGGCAATTAGAACAGGAAACTGTAGAGAGACTAATAATCACTTTTTTTTTTTCCAAAGGAAATAGAAATGGAGCTATTCTTGAGTGTATTTTTGACTTGTTTCTTTTCATTCTCATTTTTTTAATCTATTGAATCATATTGTGCTGTTAGAAATGCCAGCTAGAGCCTTTGCTCTCTGGAATGAAGTCAAGACAAATAAGATTTTTAAATCATAGTGTCGGTGTCTTGCATGAAACACACTACATACCTCATACTTTTTAGGTTATTATTTTAATACAGAAGTAATTAATACCATCATGGAAATACATGTGTGCCATGGTGACGTCGTTGTTGTCCCATCTAGTGAATACTTCCCACTTCCAAAAAAGCTTTAGGAAGATGTAGAGGTGGACACAGTAACACTCTAAAAGACTTCACGTATACATCTTGTTGCAAAATTGTTGTTGTTTTTAATAGTTGTTATTTCCTGATGTAACATCTAATAAAAAGTGTGTGCTGTATGTGTGTGTCCTGTGTTGCAGCATAAATCTGTAGCCCACAGATAGCCCTGAAGCATTTCAAAAGGACAAGACTTTGTGTAATCACCTTCAGGTACTACTCTCATAGGAGGCGTGTTGAGCAGCCAGGATTTCAAACCCCTGTGGTGGTACTAGTTACTGTTGTGTTAAAAGTCACCTTTAAAAGAATGAAGTGCATCAAATGCTTCCAGCAATAGAAAGGCTTTTTTTTCTGTTTGCTGTTTTGAGTCAGTCATTTATACTTCTGAATTATCATATTGTAAGAAATTATTTAAAAATTAATCAAACTAAAGTAGATTCTGTGGATATTAGGAGCTGATGAGGTAGTACTCTTATGACTGCAGTTATTTCTCTTGGATTATTGTACTCTGCAATACATTTAAAAATTATATTACAGCATCAGGCGTCTTCCGTTGTCAGAAGTGAAAGAAAGAGGTTATAAAAGCCAAAATGAGCATTTATGTTTAACTAGTTTTAAAATATATAAAATAGGCTTCTTGGCACTCGGGCGTCACTGGGGAGGAAAAAAAAAGCTCTTTGTAACCTGTAACCTCATTGTGCCTTTAACAATAAAAGCATAATACTGCTTTCCCTAAAAAAATATAAACTGTTGGTAACAGTGGTAGATACATGGTATTAAAGACAGAAATAGAACTACAAAGTAATATAACCCTTAGAGAGTTGTTTCATGTTCTTCATTTTTCTGAAAAGCCTTGTTGCACTCTTAGGTAAAAAATTATTTTTAAGTTAAAGACCTTTCAGACAGATACATTAAATATACAGCATTATAATTTTAATGTAATCTGACATAAGAATTAATGGTTTTAATGACACTTAAAGCGATCTGCAGTATTGTATAATGTGGTAATTTGCGAACAGTTGAACAAGAAGTTCATTTCATGTGAACTTTAATCTGTGAACTTCCATGATCACATGGTCCAAATAAATGATCTCATCCTGACTATTTCCTAAGTCAAGTTGCGGATGTTGTTGAATTTATCATGTCCAGTTCTCAAATTATTACTGCAGTAACTTCTTGGGTTCTTTACTCTTTCAGAGTGTGGTAGGCTTTGATATTAACAGTCAGATTTCCTCAGAGAGCTGTTTAAAACCACCCCAGCCTTTGACACTTTTTCCATCAACTGTTTGACTAGTAAAGTTTTGCTAATGTTTTTCCATCAGCCTTTTCCTTTCAGGGGAATTTTTGTTCCATCTGAGTGTTGCCTCTTAATTCAGTTTTATTTCAGTGATATTTATAAAGATTACATAGAACAATAGGAAGAAAGGCTTAAAAGTTGGCAGTCAGTCATATATATTTTTTTCACTCAGTCAGTACGTGAATGGGGCTTATAATGGCTTTATCTGCATGGGTGATCCCTGGGGTTTTATAGGAACAACCTTGTTGAATAGAATTACAGTCCCATGATCAGCCATGAACATCCTCAGAATACTTGCAGTGTTGCAGTTATACAAACATAAAACACTTCAGAGGTGTTGCTGGATGATAGGCAATGCCATTCAATTTTGGTATCACATGTCACAAGCAGGAGGTGTTTATTGTCACGTTCTCATAATTGAATTCCTGGAGAAACTTGATTTGGACTTTTTTCTTTAGTTAGCCTTATTTTTCCAGGGAAAAAAAAAGATAAAAATGGGTTATTTTGGGTGGCAGATAAAGTATTTGTCCAATTTGTACAGTGACTAAAACAGAGAACTAGGTGGTAAATTTGAGGAAATCATTTGCTTTCGAGGTTTGTAATATAAAACATTCCTACTCAGTATCGTTACTGTGTTGTACACAGTGCTGTCTGCAGGGGATCTCTTCACAGATATTTTGTAGTGAAAACCATGATATCATCAAGTATTTTGTTTTGACCTTTTAACCTGTTTAACAACAAACTTTTACTCCGTCCTTCTCTGTAGCTTACTAGCAGAGCACTCATCCTCCTTAACATTAAGTAAATAAATAAATAGGTGGACTCCCTTTTACAGCTGGTTGATAATTTTTAATGTATTGTAAGGCCAACAAGACCGATAAAGTCTTAACAGTGTTTGGAGGGGGGGAAAAGGGAACTTGTTTTCAAATAAAGTTCTGTTGTTATTCCAAGTGCAGTTAACTCATGGAATTTAAAAAAAACTTCTGAGCTACCTCAGTGGATTCAGTAATTTCTGACAACATCATCTTGCTAATTCAATTTGTTGTTCTTTTTGCTGAATTGAAATATTTTTAGGGTTTGAGTTTATTTGAAGCAGCATACTTCATGCTGTTATATATGCTTTACTGTAGTTTTATTTCTATAGTAAATTTTACTGCTTCCAAAAAAAAGTAATACTGTGTTATGTGATGATCCTTCAACATAAACCATCAATCCCCAGTGAAATCTGTTGATGATGATGATGATCACAGATACTTTGTGATCAGGATTTAGGACAAGGCATGGCACAGACACCTCTAGGGCTCTGAAAGATTGTAGCAATGTGATAAGGGAGGTACACATAAAATCTGTGTGATGAGAAGCCATTCTATGTGGCACCTTCTTGCAGCTTCCTTTATGGTTTACCAGAGGTTATGAGCACAGTAACGAGACCCATATGAAAGAAGCAGTGGTGGCTTCCACTCATTTCTATTCTGCCAAATGCAGGCCGTGAAGTGACTTAAAACCGCAAGCTCTGCCTGGATTCCAGTTTATTTTATCTAAAGGTGGTAAATGGAAAATGTTTAATGTTAACTAAAGAAACTATTGATTTTAGTGGGTGCTGTTGCAATTGCAGCCATTATTAAAATACAAAAGTGACAGGACACTGGCTGTGGAATGGTGGGGGGAGATGAACACAGGCAAGACCAAATTTCCCCCAAATTGTGAGGGGGAAAGACACTGAAGAACCTATTGAGATACTTTGCCCACCTTGTGTTTGGTGTTTATTTGCAAGAAAAAGGGTATGAAGTATCCTGATAGTTCCTTGCATCACTGATGCAGATTTGCTTAGCTGTCTTGAGCAAATCTGGCACGTAGTAAAGCAGATGCATTGCCTTGTAGTTTTGTCAGTTTTGAGGCTTTAATGCCAGAGGATTTCTGTAGGCTTGTGTTCTGTGATCAGCTTGTGCACAGCAGTCGACATCCAGCTGATCATAACTAGCCCTCTGCAGGGTGTTGCAGCTGCCACAGATCAGCTGGTGGTCCTCCCTGGGCTGTTTCAGTAAAGAGGAGTGAGATATGCTCAATTTAAATAATAGGCCTCTGCTAACCTAACTCATGATTGAAGGGAGTGGAAAGTTTGCTTTCATTAGAAGAAGATTGGCTAGGAGGTTTGAAGTTGTCAGACTTCAGCAGGATGCAGTGTTGAACAAGTGGCAGGCATGGTAGCATCTCTCATTGGTACCGCTGGGTCCAGAAGGCAGCCTCTCTGCAGTTCAATATCCAAAGCGAGTGGAGGGTTTAGCTACAGCAGCTTTACAAAACTTCTTGGAACTGCTTTTAGAGATAGTGAGACAGCTGTACTCCTCTGGGATAATAAAATCAAAGGCAAGCATGTGCAAATGCTGGAGAAAGTGGTCTTGAGTAAGAAAATGCATTGGAAGAACTTGCTTTTCAAAAAAACCTTTTTGCTATAAAAGCTATTGCTGTTGGCATTCACTTTTGTCAAAAACACATCTTACCAGTTGCATGTGATTGGAAGAGGGAAGGGGAAAAATAATAATAAAGAACAGATCTTCATGAACAGCTTCTCATGCCTCTGAAGAGAAGAGCCCCAGCAAATTTCATCATTTTTTGTTGGAATTTGTCTGTTACTGGTGAATTCGCAGGGACAGTGTTTGACTGTCATGAGGCAGCTGATTGTAAAACAAAGTGCGTGAGCTTACTAGGGTTCAAGAAATGTTTGATAGCTTTGAGTTTGGCACTTTCTGTGATAGCGTAGGAAGCTTGTTTGTCTGGAGAAATAATCCACAAGGCGATGAAGCATTGCAACTAATTAAAATCAGAAGGAATATTTGAGCTGTTTTGGGGAGATGTAATCAGCTGGCTAGCAAGATTAAACTTTGGGAACAAAAGAGAAATATATTTCAGGTAGAATTCCAAGTGTTCAAAGCAGAGATGCAAAATTAATTAATGTTGTTCTCTGATTATACAGTTAGCCTTTTCCTTGCCCTTAAGTTTACCTTGGCCAGGGCACTTGCAGTTAAATGGCACTGTGAAAATTACTGGAAAACATTAACATTAACTTGTTATTGTAAGCTGACATCATGCTGAGCCTGATGGGAAGTAAAAATTTATAAATAGCTTGTCCATATGCGTAAGGCAAAAATCTGCTGAGTTTCAGCAGTAGCATGATTCATGTATCTGCTGTTGTTTAAGTTTCATCATAAGTTATCTATGTTTCTATGAACTTCATAGTTTCAGAAAGTATATAATACCAGTAGAAAACTTCAGGAACATCAGTGGTCCAAAACTGATGAACTCTGAGGAAATACTGTGTATATTTTCTGTGCATTTTTGGCCATACAGTCTGCATCTCACTGGCATATATGTATACTTTCCGCTGTTTTCTCTGGAGAGCAAAGTGCTTTCAAAAAAGTATACATAAAGCATAATTTAGTCATTTTTTCCTCCCCACATAAATTCTTATGCACATGCTTACTATCTGTGAAATGGAACGTAAAGGGTCTGAGTTAGTCTGTCTCTGGGATGCATCCCCTGTAGATTTTAATTAAATCACTTAATTGTGCTGTTTCTGTGCCTACAAGACTTTCTTCTATAATAATTATTTTGAAATATGGGGGGGGGGGGGGGGGGCAGGGGATGACTACAGAAATTGAGAAGCAATATGCCATTACATAAGTAAAATCTTTATTTCTTCATCATTCATAGAAAAGAATCATAGAATCATAGAATGGTTTGGGTTGGATGGGACCTTAGAGATCATTGAGTTCCAACCCCCCTGCCATGGGCAGGGACACCTCCCACTAGAGCAGGTTGCTCAAAG
>JAOXNO010000024.1:27972440-28003667 GCA_028565335.1 Limnodromus scolopaceus | reverse complement strand
ACCCTCACTGTAAAGAATTTCTTTCTGGTGTCTAATCTAAATCTCCCCTCTTCCAATTTAAAACCGTTGCCCCTTGTACGTGTATTTTGTGAAGCCAGTCCTCTTCTCTCTCAGATGATCTTCCTTGTTGGAAAGTGGCTGTATCCACATCCTCCTGTGCTGAATACTACTGCCTTGTAGTACAGTGAGAGTAAAAATATAAGAGGGCTTGGTCTTTTCCCTCGCATGGTGCAGCTCAGTGGGATCCTCTTACGTGAATTACTTTGTAGATGTTACTGTAATTAGAAAGAGTTTGCATTACATGCACCATCCTTTGTGCTGTTGTCCTAGATACTGCCTTTGTAAAGCTAACTACTCATTATTCGTGTTTACACTTGGAATTCAGTTTGACTTATCTACAAGTTAAGCCCACACATCAGCTATGTTGTCTAGACATAAAGCTACTTTTATTGCATGTTTTAGTTTGCATGTTCCTTTTTTGTAGGTATAATTTTGACAGAGGAAAATTCCTGTGAGTTCTACCTGTGTTAGGCTGCCTGAGTTCAGCTGTGTTAGGGCTACGACAAGGAGTATGGCATTTGAGTTTAGGGTCTACACAGTAACATGGATAGTGTTTGATGTATCTGTGTAGCTGTAGCCCATAATGTCCCCATTTTTACCAGCAACTAATTGTGTGAGAATTTTCTTTAAGGGAGGAACATTTTTCTCTATTATTTGCATTTGGAGAGAGGTGCGGCAGTCCCTGCCATGGAAGAGCGAGCAGGCTTACACTAAGTTCAACAGGCTTTATAATGTTGGCTTGGAGCTCAGAAAAAAGAGTGCACTTAGCAATATTAGAATCATAGAACGATAGAATCATGGAATGGTTAGAGTTGGATGGGACCTTAGAGATCATCGAGTTCCAACCCCCCTGCCATGGGCAGGGACACCTCCACTAGAATAGGTTGCTCAAAGCCCCATCCAGCCTGGCCTTGAACACTTCCAGGGATGGGGCATCCACAACTTCCCCGGGCAACCTGTTCCAGTGCCTCACCACCCTCACTGTAAAGAATTTCTTTCTGGTGTCTAATCTAAATCTCCCCTCTTCCAATTTAAAACCATTGCCCCTTGTCCTGTCGCTACATTTCCTCATAAAGAGTCCCTCTCCGGCTCTCCTATAGGCTCCCTTCAGATATTGGTAGGCTGGTACAGGTCTCCCTGGAGCCTTCGCTTCTCCAGGCTGAACAACCCCAGCTCTCTCAGCCTGTCTTCATAGGGGAGGTGCTCCATCCCTCTGATGATCTTCTGAGCATACTGAGTTCCTCAGATGTAAATGGAGCCATTAAAAGTGACAATACGCTTGTAAATACGCAGCAATGGAGGGGGAAGTTGATCCTCGTTCACAGAGGCATGTACAGCAACAGGTTAGTACTGCCTTGATGCATGAAGGGGGAAAAGCTTTTGGAAGATTACTATGACCCTGAAAAGCACCACCTTTTGGGTTTTTTTTCCATGGGTATAGCTACCTGCACTTGGACATTTAATGTAGCAAATGTAGCAAAAATATTAAATGTTTTTCTTCTGTTTGAGAGACCTGTATATGTATTTTCTCTTTTGTAAGTTTAAAATCATTAGGTGGGAGAAAAAAATTGTTTTCTGAAGCTGCGAGTTTTACTTCACTTTGTGCTATAATGTGAATTTAGGAAATAAAAACATCAAATCGATGTAGCTTACTTCTAATTATTTTCTCAGCTTGAGTGCTAATGCAGACATTCCTGAGACAGAAGATCACCTCTACTGAAACCAGCAAAGCTACGGGGTCAAGTAGCAGTGTACTTCTGAGCACTTTTTGTAAACATGTTCGTACTGACTGTGTCTCTTGCGTGTCAGCTTCTTAGTGTTAGTGGAGTATCCTTTAATATTCTTCCGAATTGTAAATATCCCTTAGCAAACAAGTGTACCTTGGTCTTTTATTTGTTTTTTGTCTCCTTCATGTGGACGTGAGCAGGATAACTGTGTTACGAGGACATAGTCTGGGAAAGAATCACTTCAAATTGTTTTACCACCATCCCCCAAAAAAAGAAAAAGGCAAAAAGCTGTTTAAAGGAGGGGTAAAGCTTTATATCCTTTGAGGTAGCTGGATTAAGACAGTGCTGGGTGAGTTTTTATGATGGCAGCGTTTAGACTTGAAAGAGGAGAATTCCTTGTATCCTTCCTACTGTTTGTTCTGATCAGAACTGCTGGCTGAGCATAATTTTCAACTGCTTGCAACATGCAGTCTGGTCTGTTCATTTCTCTAGACTTTCAGGTTTTGGTTTTGGGTGCTGGGAAGATAAGAGGTATGTTTGCAGAGAGCAGTAATGCCACCAGCTCCACAGCAGCCTCTTTCATCTCTGGCCAGTCTGGCTGGTTAGGAGGTCGTAAGGGAGACCCTTACTCCTCAGTCAGCTGTGCCTTTTCTTGGCACCATCTACTTCTTGGGGTTTTCTGTTTTCTCATCAGCCAATCTGTCCGTAGGTCTTTTGGTTATGCTTCTCTGCCCAGAACATGTACCTTTAGTTATAAGATGAATAATAGTTTTAAAAGTATCTTAAATCCTAATGGTAAAAAAGTCCTAATAATTATAAAGTCAGACTTGGTGTCAGGTTTCTGTGCAAACAGGCAAACCATGTACTCTTAAGAGAAAAATCAGCTAGGACTTTTGAGTAAATAACACTGATGAATATGATGTTGGCTGGCAGCAAACTTCTTACTGTTTTGTTTTCTCCTAATACAGAATTTCAGTTGCACATGCAAATCCAGTTTCAGCTGGGCTAAAATAGGAAGAAAAACCTACTAAAAATGGTATTGCAAATGGTATCACAAGAACTTTGATCTGTCCTCAATTTTAAGAACACATTTTCAATAATGAATGTTTTATAGTATATATAGCTATCACTGAGAAGAAAGCCACTTTGCTATTTTTCAGCATTTTGTACCTTTCTTAGTTATGACACATTCATAATTTTCAGATTATTAAACAGCTGTGTTATTCTTGCTCAGTTATATGGAGTTAACTAGTATTGTATTTTTACTCATAACCTCATATGCTTTCATACCTTATTTTACAACTTCTTAATCAAAATATGCTTGCCTGCATTTTAATTAAAGCAACTTGATTCTTTTATAAACCTGGCTTTATGAATTTTGATAGATATATTTGGAAGAAGGATTTAAAAGCCCTACTTTCTCATGAAAAATAAACCAAAATTGTGTAATTAGATGATGAAATGTGCTGACAAAACAAAGTTGAAATTATGGAAAAATTGAATTGTAAACCAGCTGTTGCTTTAAAAGAAGAAAAAAAAATTATACAGTTTTCAGAAAAATATTTGCAAAGGGAAATATTTCAATGTCAGACTGAGTTTATTAATTCATACAAAAAACAAATTTGAGGAAGCAATATTCATATAGTAATAATATAACTTATATTTGGCAGAAATAATGATCTGACTTGCCAGTTGTGAAATTACCATAGTGAAATTTAAGACTTCAAAGAAAGGAGGTGGTAGGAACAAAGGTTGATGTCTATGATAATCTGGTATATATCAATGATCCAGGACTATGAGAGCAATGTAATAACTGGTGGCTTTTCTAACACACTTGTTTGGGGACAGCAAGAGATTTGTAAATATTTGAAATTCCTCTTCAATATATTGTCATTTAAATATGTAAATAAATTCAGAATACTTACGTCCCTAACCCTACCCCCCTGCCCAAACACTTTTTTCTCTCTACTTTTCTCATCATTAAATACCTCAGCTGAAGGAAAGCCTTAACATTTGTAATAGAGTTGATCTGTCCACACAGTTGCTAAACCTCAGTGTGGCAGAGGATGACTCATGTGCTGTGAGAACGCAGGGCACAGGGGTGCCACCAGCACTGTCTGGTTGCAGCACGTTTGTGTGCTGTGGTTCTCTACTAATGTTAAACTATTACCCTGCAACTTGTATAATGGCTTCTGTTTGTCCAGAGTAACATGAACTGCAGGGACTGTGTTCATACCATACTTGCTGATGATAAAATATTTATTTTCCACAAATATAAATTTTTGCAGACCAGGCTGATATCAGAAGGTAACCAGATAGATATAAACTCTCCCATCTATTTTTTTATAGATATCATCTTGGAAAACTGGAGAGAGATAGTTGAGGATTTTAGTCCCAGTTTAATTATCATACTGGCACTTTTCATGTTTAAGAAAAAAGGGATTTTTAGGGCTTGTTTTTCCCTAGAGATAATTATTGTAACTTTGAACTTTTTATCATCCTAATAAAAATGCCTTCACCTGTCACAACAGCTTGCCAGTTTTTATCTTACACGGTCATAGAAAAAAAATGAAAAATTGAGCCTCACTTTCAGAATACAGAGATAACTTGGCAGTTGTATTTCTTATACAAGAAGAATAAAACTTTATCTGCCTTTAAATGAGAGAAGAAAAGAAAAATAACGTTTGAGGTTTTCTCATTAGCCTGTTAATACTCAAGCAAAAGCTTTTGATGCAACAATTCAGAAAAACCACATTTAGCTTAGTGCAGTAATCTCCTTACTCCTGCCATTTTGCAAGCACCCTTTTTTGGCTTTCAACCTCCATAGCTTGGTGAATGGCACATTTTTCCAAGCTTAGTATTTACACAGTGTTCTCTTTCAGTTGGTGAAACCTGTGTTCTTTCCGTTTCCTTTAGGGAGTTAAATGATCTGTGCTGAGAATGGACAGTTAGGGTGATGTGAGTTTGTTTTTTATTTTTTTTCAAGAAGCACTGAAATGAACACTGGGAGCATTGTTTTAGTCTTGCACTTAGGAATGTGAATATTTGTACTGTATACCTAATTTCATCCAAACGTAGCTGAGGGCATGCATGCAAAAGTTTTTATTGCTTCAGGTCAGCTTAAGGGGAGAAAAGTTTAGCTTTGCTACTTCACTGAGAAGTGTGCAATTATATAACCTTCAATGTGTTTTTGGAAAATCTGATTGTTTAAAGAAGGCACTTTGTGCAGCAACGTATTGAGGGCTGTGTTCTCTTTTGAATCCAAGCATGTGCGCATGCACACCAAGTATCTACCTAATCATTATTTCATGTCTGAAGTTAAAAGTTTATTGTAAATTTCAGAAACCTTTGTTCCTCCTATAAAAGTAATGCTAATGCTACAAAAATGTTAATTTGTTAGGCAGAAAGTGTGTCACAGTAGATCAACTTTGTGGCATTAACAGGTGCTATATTTGCAGTGTCTCTGTACGTATGCAGGAGAACGCTTGGCATCAAAAAAAATGTAAAGGCATTTGCTAGATGCTGTGGTTTATACAAGTTTTCATCCACTGTTGCATTGCTTCATTATTCTAATGGTGTATTTCACAGCTTGAATACAGCACTTTGAGCTGATATGAGAGCTTCTAAAGATAACGATCAGCATCATATCATATCAAAGTTGATGTGGGGGAGAAAAATATCTCTTCTTGCTTCTCATGTTTTATATTTTTGACTTAGCTGATGTCTAATCATTTCAGTATTTCTTTTTTTCAAAAAAGTAATGTGCATTTTTTTCCACTTGATCATCCAAAACGAAGACTTGGAAAACCAGCAGATATTATGTCTTTGGGTCTGCTTGGGTACAAAGAAAACACTCAACTTTCTCATGTTGTGATGGGGAGACACAGAAAGCTCTCAGTGCTGCAACTGAAAGCGTGCTGTTTGGTGGGGGATGGATGTGAGCAGGATAGAAGAATGTGTGTGCTGATTGACCAGCAGGGAACCAATCCGTCTGTTTCCTTTTTTTGCCTCTTCCCTTCCCCACTCTCCTCTGTTTTTTGCCCTTTTCTTCCCTCCCACCCCCTGCCTCTTATAGAGCTGAAGAACAAGGATGAAGCACTGACAATGCCAAGAAGGGAGGGAAGGTACGGGAGACTGGGAATGACTGGAGAGCAGAACACAGCTTCCCTTCACTGGCATGCTGGGTCCTTGGGTTTTGCTAATTAGGATATAGTGTCATGCCTGAGCTAGCTTTGTGCTTTTGGTTTTGGCTTGGTTTTGGATTTTTTTCCCCTGTGATACTCAGCATTAAAAAGTCCACCCATACTGGTGGTTTTACCTGCAGCAGGTTAGGACATACTGGCTGATAGTTAGTAGAACATCATGGACCAACGGGTGTCAGAATGGTCAATTGCTAGACGCTGTTCTCCATTACGTGTCCAAGTATCTGGACTTCCCATGGCTTGCACTGTTTTAACAACTGTTGCCCACATTGACAAGCAGACTGTACAGTCCTGCCTGACTCCTGAACAGCCTGCGTGAGGAAAGAAAAGATTTGTGAGCATCCTGCAGCTTGCCGTCTTTACCTCAGGGTTTCGCAGAACTATGGAAAATACCTTGAGTGTTGTATCTTCAGTCCTGCTGAAAGGACTCCCAACACCTCAAAGGTGTTTTCAGCCAGCTTTCTTGGTGTTTAATTCATGTCAAATTTAAAGATATTCACTGTCATCCTGTAAGTCTTCGTAAATCTTCCTCTACAGACAGTGCAAATCTTTTGTGAAACTACCTTTAAAAAAGAAAAAATGATT
Source organism: Limnodromus scolopaceus (assembly GCA_028565335.1). NCBI lineage: Eukaryota > Metazoa > Chordata > Aves > Charadriiformes > Scolopacidae > Limnodromus > Limnodromus scolopaceus. The sequence continues at coordinate 27,997,093 of JAOXNO010000024.1, read as the reverse complement.
AACATATTGCCTTAATATAATAAAAAAACCAATCCCACATACAAAAGGAACACCATGACCTCATTGCATTTATATGTAAGTGAGGAATTTAGTAGAGGATTTTAAATCGGGTAGTATTTTGGACTTGAGGAGAGCTGTATGCTGGAACGCCTGTCTCTTTTATTATCTGTATTAAACAGGCTCATAAAACTTGCTACCTCCCCATGCAAGCATTGCCTGCCTTGTAGTCTTAGATCATGGAAGCTACAGCAATATTACTATAAGCCAAACAATGACTTGTCACGCATGATGGATGTACTGAGGTTAACTTTTACAGATTGCTTGTTTGGTTGCCTCCAGTTTTAGCTTACATAAAATAAGGCTTTGAATAAAACATGCAGACATTAATTACAATTTCAAATTTAGTCTAGGCGTTCTAAAACCTTATGCTGAAAAAAATTATTCCTTTGTGGGGAAAGCTTTTTAGGTCTCTAAAATTTGGTGAGGGGACCTGAATAAATGAAAGAGGGCTTGCACTGAAATAATGAGAAAATCCATATTTTGCATATGTCAAAGGTCGGACCAGGGTAAACTGTAGTAGTTGAACATAGTCTTTGATGAACGCCAACATTCTTCAAGAGTGAATCAAACTCTTACATGAGTTGCACCTTCTAATTCTACTGCTTAACTATGGCTCATGCCCTCTGATTTTTATCTTCGGAATGGTATTGAAAGGATATGGTTCATATAGAGACTGAATTGCAGAGGGGTTTTTGTTGCCTGTTCAGTACTGAGTTTCCTACCTGCACTAATTTAAATCCACAAATTTGACCTACTTAATATGCACAGTTCTCCCTCTCTCAAGACCTTTTGCTTGAACTATCAAACTACTTATGTTTCCTTTGTATTTAGGAGGGATGCACTTTGGGAGTTGTTTTCAAAGCTGAAGAGATTAACTTAATTTAAGCTTCTAGGAAAAAATATGATAGCCCCTTCATAATTGTGAAACAGATTTTATATTATTGCTTAGAGGTAAATCCCTTCTCATTCCTGGAAATGAACACAAGCACAGAAGACTAAAATCAGAAAGGTTAAGGCACCAAATGACTTTCAATTAGCAGAGGATATAAAAGACAGTAAGAAGAGCTTCTGCATATACACTATTTTCCTTTTTCATCCCTTTTCTTCTATAGTGTCCATTACATAACAGACAAGCCAGAACAGGTACAGAGAAACGAGTAGTAGTGGCAAGTACATTGGTTTTCATAAAAAGGATTAATTTTGAGTCAATACTTAAATAAACCGTTTTAATAAGCAGTCAGTTGCACAGGCAAGAACAGGCTAAAGAAGTGGATTGAACGTAGAGATTTCTGGTGACACTCTGGAATGTTTGCAATCTCGTGGTTTTGCAAAGTGCTTTGTAGAAAAGGATAAAAATTCAAAATGATCTTGGAAAAAACGTCTGAGAAAGAAGGTCTGCTGTCAATAAATGATGTTCAGTGCAGAGGACTTTAGAAGATTAAAAAAAAAAAAAGACAAGATGACAGCTATCTTTCCAGGATGTCTCTTGCCTACAGAGCACCTGCTACACAGAGATGAGAGTTTATTTGATTGTTCCTGTCAAAGGGGCCCCAGTGGGATCTCTGTGTTTAATAAGTACCTCACTAGGAAAAAATCTGGACTGACTGAATGACTTCCAGAGAACACTTGTTTACCATGAGGGCAAGGGTGGGAGTGGAGAGGAACACCTTACCTCAAGAGCTTGGATTTTGAGGGTGAAACTCTAGAAGAGGTTGCATACAAATATTTTGGAATCTGCTTTCTTGGCTGTTTTCAGGATTAGGACGGTCAGGCATTTGTTTCATTGGAGAATGTTTAAACCCTGCCTCAGTGTTTGTATGGATTAGATAGTCTCTTGACATCTCTTCTGTTCTGTTTCCGTGCTTATTTGAAACCACTGCAGCTGTTTTTCCACTTGAATAATTTCACAAAAAATAACCCAGATGAAATTGTGTCAAGTTAATGCTATGCGGCAGCGTTTATGTTTCCAAAACAAGCAAACAAACAAAAAATTTAACCCCAGGAGCAAGTGACAGCTGGAATGCGGGAAACCAAGATCTGAGATGCAAAAATCTGGATATAAAGGTTTTTCTTTTCCCAAAGTGAAATGAAAGCCCCAACTTGATCCGTTAGTCATAAAATTGTCACTTTGCAAGTATGAAGTGCTAATGCTCTCACACGTTAAGAGTGTTTCCATATTAAATGCTCATGTAGGTATTTTCAGAAATGGTCTGATAATACTTCTAAAGCTTCTTAAATCCTGCACAGCGCCAGTTTCAATAAATAATGGGGGATGTACTTTTTCAATTTGCATAGAAATCCTGTCATGTGTATCAATGTAACTTACCTGTGTAGGCAAATTTCAAATTTGGAGGCTTTAAGGCAAGTTAAAGAAAGAGGGAGGGTCAGCCCCCTGTTCCTCCTATTCCATCTTCCAAAACTCCTTAACCTGAGCAGGATCTTTCCCATTAGGGTTCAGTTCTGCACTGCATATCTTCATGTTTTTCCCTTTAGAAATTAACTCACCTGGGTGTTGCCTCTTCACTTGCATATGAATGGGAAACGTAAAAACTAAGTGGGATGATACAGACATTGTCACTTGTGTCAGAAGTGTGTGTTATGTACCCTCTCCCACATGGGGAGAGGATGGGTACTGCAGGGTCTGGGCTTGGAGAGTCCCTCTCCACTGTGCAGTTGGTATCAGCTTTCATCTATTATCCAATATTTCCTTTTCATGCTTATTATCTAGATGACTATACATCTTTTTGTAACTCCATTTTTTTCTCAATGCTTTTCTGTATATTCAACACTACTTGAAAAGCCTGTTTTTAAATAGTAAAGGAAGGTCTCTAAGAACAGAAATGATTTCTGTTATTAACTGTCTGACCGGAAAGCTACAGGTAATGCTTTCTATTAATGGTATCCTGAATTCTTTCTTTCATGGTAACTAGGAAGTGTCTACTAGGCTTTTAAGCGCAGCTCTGGAGGAGGTGGTGCAGTCAGTGCACAGCCCCAGTGCAGGAGCTCGGTCTTCTCTGTCCTTGGAAAGGAAAGGTGTGAGCATCTCCTTTCTCTGTGAAACCAAACTGCCCACTGTGTTTGACCAGAGCCCTGAACGAAAGATCTCAGGAGCAGGAATAAAGATGCTTTTCTGTCAGCACTTCAGAGTAGTTGTAGATGACTACTTTCTTTTGAAAGCTTTTTGCTCAGTGTGTGGATTTTAAAGACCCTTCCCTGTCTCCTTGGTTGTAGTTGTACGATGCAACCAGCCCCACCGCATCCAGTGGGGCCGAGCTGCCGGCGTGCTCCATGGACACTTGAGCTGGTGCTGCTGAGCAGGGGGCACTGCAAAGAGATTGAAAGATGAGGGATGCTTAAGTTGGCAGGGGCCAGTAGGCGTGGTGTTTATCAGGCTGTCCTCTGCGCACTTCACGGAGGTTAACATCTTCCAGCACTTCCTATGGTTTGTTGTTCAATTTCTGTGAAGAGCGAATTTTAAAGAATAAGCAATTTAAGGATTTCATCTGTTGTTATGCCAAATAAATACATGTTTTTCCTTGAGTAGCAGTTGTTCCTTTTGCAGGTGGTTGTTTTCATCTTACAGATATTTGGAAGAAAAGCAGTGGCTACAAACTCTAGTTTCAATTCTTTTATTTATTTTTTTTTTCTTTATTTAGGTTTTTCACTTGCTGCAGTCGTACTTAGAATCAAAACAGCTCATTAGTTCGGAGTTTCAGCAGGGACTGGGTGACATCATCACCTGTATAGGAACCAAACTGTGGTTGGCTAAAAGGTAAGATAAAACACAAAATATCTACGTGTATGCACATAGGTTACTAGCATATGGAGGTCTTGGCTGATGGGGGTTTTTTTAAATTGTTTTTTATTTTGGCAAGGTGGACAGATTTATTTCTCTAGAAACATGTAAACTTTAGATGCCTTATTGGTTTGCTCTGGTTTTTTTATATTTTTCTTTCAAAAAGCAAGGATGAAAAAATATAAGGATACTTTACCTGTGTGCATTACTGGTTTTCAGTCTTGTCTTAGTTGAGTCTCAGGGAAGTTTTATAGTCCAGTCCTTAAAAACGTGTGAATGGAAATACCTACAGAAGCAGCCTTTTTGAGGATGAATGTTGCTTCTGGGCTAAGAAAAAAATGCCACATACACAAGGCTTTTATGTTACTATTTTCTCTGCTTTGACCTTTTCAAAAAAGTAGTAGAAAAATGTCATGGCAATTGTTGAAATTATCAGAAGTTTTTAGCTGCCCACAAGCAACACAAGATAGTTTTGGAAACATCTTCCTTAGGTTTCTGTAAAAGGGTCTTCAGATGTCCTACATACTGCAATCAAGAAACTCCTTTTAATTCCCACCAGAATGAGTTGTGAACAGAGAGCACAAGACCGTGTCTAGATAAGTGGGTAAAATATTCCAGAGTACAGTTTGCATAATGAAGGGAGGTCACCAATGCAGTCTAGTGTGGATCTCTGATAAAACAGATCTTTCTTTGTGGTCATCAAACGCAAAATCAAAAGTGATTTGGAGAAGGGGGGTGACTGGTGCGTTGAGGACAGTGTTAACTGAGTTGGGGGTACTCAAGAGAGAGTTGATCTTTGAGAATTGCACAAGTGTCTCCTGAGCGAGAGTGATGATACAGCAGGTAAAACTTGCTGTAAATAATTGTGAAATGATGCACATGAATAAAGCACTCTGGACTTTACTTGGGGAAAGAGTGGTTGACCAAGCAGATTTTCTGTTTGAAAAAAATCACCCTGATTCTTCGTAGAGCTCAAGAGATGAGGGGGAAAATATCATAAAAAGAATGCAGAAAAAAACCCAGAAAACACCATTATCTTTGTGTATTAATCTGTGTTGTATATTTAAATGTTGGGTGAATCCCACAGATGTTACAGTAGAAATGAGGAACAGTAAAAAGACTGACAGCAAGTATAAAATAGTTTCTAGAAAGGGAATGACTAAATGGACTGAGATTTTTTTTTAGCCTGGAAAAGGGACAACTGAGGGATGACACAGAAGAAAAATTAATGCTATGAGTCACATGGAAAGGGGACAGGTAATTAGCCTCCCTTCTGATACAAGATAGCAGATTTAAAAGGAACAAAATAATGAAGGTTTTAATGTAATTTTAGTTTAATTGTGGAACTCCATGTACAAGGTACTCTCGTTTTTAAACCTATCTGAATTTTTAACAAATGATTGAACAGAGTCATGGAAGAAAAGCCCAGTAAGGTTACTAAGTGTGTAGATACCACAGTTGGCTTAAGAAATTCTTCAGCAACCTTGAAGGTTGAGAGAGAGGTTTTGGCAAGCGTCACTGTTCATGTGCTTCCCTTTCCTGTGCATCTGCTCTCTGCTCTAGTCGGAGACATCATGGTGGATTTGGTGGACTTTTGACTTGACTCAGCGTAAGTGTTTTTAAGTCTTTGAATGAGAGTGGTAATTTACTTAATTAAATTAAATCCATTGATACTGTTACAAAGGAAAAAGCCCAAATGCCAGAGACCAAAATCAACAGAAACATAGTAGTGCTAAATAATTCAAACCTCTTTCTCCTGCAGCAAATATGTAAGGGCCAGGCTTTTTTCATTACAGATTTTTAAAGAAATTCTGTGTTTTCAAAGTATTTTCTCAGAACTGTCTTCTTAATACATCAGTCATATTAGGCATGACTTCTTTTTTTCTTTTTTTTTTTTATTAGTATCTCCAGAAAGGAAATGCTTTTCAGGCTGTCTCTAGAAGTCCTGGTACATGGTATAGGTATTTGTCTGAAGAGATGTATTTTCTCTTTCACTTGCCTGCAAAAAGCCACAGCTGTATGTGCTAATATTAACACTCTGTTAGTAGCACATTTTCACTTTGTGAGTTTGTTGTAGCCTACTTCTCGTATTCATGCATTCTCAATTATGTAGTTAATGCTATACATAAAGGTTTTTTTTAAATGTCTATTTCCTCAGATAGTAAAATTTTATGTTACTAGCATTCAGGTTTCCAAAACTAAGTTAAGACATTGGTTTTTTTACAGACTGAAACTCTTTTTGCAGATTTTTAATATACTTTATCATTCTCTCTGAGCCTGTGCAGTCATATGTCCTTTGACATGCTTTGAGCTAAAGTGTGTTTTCTTTTTCTTACCTTTTTTTTTTTTTAAAAAAAAAGTCTTGAAAAAGCAAGTAAAATATCCATGAAGTGTTTGGTAACCGAGTACATTTTAAACTTAAGACTAAAATAAATTATAAAGCTGAAAAAATTTGCTTTCCTCTTAACTTTCTCCTTGAGATAAATGTGTTGAGTGTGGTGTGATTTAAAAACAAAACAAACAAAAAAAACCCCCAACAATCAACCCAAACAAACAAAGATATGGAAATAGATGGTATTTTCTGGTAGCCGTAGTCTCCCAGGTTCAGTGTGCAGCTTTACCATTTATGTTTGGCTGTGTGTTTGAGCTGAACAGCTGTTCTGTGATGAATGGTGGGTTTGGGGGGGGGGAAGTGTTTCTTCTTGTTGTTTTTTCTTGTTTTAAAGGTGTTTTGAGAAGTTGTTTGGTAACTGAGTTGTGAAGGTCAGTAAATCTGTCTGTGCAGTTTTCCAGATTTTGGGAGAGGGCATCAGGAAACTAGCGCTTCATTCGTGCCCTCGTTGGTTGGGTGGGTTGGTTAGTTGGTTGTTGTTAGCCTTGTTGGTACGTGTCTGCTGCTGGTCACTGTCAGAGAGGGCGGTGGCTGGCATGTACAGTCATTCTGACCTTCTTTCTGTTCAGGCAAAGAGAGTGAGTACCCCAGAGAAAGACTAAGGAATCTCCATGTGTTTCTTCTGCCTTTTTCATAAGGAGATAATTTAGCATGCCATCGATACTGTAGTGTAGTGATTGTTTGAAAAGAGGGCATTAGAGGCCCTTACTATTAATCTTAACTGGGTAAAAAAAGATAAAATAACAGGGAAATTATTTGTGAATTTGGGAAATGGGGGATTATTTCTGAATATCAGTCTTCATTCACATTTCTGTGCTAGTTCTGTAAAATTCTTGCTTGTGTTCTTTGAACTGCATACTTCCTTTGTACTATAGAACAAACTTCTCTGAGAAACTTGAATTACGAAGTTTTGGATTACATAAGTAGCTCTTAAAAATGAGGCTCAATTGTCATGCATATATATCTGGAGGAAAGGTTATCTTTCTTCAGCTGTTTGCTGAACTGGGTAGGGGGATTTGTTTGTTTGGGTTTGGGTGTGGGGTTTTTTTTGGTGAGGGGGGGGAGGAGGGGAGTTGTTTGTTTTTTTTTCATGTTTTCAGGGCCAGAATGTAATTTCCTTTCATCAGAATGTATTAATGTAGAATGACTCAAGAAACTGTTGCACATTCCCTGTAATATACCAATCTCTTCGGTCTCCTCCATTCCCCCACTGGATTTTGCTTTAGAGAATAAAATAACGGCTCACATTCCCCAAACTGAATTTCATAAAATGCTCACTTTTCCAACTGGTATTTTCTGTCTGTTGTGAAGGCAGGCTTCTCATGTTAGCGGGACATGGTTGCTTTTGCTCCTTTTTAGCGTATATTAAAATATCAGAAGAAAAAAAATCCTTCCTCCACCTTTCTTTGTTTGGTTTTTGTGGGGGTTATTTATTTATTTATTAATTTTATTTACATCTTCAATACTAACATTTTGGATTATTCAACAGTAGTATTTCCATTTTTGATGTTTTGGTGAATGGGATCTGCCTTCCATCTGCTTCTGAAGGTGATGTTTGAAACTTTTCACTTTACTTGCAGTTTTATACTTTATTTGGTGTGCTTTATTTTGTTTTAGAATACACTTGTTTGTTAGTCGGAAGTGGTTTGGTAATGTTGCTGCTTCCACCCAACCCCCAACCAGTGTTATTTTCTTGCATTTTTTGCAAGTGTGGAAGATGCAGGGAGAAAAGAAATTAAAAAACACATAAAATCTGCTTTGTTGGAAGACTGAGGTGATGGAATGAAGTGATGGATATTCGTCTGGTGAAAGCCTTAAAAAAGAATATCAATATATCAAGCTAAGCCTTTGAAAGAGTTCAAAGCTCTTTCATATGAATTAAAAAAAAAAAAAAAAAAAAGTAGTTTTTAGCTCAACTGTATACCAAGGAGTTACAAGACTAAATCTAGATGCCTTCTGCTTCGTAAATACACAAAGCAAAAAGAGCAGCCTCTGGAGCTGGTAATTTGTTGTACAGAAGTCCCGGAAATATCTGCCTTGTTTCGTTTGTATCCTTTGGCATGGCTAAGTATTGGTATTGGAAAATTTGTGAAATCATGTCATTGCACAGCTTTGCTGTAGGATGCTGTCTTCCCGTGCTTTTAGTTTGGTTTTCTTTTTTTTCCGCCTTCCTTCTTACTGGAGACCACAGGAGGGGGAAAAGACTTTGAGGTTCTGCCAGAAGTCAAATAACATATTCTGCTAACCTCTAGCCATGTGCCACTTCTTAGCTGAGAGCTTGTCTGCACTGGGAAAGTTTACTTCTAAGGCGGCTGCTTTCTTGAAACTGACTTGTGTGGAACAGCCTTGTGTAAAACCAACCAGCTTCGCATTTTGCAAAGAGTCACTCATTAGTCTGGAACGGATGGGCTACACAGGGTGTGTGCGCTTAGCTTTATAACCCAAATATCCGTGCTCTGGGGTGCTGCTGCTTAGCTCTGCTTCGTGGATGGGACTGTTAAACATACAAATGAGTCTTGACATAAGGGCACAAGATTCAAACTCGCACAACAGATAGGTGCACAAGTTATTCCAGGCTCAGGCTCAAAACCAGATTCACTGTCCACTGAGATAGCTGCTGCGCGGTTTTCTCCAGGCTGACTCTAGAATCATACAGCTGTAACTTCTTTGAATGAGGGACATCTCACAGGCATTTTATAACAGTTGATGGCCATGGCACTCCATCAAGTAGTGTCCCCTTTTGTCCCCCCTGCTTTTGGCAGCGCTATGTGGGTGACAACAGGCTGACAACCAGTCTTAGGTCCTTCCTAGAAGGAACTTCATGCAAGGTGCGTTTTGGCCGTCTGCGTGGAAAGCATGAATGTGGCCTTGCTGTGGTTTCAGGATGTTGTGGCTCGAGGAGTGTAACCTAAATATGCCCTTGTTCTTCTCACTGCCCCTTAGGAGACACAGCAGTAATTTCTAGTGAGCAGGCTATTAAAGACAAAACAGTGTGTTGCGCTCTTTACGGTGGTTGTCTGGAAGTTTCCAGAGTCACATGCATGTCTATCTAGATATAGGTACAAGATACACATGAACTCTCTGCAGCTTTGCAAGCCATCTGTGGGGGATTTTTGGAAGGGGGACATTGTTTGGGAGCTGCAAGGGGCTTTTTGTACTTTCAAAACAGCAAGAAGGCAACAGCTAAGGAGAACGTGAGATCATCCTCCTGGCACAGTGGTCCTTCTCTTCAGCTAGTTCCCTCGCCTGTGTGTCTTCCACCACATCAAGATGAACCTTCTTGTCCTTCCAACACCATGTCTGCCTTTAGCATCTTCCTGTTTTCTAACTTTTCAATTTCTGCTTTAAAACCTACACTTTGAGAAGTGCAGTTAATTGCCTTTGTTCATTAGTGGTCGGTATGTGTTATACCTCCCCGTTCAAAAACTGAAAATAGTTCTAAAAACTGAGTCTGGCTCCGTGGAAGTCTATTTACTAGTTCTAGATAGAAAAGTTAGCTTTCTGTCAGCTGGGCAAGAGCAATAATTCATGTGTGTGCTCTTACACACACAAAACATCAAGGGAAACTTCTTTTGTCCTGTTCCAGCTGAAAGCAAAGCCTGCCAGTATGAACAGTTACTGCACATCAGGTGCACAGTGGTAATTTATTAATCTGCACTTACTGACCCAGGAGCCCAAGTTAGCTTTGTTCATCTTTGCTTTTGAGAGCAGAGTCATAACAGTTTCGTCATTGTTCATAAATGTATTTTTTGAGGCATTAATTTAAATCTTATGTGCTTTTAGCAGGCTAATTCCGGTTTCTGTGCTGCTGTCAGTCTACTCTTTCACCAGTTTTGATAACAGTATCCTTAATGCAGCTACAAATTGTTTATTTAGGCAGCTGGTGATTGCTTGGTTTGGAACACTTGCTTTGGCTATCAGTAGAGATATCTAAACATCAGACTGAAGTTTAAGATGTACTTTGCATAAGATAAAACGTTTTTTGGTTCACAGTTGCACTCATAACTTAAATATGAACATTCAGGAAATACTAAGAACTGAATAAGGTTGTTTAAGATGTGTTCCCTCCATGAGTGCAACATTCAGAGTACATACAAACCATGTAGAGTTACTGGTTTTGGACATAAATCCTCACTCATATCTGAAAATGCTTTCCAATAAATAAACAGAAGACTTTTAGTAGCTTACCTTGTTATAGGTGAAACCCCTGATGTTAGTTGTGTAAAATTCATTAAATTTGCACATGGGATTAGTTTGACCTCAAAGTTTTTTAGGATGCTGCTAAGGGATCGCATGCAGTTCTCATTAAGAGTACAAAAAAGAGAACAGATAGGATTATTTTATTAATCCGATATGCTAAAAACAACACCGACAAAACACGACCTTTCAGTATCATTCACCAAGGACAGCCAGAGCACAAATTAATTTTTCTTAATAGTTGAAACTCAGGATGTTCTTGGTGGTATCACAATGAAATAATAATTGGTGTAGCTTCTTTTTGAAGCATTAAATTTTCTGCCTTTACCAGGGAAACAGACAGCAACATAATAGTCTGGCTTTGGTGGTGGTAGAAAAACTTAAATCACCAGACGGCAACTCTCCCTATGGAGAAAATGCTTGCTATAATGCAGGGTGAGCTGGTCTTATAGAGTGGGCAAGTCAAGGGGACTGTGCACATGGTAATTACTCCAAGAAGATCTGAACAGCACCGAATAGGCAAGCAGATCTGCTGTTACTGGATGTTTGTATTTCTGTGCGGGTGTTCCTGCGCTTCCAGGAACTCAGCAAGGATTACTTGGTAGTGTAGGCTTCATTATTATTTTTTTTTAAACGCTTTCCATTCAATGTAGGTCTGTTGGCCATGATGTTCACTGATGTGCTGGTTTTGTATTACATGGTTAAAAATGCTATGAACAAAGTTTAATAATTAAATCCATTATTAATGTCTCCTCAAGAAGACACGAGGAAGGCCGTGCATGTTGATTCAGTGCTACGGATGTGGGGTCTGAGAGAAAATGAAGTATGAAGGCTGCTTTCTAAACTAAATGTACCCCCAAAAACCTCAGTCTGTAGAATACTGCAGAATTGAAAGCTAATAACCAAAACAATGAGAGATCTAATCTTTTAGTTAGCTGCTTGTCATTTTTGTAGGTGTGATTTCCAATAAGCTTTGTCACCTCCATGAGTTAAACATGAGTTCCCAGATCTCTCTGCAGGTAAAATGTGGTCTGGTTCATCAGCAACCCTCCAAGGATAAAACTCTCTGTGGATAGCCCCCTAAGGATTATGTGGAGTTAACTGTATCAAGGCTGAGACATCACAGAAAATGCACTTCTTGGTGCATTTAGAAGATATTTTAGTTGATACAATTGCAGGTCACATATTGGAAGAATCTGGCCAGCAGAAGAAAGAATACTTTGCAGAGATTTGCCATTCTGCAGGAAGGAGTAAACTGGAGGTTGACAGGGAGGGAAAGATATACTGTAAACCTAAAATACAGTTGTCAGTGTGTCAGCCTGAAGAGCTGAGATTATGGAAGACAAAGGCAGACTGGGAAACTCAGAATAGGAAGTTGCATAGACCTTGTCCCCAAGTACTGGCTGGCATTAGGATGTGTTGGACTTAATCTAAATTCTTCCCTGCATTTGTTCTAGAGCTGTAAGTGGAATTCCAGCCTTAATTGTATGTAAAAATGTTGAGTTGTCAGAAATTATTTTAAACTTCAGAAATACAAGAACTTGTGTAAAGGCTTTTCCAATAGTACCCTGTATGTTAACTAGAATAAGATGTTTAGGAAACCAATTTGATTTTTCTGTTGGAAGCAAAAACTTTATGAAATATTGGTGGATAGAAAGTAGGAGAATTTGGGATTTAAATTCAACACCACCCAGCTAATCTGTTTTCTGCCAGCTAAAATACAAAATTTAATAGGTGTTGCTGAGGGGTTTCTCTTGACAGTAACATGTTTAAACGGAAGAATGGGGTGGTGTTTAGCTCTTACAGGTTTTCTTTTCCTTTTAATACGGGGCTCTTCCTAAAATCCTACTGATAAGGTTAATCCTCTGAAAAGGTTTTCCTTCCAAGAATTTTAGGCTTTTTCACCCTTTCCAAAGGCTCTGGAAACATACAGCATTGTAGTAAGAGTGACTTTTTCATTAAAGACCAGAGAATGAGTAGGCAGTTCATTTAGTTGATTGATCACTTTGGAAATTGAAATGAAAACAGTCATGCAAGTCGTAAGGACGATTCTCCTCTTATTCACAGCTATGAAATGGCCTTTGAAAGAGTTGCCCTTGTAATCTTGCCAGAACTTGTTTCTTTACCCTGATGCTTAAGAGTGTGTCATGAACTTTCTGAACAAAATATAGGGATTTGTTAGATGGCTTTGTAAGTTGTATAATTTTGGCTGGAGTTCTACATTAGCTTGATTCATGAGCCAAATCTTGTCACCAATTTTTAAAGATTGGGGCTGAGAGTAATCAATTTGAGTGTGTAGATTAGAAGTAGCTAACAGTCATTTAAACATTGTACTTTGCTCTGAAAAAAATGTTGTCTGACACACTATGTAGTTATATATTGTTTTACTGTGACCAAAACGATGATGTACATGTTACGTATTATTAGCAGAAAATTTGCTTTTGCTTGTTATTTACTAAAGTTATAATCCAGTTTGAGAAATGAGATTAGCTTGTATTAATAAAGCAGCACTGGCTGAAAGATTTGAAGTCTTTCAGACTCTCCTAAGAGCTTAGAGACTGCAAAATAGAGTTTTTCTGAGACCTTAAGATATCTAACTATGCTAAGAAACCTATAGCTAAACTAGTTCACGAGAGAGATGTTACAGGTTTTTATTTAATAGATGTTGATTGGCAGGTTGCACTTGAAATCTGTTAAGTGCTCGTTGAGATTTTGAGTAAATATGCTTTGATGTTTGTGTCATTAAATGTTTAGTAAATATCATAAGTTGCTCTGTGTTTATAGTGCTTGTTCTGCTAATAGTTTTGCAACATCTGTTCCCTAATGAGGAAAAATATGAGAGAAATAAACTACCTCTTTGGAAAACATTGAATTTCTATTGACTAGAACAACCAAAACCTAATGTTATAAACATTAACATGAACAGCTTTGATTTCATAATCAGTGACTTGTATCTGTCTTATTTGTGTAACAAATGCAATATATTAATGTTACTGTTGTTCATCTCTGAGTGAGGTGATGCCCTTTTGGAAAAAGAGGAATGATCCAGGAGAAAATAGTTGTCATCTTTTTAAGTCATCTGATATAGTGTCATTGTAAATTGGGGGTTTGAGAAGAGAATGAGAATCTGCAGAAGTTGTGCATTAAAATTCTTTGGTACTTGCTCTACATAAAAGGTGTGTTGGCATCCTCGTTTATGTATAGAAATCTGAATGGTTATAAACGGTGTCCTGTAATCAGTAGAAATGATGCTTAAGGGCCTCTGCAGCCCTTAGTGGTTAGAGGAGCGAGAGATTGTATATTTAGATTGTTTAAATATTTTTCCCAGTGTTCTGACAGAATTGAGGCCAAATGTGTGAGTTTTCCATGTTCTTTGCTGCTTCTTGTTTCCCTTGGAAGAAGAGGTAATTTGCTCTGTAATTCATTAATGTTGATCTTCTTTAAAATAAACAGTAATATAAGAGAAACTGAATTTTAGAAGTTAAACATGTGTTCCAGATAGAGTTGAAACCGTGTGTGTGAGTAGGGTACACAGGAGGTCTGTGACCACATATTGCTGATTTCTTCAATAAATGCCAGTTTGGTTTGCATCAGATCTGCCATCCAAGATAAGCAAATCTTAAATTCAGCATGACTTAACTATAAAAGGTGAATCAGACTTTTAAAAAATAATATTTGCAGAGCTCCAAACTGAGAGTCTAGGATTAATTTCATGTTACGTAGACCTAAGCTGCAGTCAGTGGTACTTACAGGCGGTAAGGGCAGAACAGAAATCAAAGTGGTCCCTGCGCTACTGTAGGTAGCCAAAGCCAGCTGGAGCAAAACGCGGTATTGCACATGGAGCTTCTGAACCTGCCCAGTCTGATTTACATCTACAGAGAGGGAATATCTCCTGAAGGGTACGCTTCCTAATTCGCCTACCAGGCAGTACCTTGTTGAAAACAAATGGCTTATTGTTACTCTGGTCATATAATATTCTGTAAGTGCTTAACCCGGGCCTTTTCAAAGGCATTTGAACAGCAGACTGTGAATTTAAAAGGACTATTTAGTTCCATTAACTGTTTTCTCTTAAAAAAAAAAAAAAAAAAAAAAAAGTTCCTGGACTCTAACAGCTAACAAAAGGTTTCCTCTTGCCGGTGACTTCAAATCTTTTCTAATTTTATATTCACATACCAGAATTGGAAATGAAATTACAATGAAGCCTGACTACCCTATTCCCAATTACTTATTCAGCATTAATGATAAGAAATTGGCTAGGTTTGGAAGACTTTATTTTCAGGATCTAGTAATCCAGAAATCTGCTATAATGTGTCAAAATTAATAGTATGGAAACTGGCACCTGAGTTTTCAGATTTGTCTACTGTTCAGCCACATCTACCTAAAATAATAATTAAAAAAAGACACTTTTTTTCCCCATACTGAAGATATTGTTAGACTGGAGCTTTGGTAGTTAAAACAAGGTCTTTAAAACCTTCCGTTCCTTTAAGTTTTTTGCCTTGTGTTCTTTCAGTCACCTTGTATCTTATCAGAATGTTCATGATGATCTACTTAGGGACACAGCAGTTCCTCCTGTCATTGTTTCATTCTCCTTGATTAAATTAGTAACACATTTCTTCTGGGCCTCGTTCATTCTAAGCAGTAATCCTTTGCTTCCCTGCCTGTGCTTCTAAAGGTTGCAGGTGTCTACTTTCCCTCTGCCAGGCAGGTCAAGTCTGTGATGATGCTTCCCTTTTACATTTTGGTCAGGGCAGACAGCCTTTGACCTCCCTTCAGTTGGGTGTGTTGAAATATTCTGCAATGTCACTGTTGGTGAAATTTAACTCGGTGCTCATCTGTGAACTGATTTTTATTTCCACCTGGACAGTCAACCTCCAAAGTACAACATCATGAAAGGAGTTCAAGAAAGTGTGGGATAGGCTTCTAAGTGGGGTGAGATTCCTGGAGCAGGGTGGCTATAAAATTTGTATCCAAAGAGAAAAAGCAACAAGATGAACTTCTAAAAATTATTTTGTAATGCATCTGGGCACAGTGTGTAGGGTGGCTATTGGGTCTTTGGTACCAGCTGTTTGACTTCACAGATCTGCTGTCTTTAACACCAACCTACTTGCTAATGTAGACAAAGCATTACTTTAATGAGGTATGGATCTCTGTGCTGACATCACTAGCCTGCTGTTGTATCCATGTGTAGTAGTATGAATATTGTTTTGATACCCATTTTATATTTCTGTGTGGACGTACCCCTAGATATGAGAGTCCTAACTATCTCTAGCTCTGTCCTGTTCAGAGTCACATACAGTTTATCATCTGGAGTGAGCATATGATGTATTTGTTTCCATTAATATCCAGGTTGGAAGGGAAATGAATTAATTTTTGGGTTTTGGACAAAAAAAGGAATACTGTTCCAGATGCCTGGAGCTCCAACCCTTGCTACTGCTGTGACTTGCTTGTTTGGAGACAGATTTCCTCAAAGCTTGTTTATGAGAACACCGCTTTATTTGGGTTAAAAAAGAAACATCTTGTACTCTTCCCACTCTCATTGTTGAAGTTCTGCACGAACAGGTCATCTTAAATACTGCACGGTGCATCATTTGAAATGTTCAGCATGTGATTTTTGGCTGTCAGGTCTGTTATGCAAATCACAGTTTGATTGTCTTCAAGACTGAGCTTTCTGCTACAGTCTGAACAACGCTAAAATTTCTTGGTTTTGGAAAACTGAGTTTCCTGTTGTGTCCGTCTGGCACATACAGCTGAGAATTCACTAGCATCACCAAAGCAATGGAGCCAGCCAAGAACAAACGTTTGGCATGCTTTATGCTAGAAAAGCCTCATTTCAAAATCAAAACATGCATATGCGCATACTCAAAATGAAGTGGTAAATGCTTAAAAGCTGGACCAGAATAAAAAAACATGTCAGTATTGCTGTTGTCACTTCTTCAGAAAAGGTTGCGTCAGCCATGTTTTTCCCAGGGCGCAGTTTGTATGTTGAAAAAATCTTCTTTCCAGTGAAATGACTGAATAGTGAGCCCTTTTGAAGGGAGCTGAAGCGTGGTAGGCCCATTATGTTCCTCATCTTAACTGAAATCTGTCATGGCTGTTTTCATCTGTTTTATGAGGACTTGTGAGAGACCTCTATGTTTCTTTTCCTTCTAAGTCTTTGACTGATCTGTCACACTGTTTACCCGTGGCTTGAGCTCCTAACCCTCTGAGTACTTCTTGGTGGTGTTTTCACACAGATCTGTGAAGAAACAACTTGGGCAACTACTGGATGCTGAAGATACAGAACACAGGTTCACTTAGGGTGGATAGAAATTAAGTATTGCTCATACAGCTTTTCAAATATAGGCCATATTAAAATTGCTTTGGCTTCTTACGGTATCAGTTCTTATTGATGTTATCTTTTCTGCAGGCAGGCTTTTAGTTCTTGTGCTTTAAGGCAAGTGGTAACAGGCAAGCATGGAGAAGTTTTGGAAGGTTCATGACTGCTTCACTAGTAAGAATGTCTAAAAATCTCTGTTTATGCAAAAGGAGGTAGAACCTTTTCAAAAGAGAGACCCTCGTAGCACATGGTCTGCTATGTGTAATATGGGTGCCTAATATTGAAGGCGATAAAAGAAAGCGTAAGTAATTTAGGCTTATTACAGGGTTTATTACTGAAGGCAAGAGCAGTGTTTCTGGTAAAAGTTGTCTTTTTTAACAGGATCATAGGCTGCCTCTCTGTAGGGAAATACAGCTGCCAAACTTCTACACAAGAACCTCAGACCTTTCATTTTTATGTTATGATCACATATCTTATTTGAAAAAGTTTTTTTTTTCTTGAATTTTAAAGATGTTAGAGTTGAGAATGTTTGTTGGAACATTTTTAATTAGCACTTTTTTGAAAGAGTTTCAAACATGAAGATAAGCATACAAAGAAAATGCCAGATAAAATAAAAATGAAATACTGAACAGAATTAGTCATACTTTAAGCCTGTGCTGCTTGATTCTAGAAGTTTTTGGTATAGTCCAAGTGCAATTTGAGTCATCAGAATAATTTCTGTGTTTTGAACTGGATTTCCTGTTTGTTCACATATTAAGTTATGTTTCCTGGCTGAAATATACTGTGATAACAATATGAAGAAAAATGAAGATGTTAACCTAGTTTTACTTTTCTAATTGGAGAGAAAATTTCTATCACTTGCGACTTGAAGAGGTAGAGCAGAAAATAGCTTATTACTGATTTGCATTATACATACAAAATCCCCAATATTCTTGTCTGGGGAAAAAAAAAAGTCTAATTTTAAAAACATACGTAGCTCTTTGGTCCTCATCAGAACAGTGAGAGCACTAAAATGATGTAGTAGCTACCTTTCATGGGGAATTTTCTTTTATGAACTGTAACAATAAGACATGAAGACTTATTTTTGTTAATGCATTTAGTTACACACATTATCTATAAACAAAAGAAGGACATACTGGTTGCCAGAATTCATCAAATAATAATGAAATGTATAAATTGCGATTTGGTGGAATGGATGGAGGAAGGGTGTTGCCATTCTTCTAGTGAGACTGCCATTCAGAATGGACCAGGAAGTGAAGCTTAGGTAACTTGGCCTAATTATTTTGCATATGCAGTCTAATTTGATCAGTAGTAAATCTTCATCAGTTAAGTAAAATAGACACACCAAGCTCATGTGTTTCACTGCTGTTTCTGAGCATGAGTGTTATAAAAATTTAATCTTTAGTAATTTGATATTTTTCTAGGCCAAATCCTTGTTTGGTGACCAGAGCTGCCTATCTTGATGTCCTTGTAATGCTGAGTACTCACCTAGGAAAGTATCAGAAGCAAGGTAAGTCAAATGAACCCTTCTATAAATCAGATGGTATATCTGTGGGGAAGTCTCTGAGCTCTGAATCTGGAGAAAAAGCAACATACTACTTGTACTCATGGTATCTACTGAATGCTGGAGTCCTTTAGCTGCTTTGTATAAAAGGGCCATTTATTCTGCCTTCTGTAGAGCTAGTCCTGGGGACTGTTGATGAGAAGAATGAGGTACACCTTCATGTCAAAGACTGAAGGGATGATCTTGCAGTATTCCTAATCCTAGAACTGTGTAGCAACAGCGAAGAGCCCCTCCAGCATTCCGAAATGTTTTCTGATCCAAGGTTGTAAATAAAAACAGAATCCAAACCCAGGAATATTGCTACTTTTTTAACCTTTCCTGAAAGCCACAGAGTTGTTCTCTTATGAGTCACCTGCAAGTGTTTCAGAGAAAATGTTTTTTCATGTTCAGAAGTTTTATAAGAAACAACTCTAAGAGCGTCTTTAATTTTTTTTTTTTTGATTCTTTAGCACTGTGAAGTTTTTGAACGACCAGTCAGAACTACCAGTGGCTTTAATGGTGCAGAGTGTTGTTTGCAACAATGTAAAACAATAAGGAATAGAAAGGAAGGGAGGAAGGGATACCCTTTCAAGTGTGACTGTGCATGGGCAGCTTTCAGTCAGCTGTAACTAGCTTCATTGTGGGCCTGTTTTGTTCATTTCTCATGAACAAGTGAGTAATAAATTACCTTGTCAGTCCAGGAAGGCAATTAAAGAACAGTTCTTTCATTTCTTTAAAATTCTTAATGACTAATTTTAACACTGAGTTTAAGTCATGGGAACCGTTCTTTATTTCAGATAGTCTTGTTTTGGGGAGTATTCTTAATTTTAAAAACAATTCGTTTTGCTTCTTTGCTTAGACCTTTGGTAGAAGTAGTTCCATTTTGATTCCATAATTGCTATTTGTGTGATTTCTTGTGAATGCACAGTTCAAATAGTGATAGTTGTCAGGAAAATGAATCAGTGATGAACATGACTGAAAGGAACTTCTTCAGATAGGTTGATGCAGAATCTAGCCCTTATAACAGAAGCATAGACACACAGAAATTATGTGACAGGTGGGTTTCACTATACCACAGAAAGACAGTCAGGGTTATCAGGGATCCTAACAGACAGGTCTGATCTCTCATGTCATCTGAAGAGTCATTCCTCTCTCATGAGTCCCAGATACCAAGATGTACGTTTCAGTAAAGGAAATTTCCAGATGATGTTGCACTGTAGGTCTTGTTCTGCCAGGTACTGAACACTGTGTCTCTAGAGATAAGTTTTTTCATGGCTCTTTAATGTTTGTTTTAGGTAAGCTATATCTACCATCAATAATTCTTATGTTACAGTATATATTTACTTATTTTCATTACTTATACAGAATAAAGTTTCTTAAATTCTGATATGCCTTTGGCCTTAGTGATTATCCTTTGCAATACATTAAAAAGTCTAGCTGTGTATCACATCTAGAAAATAAGCAAAAAGACCCCCCCAAAGGCCCCTTCAACCATGTTTGGGCTCATCACCCTTCTTTTCAGTTTAAGTACTTCTTTTTTTAAAGTTAGATCCTCTTTGGAATAATAATTTTTGCACTTTTGTAAATCATGATCCTTTACCTCTGTTAATCTCCTTGGTAGTCTGAATTCTGTATTCCCTTCATATGAAGTTTTTTTCATCTGTTTCTGATTATTCTCCTCACTCACCCATCAACTCTATTTTTGTATTTTCTTTTATGAAGGAACAGCCAGTGTTGCAGGTGAGAGCTCCTCATTTGCTTACTTAGTGGGCATTACATTTCCTTTATCAGTCTCTTTCCCATTTCAGTTATCTTTGGGCTTTTTGTCTGTTCTGGTTTTTAAACAATTCCTGCACATTTGCAAAGGCTTTTCTTGACCTCTCCACACCAGGAAACTCCCATTTTTTATTTTTTTTTTTTTTTTTTAATGCCCTGACTTGTGAATAGCCCTTTGAGCCTGAGGGACTGCACCATGCTGTGGCCGGATTACTGACTGTACCAGATTCATTTATTTTTCAAAGCTCATGTGGACCATTCCAAACCTGAGTGCTGTAAGGTACAAGTTCTGTAGAAAGAAAGCAATTATTTTTGCAGACTCTTTCTGCTCAGGGATAGTTCATTAGTATTGTCTTGCTTAAAAGTTTCATTCCTATACAGGTTTAAAATTATATATTGCAGGCAATATCTACAGAGAGTAGAAGCCTAGACTGGAAATGCGATTTTGGAATCTTGAAGATACATTAGGGACAATTTTATGTATCAGAAGCCCTTCTGAAATAGAGGAATAGTATGATTATATTAAATAGAAGCTGAGTGTCCCGTGACACAGTAAGAAAAAGACTAAACTCAGCAGTTAAAAATGAATGTTTTGAGTCTCATATTCAAATATTCTGTAAGGAGTAAACATTAACTGAAGCTTTATACTTTTCTGAGATTAAATGTCTTATATATGTGTATCTCTTGTTATGAGCCAATTTTTCTCTGTTTTAATCTTGATTTGTAAAGTTGTTTCAATGAATAAAGGGTGAAGGACAAATCCAAATAAAACTGTTTCTTGATGTGTTTATCTAAGAGGCCCCAGGAAGTGCTGTATATGAGTTCCAGGCCACAGCCTGAAACTGATTTTCATCAACAGAAACAGGAATGCAATGTAATGAGCCTGCAACTGGTTAAAATCAGACCACTTCTAATTGATTATGCCTGTCTAAAGGGGCTACAATTACAAAGAGATTTTCAGAGTACAACCCTGCCTAGGCCTTTCCTACATTACAATTATTTTCTGTAAGTGATTTGTTGTCTTCAATTAATAAAATCTGTCTCTTAAAGTGCAGGACAGCCCTTGGGGAATTTACTTCACAAATTCAAAACAATTTGAAATGTTGGATAAGGCAGGCAGGGAGTAATGGATACCAAAAGCATCTTGTCTTGCTAAAAATTTATTGCTGGCCAAATGATGATTATTTATCTTAAAACAAACAAAAAAAAAAAACCCTGTAGTTATTCTGATTTGGATGGAAGTGTTGCCTGATTCATGTCACTGTGAAAATACAGTTTTCTTTTCTTAAGCTGATAGGCAAAATCTAGAGTGTTTTTTCCAGTTCCTGATGTGCTTAAGGGTCTTCTGATGTGCAGAGATAATACATAATGCCAAGACTATGTAAACTTACAACATCTTTTTTTTCAGTTATCATTTGTGGTTAGAACTCAGAAAAAAACCTGAAGCAAGCCTTTTTTTAAAAAAAAAAAAGTTAAAATAAAAAATGCTATTTTTGCCTTTATTGAGAGCAACCAAAAGCTATTTCCAGATATAGCATTATTTGATGAGCTAATGTCTATTGTCAGTATTAATAATTATTAATAATGCCCAGTGAATTTGCTCTTGCAGACCTCTTTGATATACTGTCACCACAGTAACTGTTCTTATAGATTCAGACTCACAGAAATCCATGGCCTTTTCAGGCTAATGGGTAGAACAGAGCACTTCTCTTCCAGAGGCTTTTCTGGCGCTTATACCTTGCTAAAGAGCAGTTAAGTTGCTATTCCAGAAGTAAACCAGCACCAGAATGGGTGGTGTAGGAGTAGAAATTCCCAAACTTCACACTTCAGAAAATTACCAAAGGAAGTAAGTAAAACTTGTTAGCTCTGAGTCCAGGTGAGGTGTGTGTGTGTGTCTGAGGTTACGCACTTTTCTCTGCACCTAGAGATGGGCTTTGCAAGAGACAGAATCTGAGGGTAGAGACAGGCTGTGCTGTGATGCAGTGTTTCAGTGGATGAGATTCCTCTGAGTATGTTGACTTTTGACAGGACCCATCATAGACATTCCTGCTTTCAGGTCTTCTCCTGTAAATTGGTATCTGAAGCGAAACAATAAGATGAGAGTATTACTGTGATCCTGGTGCGGGTAACACAGGAGCCAGAGCGGTGCATTGCAGTGAAAGCTCAGATCTGGGATGCTCTGTCTCTCTGGAACAGATGAAAAATGCCACAAGACAAAGTGGTCGCATTTTCCTTCTTGCTCGCATCTCAGAACAGTTTTCTGATATTATTCTGTCAATTCATGAAGGGAAAAATGGATGCGACTTGCTGAAATATACTTGACTAATAAAAACATATTTTACCCAGGGTTGTGTTCAAAAAAAAAAAAAATGGCACTTGTCGATAAGTGTTGTGTTGAGTCCATAAAGCCCATCAACGTAACTGAAATGGAATGTAGAACAGAAGTCAGGGAAAAGATGAAAGAAAAATTTGCTAAAGATAATCCTTCTCAGTTGTTCTTTTATCCTACATATATGCTGTGAATCTCCTGTCTGGTTTAGCCTATTCTCAAGCATAGTGTCTTCAAAATTCAAGTTTCATGAGAAACAGAAAACATTTAAACAGGATGTCAAATAGGATGAATCTGTGATTTAGGAGAAGCTGCCATTTGAAGTCTAACCGTGCATTTTTGCTTTCCACATTTGAGGTGGAAGAATTTATAAAGTTTGAGATTAACCAAACTCCACTGTTGTCGTCAGTGGGAACAGTTAGTCAATATTTACATAATTAATCCTGTTCATATATAGACTGTTTTGATATCAAAATGGAGCAGCCAGTATTCTGCTCTCACTAATATATCCTTTTCTTGAGTTTTGGGAAAACAGCCTTCCATTTTCTTACTATCTTCCAAACAGCTAAACCTTTTGTAGATGTAGCTTGGTTAAGATTCTTAAATCTTGCTCATGAACAACAGAAACAATTGCAAAAAATACTCTGCATCACATATTTCTGTATGAGATCAGAAACATGGGCAATTATGTATAATTGTCACCTGGTTTTGTCCTTTGTTATACTCTCAAATATGACAAAATACTGTGTTTTAAATAGCTTATATTGGAAATACCATTCTGTAAATTATATTTATCCTTTTTAATTAGAAGTTATATAAGGTATTGGTAGAAATAGTATGCATTATCAAACTTCTAGATGCTTTCCAGTGAAAGCACAAATCATTTTTTAAGCAGGAATCTCTTAAATGTTTTCCCTGAATGATATGATTTGTAGACCTTTTAAATAGCATTTGAAGGCTGTGTGCACTTTTTTCTATATTGTACTTGTTACTCTTTCTTATTTTGAGAAGAAGCTAAATGATAGCTGAAGTAAGTATTTCTGCAGTCTAACTTAAAACCCGATAATGTTTAAATGGTAAAAACTTGACAGGAATAACTAGGTTGGTTGTTTTAGGCATACTTTAGTTTCTTTACCTAGATCCCTAAGAAGTGTGGCCAAATAGTTATTTGAACAAAAATGCTGGCAGCTTGTTAATACATGATTTGGTTATGTGGTCTAATTAGCTGAAACTTAAGAAATTCCATCTGAACAAATTGGAAGTAATTTTTGTTTGTTATGTCAAAATTATATATACTTTGTGTGCCAGTTTATTGACTGGTGCACTTGGTCAGTGTTGTTATTTTGACTCAAGGAAGGTAAAGATTTGAAAGATAGTAATAGAATCAACAAAATGGCCTGTGCCTACTGACATTAAATTAGTCAAAAAAGTCAAAAGGAACTGTAGCTGGGTACCCAATATTCTATTTCAATGCAGACAGGAGAATGAGGAAGTTGAGGATGACACAGTTGGGGGTCCAAGAGACAGAGGATGACTGGGAGTTGCACAGACAGTAACATGCCAGAGGCAGGTCAAGTGAGGGATGTACTGTGTTAAGGTGTCCCCAAGTCAGCGCAAAACTTGAGTGCAAGACAGAAAGACAAAGGAAATGGACTGAAGCTGAAAGGAATAGATATTGGGAGAAAGGAGGTGGAGATGTGCAATGCCAACGTGTGGTCAAGGAGATGCTGATGATAGAACACATGGCACAGACGTAGGAGGTAGAAAGTAGAAATGTTTTCAGAAAGGTTGTTGGGGCACAGTGAAAGGAGGGTTGTGGAGGGCAGAGCATGGTGTTGCTGGAATGCTGTGTTGAACAGGGCATATGGAAAGGTGTTACAGGAAGTAAGTGACACTAGCGAAGAGTAGAGTTGATCGTGTTTGTTAATGTTAGCAGTTAAAATTCTCTGCCCACCTTAAGAGGGAGACTGTTCATCCTTCTGAAATCTTGTTTCAGGTTCTCTTTAGATTCCAGCATCTACCACTGACTGACTTGCACTGTCTCCATGGGATTTTATGGTTTTCTATGAATGCAAAAAAGTGGAAAACTAAGTGCTGTGCCAGAGAGAAACTGTAAGAAAAATAGCAGTCTCGGTGTCCAGATCAAATGCTTTTTCCTTTCCCTGTCCTTTTTCCTTTCCCTGTCCTTTTTCCTTTCCCTGTCCTTTTTCCTTTCCCTGTCCTTTTTCCTTTCCCTGTCCTTTT
>JAOXNO010000024.1:27949339-27972340 GCA_028565335.1 Limnodromus scolopaceus | reverse complement strand
TCCTTTGAAAACTTTCTCTAATACTGCACAAAATGCAACAGGATCCTTCTGTCCTCAACAATATTTTATCCATGGATTCTGTTAATTGCTCATGTTTGTAGTTTTGAATTGTGTTGTGAGTATACTGATGCTTAGTCTCTGATGTCGAAGATGTTGCAGATGTCTTTAAAAGAAAACATCCTGCTTAAAATATGCCCTTTTCCTGATCATCAACAGTTTTCTTAGTTCCACATTGTAATAAAATACGCTTTTCTGTTCTCTTTGGGATTTTTTTCCATTTACCAGTGACTTTGCCTAATCCGCTTTTAATAAAAAGGGAAAATATGAAAGAAAATACTTTTCCTTAATATTTGTCTAGGAAAATCTCTTCTTGGCACTGATTACTTTTCAGCCTTCTCTCTATTCATATAATCTCTTCAGATACCCTTGGATAGATCGTAGTTTGTGAGTGTAAAGGATTTTAAACTCTTCTCAGTCCATAAATAATTGCAACTTTTTGCAGGTTTTGGTTAATGATGATGACTATCCAGATTTTTGATGCTTGGACCCCCTTCCTATAACATTGTGGTGCAACTGTAGCAGCATTTTGTTGCTGCTTTTGTAATTTTTGTCTTACTTTCCAAAGCGTCAGTAAGTTTTCTGATGTTGGTAATAATTTTTTCTCTTTTTCCCTTCTTTGTTCTCCTTTTCTGGAGCCTCTAGTAGGAAGATGGATGATGGCATGGATGCTCAGGGGGCTGCAGACAGGATTTTGATCTCAGTATTTATCTAGAAGTGTGCAAATATGTAGATGTATCATAATCACAGATACAGAAAAAGCGCCCCTCACACAATATACACTTGATGATATGGAGAGTTGTCCAATTGGCAGTACCGGAAGCAGCTTCTTACTTTAGGTAAAATTACCTAAATCCAACAGAAATATGTAATCAATCCTGTACGTCAGCTGGCAATGCCAGGTTTTAAATGTGGAAGGAATTCAGATGACTGTCACTTTTGAACATATTGTAGGACATCTGAGATGAAAGATCAGCTGAACTGTCCATCAGCTGACTGTTAATCCCTGAGCAGGAAAGTTTTCCTGTCCTTACAATATGTATCTACTTATTCTGGGAACGGACCATAGAATAGTGCCTGCCTGCCACTGCAGGGAAGAGCAGAAGAAGGTCAGGCAGGGCACAGGTGGAGCTGGGTAAATTTTGAGGAGGTTCGAAGCTTAGAGATTCATCAGGTCTGCTAATTCCATTCTGCTCCTCTGCGTTTCCTTTTTATTTTCAGATGATGAATGACTATTTAACTTCTTATAACTGACTGTGAACATCAGGTGATCACGAATAGGATTAAAAAAACAACCCCTCAAACCTACATGATGTGATGTAGATGTTTTATGCAATCTCAATGTAGCGGACATAAAGGGATTGAAGAAGACTGTGGGATGGTCATGCACTGTGTTGAGGGGAAACCAACTTGTTGTGTAAGATATGTCCCATCCGAGAAGAGAGCCAAATTTCTTCCTGTCCCACAAATGAAGCAATCCTTTAGTGGGAAAAAAAAATTTCCACTTAATTCTTGGGGGCTTTTTTGCATCTGTCAATGTCCTAGACAAGACTGCTGTTTGCCAGGATCCTTATTTGGTCAGCCAAAATTTGTTCTTCCTTCTCACAGCAGCTGGTAATTCAAACTGTACAGTGATTTTTGTGTGTAAATAAAAGTATGTCTTTACTGTATCTTAACAACAGAGACAGATATTTACTTTCAGAACCAGTGTGGTTTTTTGGTTTAGTTGGATATTTTGATGTAAGCCAAAGAAAAGAGTTTACTTAAAGTTAAGCAGAAGAGAAAACATTTACATGAAAGCCAGGAAAAATTTCTTAGTTGAAAGCAGGAATATTTCCACTGCATTGTAATAAGACAGGGGCTTTCTTTCCTTCTGTACATATTTGTGTGAAAAAAGAGTGTTGGAGAGCATGCAGAGCACAAGACAAATGCAGAAGGATTTGCTCTGTGGCATGCTGAGGCTAAGCAAATATGCAGACAGTCTTATTTTGCTGAAAGCCTTGCTCTTGAGACATCCAGTTTTAAAGAGACTTTCTGTAAAATAGATGAGCTGCGGTGTCCAGTCTTTCACAATTACATGGGAAAACCAGAAGTCATCCAGGCGGCTTCCAAACCAGAAGAAGCATCGGGGATATACAGAAAAAGAGGATCTGTGGCAGAAGACTTGTATTGCAGTCTGTGAAAACTAGTGGTTCTGGGAGTGAACAGCTCCGCCATGCTTTTTATATGAAAATAATTTTCCCCTTCAAAGTTGAAGACATGGAGTGAAGTTATTCTGGCCTTGCAGAATTCAAATAAAGGTTTACTGGAGTGGATCTGAAGCTCGGTGTGTGGCCAGCTTCTGGAGTCAACAAGAAGGGTCACCAGGCTCTAGCAAGGTTGGCAGTGGTGGCACCAACAAAATAAAAGACCCAAATGTTTATCTCTTTTTCTCCACCTAATACTGCTCTCACTTGCCTTGCCGTAGAGCTTTGACCCTTCCATCCTCTTGCTTTTCATGTGACTACTTGCATGTAGGATGGCTATACCTCAATGTAAAGCAATGTTGGTAGGAAATAGAAGAACTTCTCTTGCGTAGACTTAGAAATATATACTTGGTTAGAACAACTGAGCTAGTGGATTCGTGCATTGCTGAAATGCAGCTGAGGGAAGCACATAGGAAGCTGGGAGGACGCAGGGCTCCAAAACTGAAGCTGTTTCTCTTCTCAACCCGAGGCACTTGAACCTTTTTCTTTCAACTGCCTGGGATTATTTCTGTTGTTAAACTGGTGTCTGTGGAGTCAGGCTATGTAATAACTGGGACGAAGGCCTAATCCCTCTCCAAGACAACCAGTCGGTTCAGAAATTAAGGAATTCTGGCAGTTGGATACTTGATGACATAGGCATTAATGCTAGTTCGTGCCATGTACTGCCGATGCTGGTATGTACTGCCAGTCTGTTTGGAGGGGTTTTAGAAAATGTAGCAAATAAAATATACAAGTTTGCATGTTATGAGATGAAAGCCATCTGTGTCATCTAGAGGATTATGCTGTGATATAGGTTCACAGTGATACTGCAGTTTCTTTGACTACATCAAGCCCGTTCAGAAAAGAAATCATAGTGAAAACATGAATGACAGAACGAATGGTTAGGTAATATGTCTAAAAATCTCTTTCAAATACCAAATTTCTTTGAAGCTTGTCCAAAATTACTCAGAAAATGCTTCTGCCTTATATGCTAGACAGTGTGCAGCCATGTCAAGTTTCTTTGTAAATGTCAGACAAATTAAGATGGCTTTGGAAGAATTTGAATATGAAAGGACAGGATATCTAACTGTAAATAGAAGGCTTAGGGAAATGTCTTCACAGGAAACAACATGAATTCATATTTGTGTTGCAGCCTCATGTCAAATTCAGCAATTTAATAGTAGTATTTGGACAGGCTTTTAGTAGTACTCAGTGCTTGCTTAGTTATAATTAGCAGTTATATGGCAATAAATTGTCTCCTTGTAGATACCGAAGAAATCTAAAAGTGAGTTTGCTTTAACCTTTGTATTTACCTTTCATGCATTTTGACATTTTAAAAACCCTAAACTTCTAACATCCCTTAACACCAGTGGCAGCAGTGGTCTCTTCTATGCTTCTTCATGTTTTTCCCTTACTTGTATTTGAATTTTGTGGGATATATAGCATATTAATTTCCTTTCAGTACAAGCTACACAAACAACTGAACTGGTCAAAAATATTGGTTCTCAGTATTATAAAATTATTCATTCCTCCTGATGATGAAGAAGGTTGAGCTTGAAGCACATGAGGACTTCGGCCTATGTGTGTGTGAGAGAGGACTATTGATTTTATTATTTTTTTCTTTCATTTTGTGTCAACATTGCCAACTTTGCTAAAGCCTGAAACCCTCTGGCATCATAGGTAGCAGTGACCTTTCTGTTCACTCCAGGAGGTGGCCAAGCACTAAAGAAGGTTCTTGGGGGCAGGTTGCACCAGTGTAAATGGCTGAAATGTCACAGTTCCTGTGCTGATACCTAAGAAGGATTACGGTGCAGTGCCTTTCTTCTTAGCTGTGTTAACGGTTCAAAGTTAATAGGCATAGGAAAAGCATACTGGATTTTTTTTAATCAGTAAATTCTTTAGATTGATACACATAGGGCAGATCTATTTATGTAGAAGGAGCATCTTCTTAATAGTAAAATTTTCTGACTAAAGCTATCTAAAGCATGGGATTTTCAGTATTATCAGAATGGCCCTGTCATTGTTTCTCCTGGTTTCTGTTGCAGCTGGGTGGGCTGACATACCGCATTTTCTCCAGTGTATTCTCTGATTTTAAAGTTATTCTATCAAGTATAATATGATTGCATATTTGTATTTGGTGCTTTTTGAGGTTTCTAAACTACCTGCATATTCCCCAAAATATATTTAATACAGTTTGAATTAATCATTTTCTACAATGATAGTGCAAAGCACATGCAATTTGCAAGACTGTATTAGTGGCTTTGTTTAAGGAAATACCAAACAGCTGTAATTGGCAAAGGTGACAGGCAATCTGCAAAGTATTGTAGCATTTTTTAGGTTGTTTGAAGTTCTCATCCCATGTGTTTAACAATTCATACTTTTCTAAAAAGTATGAATTCTTATTTCTTTCTGTTTAAATATGAATACACACAATATCTAGGAAAGCTGTCTTGTAATTCAGAATCAGTTTAAAATGGAGAACTATGTTTTAATTTCATGCCTGAATTTACCCTGTGTTACATTTTGCATACCTCATGTTTTTCAATTTCAGAATCTCTTCATGGTCTGGAGCAGATGGTAACATCATCTAGTTGTCACTTTACTTAGTTTTATTCTCATTTCAGAAATGCAACTGTTTGGATTTTGGGAAGAGATGAACAGAGTTATTTCGGATTCTGAATTGGTGTCCAGTATTCCCCACTCATCTGCAGTACCAGGACTGATACAGTATCTTCAGAGCATCACCAAACTTGTGATATCAGTGCTGTGGGTGACTGCAGGTCCTGACATCCGGAACGGCAGTTCACCTGTTGCAAAGAAAATAGCCAAGCCACCATTGTCAATAGTTCATCTCCTTCACTGTGAGTTTCATGAAGTACGTCTGCTTGTGTTGGAAGCAATACTGCTCTGGTTAAAACAAATAAATTCCAAGGAGATTGCGGAAGAAGGAGGAGGTGTATTGTGTTTACTTACTGATTTGGAAGACACTCTTCTCACAATGGCTTTGAAGGAAAAGAATCTCCAGTGTTTTTGCAAGGTAGGAGGGTACTATTTTGTTGACATTTGATATGTTTTCAGTAAACGATATTCCTACTTCTTAAAAATATATTTTATACATGCATGGTGTTTTTTAAATAGTATGTGAGGGGATTTGGGTTTTTTTACACTGAATAGGAGCTGTGCTATAATTCTGTAACAGATGTTCTTGTGGAAAAGCAAGAATTTCCTCTTTCCTTTCCTAGCACTGTCAGGAGAGGACCTTTGTGCTCTTGGGATGGGGTTTAAGTCACTGTTTTGTTGAACTCAAATGTACGCATTCATGTTGAGATTGTTTGTAAATTCTTTGTGAATTGTGTATGCAGGTGTTGGAAATTCTTTATAATATGGATCTCAGAAATGTGCTTCCAAAGACTAGATGCTCTATTAAAATGAATCCAAATGAGCTCTTAACCTGGAGTTTAAACATTGTAGATACCTCCAACAGGTATGGTCTGTCATGCTCATTAAAGTACTTATATTTTAGAAGTTTTAAATGTTGAAGCATTCATTTATTGGGTTTGGACTGTGTCTTGATTTAAAAATCCATGTTTCAGAAAAGTGAGTGTGGCTTCAGAGAGCTTTTGATGAGAATTTGTCGAGAAGTTACACGTGGGTATGACTTATTGAAAAGGCCCACAAGTCATGCTGGCAAGTATCCTGTAAATGCCCAGTAATGCGGTTGCTGAAATAAGAAGTTACTCTGTCTGTCAGATAATAGCCAGTTAGCATAGCTCTTCCTGAAAGGTAACTGGGAAACACCTTAACATAAAATTGATGTTCCGGACATTACAGTCATTCACTGTATGAATCTGCCATCTGCCCTATCCTGGTTTATCTGCAAACGATCTGTAGAAAGAGTGACCCATCTGGTTTCACTCGTTGGATTGGCAGAAATGGTTAGCCCTAATCCTTCAGGTTTGCATTCCTTAATCAGACTGTAAAATCAGCAGAAAGTGCTGAAAATTTGGAGCCAGTTTGTACTATGTACTGAATACAAGCTGTGTCCATCCTTTTATAATGGAATGGACAAACAGGGTCAAAGTGTCCAGCCTCTAAGGGCAAGACCATCCTGTTTCTAATAGTCACTTATTTTAAGCCATATCAATATTGCATCCCAGTGTTACCAATATAGAATATTTAGGGTATAGAGCATAGAACAGCATTTTATAGCCGTGCACATTTGCTGCTGATTTGCACTAAATTTTTCAAGTTTAAATGATGATGCCAAGTGTTTTTTTCTGGAATGAAATAAGATACTTGTGGTAAAATCACATTGACTGGTGCTGTTAGAGGGAAATAGCTGAAATAGCAGCCTTTACTCAGGTGTTACCTTTGCCTGAGGTGAGACCAGCCCGTCGGGAACCGCAGTGCCCACTGCCATGTCCTTGGGCCCTGCCAGGCATCATGGAGACTCTGGAGCTGGCAGTTGGCGTATTTTGCACTGGTAACATTTCTAGCAGCTGTAAAAGAGATATTCCTGGAGCTTAACACCAACTCGAAGAGATACTTTTGTTTATCATTTAAAATAATATCTGGTTTGTTTGACTTGTGTTCCATTTTCAAATGTTTTTTTCTGTGATAAGTGTGCAGATAGAAAATAAACATGAGAGGTGAAAGTAAGAGCATATTTCATTTATGTATCAACTGAAAACTTAACTGATGTCCAAGTGTGTAATATAAAAATTCCAAGTGCTCAGCTTGTGAAATGCCTATGGGTGGTAATACAGAAATGATTAAGAACTGGCTGGGTTTTTTCCAGAGGTGAAATGATGGCAGAAATAGCTGCTTTTTTTGATATGTCTTTTGCCTTGTTTTCTCAGCACTGAAGTTCAAAGCATAGCATTCAAATTTGCCTCCAAGTTGGTTATCCATCTTTTGCAGAACCATCAACAGGTAAGGAAAATTGAGCTGCTTAACAGTTTTGTAATTCTGGAGTTTTTGATGATTGGAGTAATGTGGCTTCCTTTAGACAGAAGCCCCAAGCTTGTGCTTTCTTGTGTCATTGCACCTTTTCTGGCATTATGTCTTCTTCTCTGCATACACTGCCACTTTCTGAAATGAAACAGCCACGAATATCATCTCCAGTATACCCCTCTCATACTTCAAGTTAAATACATAACTAAATTTTTCTGATGGATTAATTTCAACTTCTGAGAGCATCCAAAATAGTCAGTATAATGTGGAAAGAGAAATGCCTAGGGTGATTAACACATGTACTAAATCCAGTCCGTTTACTGAAGTGCAACTTTGTTGTGGTTTCTGGTGGCTGAGGAGGCAGCAGGAGAGCAGATCCAAGGGGAAGGCACGAACCTGAAGCAGCGATTGGATGTAGTTCCCTTCCTCGCTGTGCGCAGTACGAGCTTGCCAAGTCTTAGCCTGAAATCACTGTCTGAGCGCACCAGCCTGTTGTCTGCATGGAGTTTCTCATTGAATTTCCTCTTAAAATTTGTTTTAAAAACATGAGAGTAAATATAATAACCCTTGGAAAATTCAAGGCTCTGTTCCTGTTTATAGACTATTTAATTTAGATTTATACCAGCACAAATTATTGGCTCAGATGTCTTTTAATTTTAAATTTTCAGTCTATGGTGTCACATATGTATGTGTAGAGCAGTGCTAAGGAAAAAAAAAACACTTAATGGATATTTTAAAATAGACAAATTTTATTTGTATTATTCATTTGTATTAAAATGAAGATTTATTCTGTTAGATTTATTCTGTTTAAATAGCTCTTATTTTTCATAGGATGTGCAGCAGAATTGATTCATATTGTATGCTAATAATCTTGTCTCATTGTAAAAAACAGGAAGCCACAGATTTGCACACAAGAATTGGGAATGTGATTTATGATGTTAAATCTTTTTCTTTAAGAAAGACAAAATGCAAGGACTTCAAGTTATAAACATTAAAATAACCATATGAACCTGGTTTCATAGATGTGGAACGTGTTATTGATCTGAAGTTTTGTATTAGTTTACAAAGAGGAATTAATGAAAAATGCTGTAAGAATCTTAACTGTAGTAATGCTAAAACAACTTTCTCTAATAATCATGTAAATCATAGGAGATCTAAGACATCTGTACTGAGAGCGCTTTCTGCTTTGTAAAAGACAAAGGACATCAGTTTTCCATCTGAATTGTTTCTTTGGGTTTGTATCTGTAGAAGAGATTGTTTCTCTTCCACAGGTAAAAGTCAAGTTCTGTCTTTCTTGGTAGTCCATGTGTCTGTTCCAAATTTGAATAATTGTAACATCTTGGGAGATTTTTATTTTTCTTTAACCTGTTACAGAGTCTGTAGGGCATGCTCTGGCTCTGCCCCTTTGTACAGTGCACATGGCCATGTACCACGCAGAATGACGCAGAGTTCAACTGAGGTTTCATTTATTCCTTAATGAGTCCTCCTGTGCTTCTCTGCCCTTCAACTCAACTCACCTTTTCATTGGTTCCCTTCTTTACCTTATTTGGCTGTTCTGTTTTTCACTTCCTTTAATTAAAAATAACTAAAAAAGGAAAGAATGGAGAGGGGAAAAAAAAAAATTAGTTACACATACCTCAAGCGTCTCCAGATCAAGCCAGTGCTGCTTTTCCTGTTCTCCTGTGCATGAGGTCCGCATCTGTTTGGTTGATTTTCTTCTTCTGGAGCTTCCTTCTAATTGCTGAAGTGCACACTTGCTTATGGCCATGCCTGGATGCCAACTCCTGTAGTTTGCATGTTCTGCATCTAACCTGCGTTTGTGGTTCCTGCACCTTGACTGACCTACCGCCCTCCTGAGTGTGGCATTTGCAGGGGATCCCAGCTCTTTTTTGGTCAATTCTGGGACTTCGGACTTTATTTTTCAGTTATGGCCCAATGGAGGTCACAGTTTACAGGCCTTGGAAAGGCTATTTGAGTTACGGGTTAAATGTACTTTATTTCTTTCTGCAAACAATGTAGTAGCCATCACTACACATTGGAAAGAGTCGAAGCTTTGTCCTGTTATTACTAAGTAGCCGTTTTCCTAGCATATGTCTGAGGACTAAGTATTTTCCAAAAGATGGCAACTGGATTTTACAGGACCAGGAAATTTCTCTTTCCTGTTCTTTTTTCTAATTCCTCATGTTTTAGGGCAGTGAGCTTTGCTGTGTATCAGCCAACATGGAGATTCCATCAGTGTTTTGCATGCACATGCTATCAGAACCTAAAGTACCTCAGCAATCTTATTTAAAAAAAATTCCATCCCCAGTATCAGCAGAGGAGGCAGATGGAGCTGCATTCACCCCTTTACCAAGCATTGAATCATCACCAAAGCTGAAGATTCATATGCTCTTAGTTGTTTTTCCAGATGCGTGTATTTGTCTTTGTGTAGGATACTTCTAAGAATTACTTCTCTTTGTTATAGTCCAGTATATTTGTCTTTGGCTTGCATGTTTAGAAGAAGTGAGGACACAAAGATACGCTTTGACTGGTGCGGTCACTGGTGAGTCTGGTGTGAAGGGGCCCAGCGAGAGAATTGCCTATGAATACTGCTCTGACTAAAAGAAAACCTCCCATCTTGACTTTCTGTGACATAGTTAGCCAACTTTTGTATGGACAATGGGGTTCACCACCTTGAAAAAAAACCACATTTATTGATGAGTAGTATCCCTTCATCAGTCCATAGTTTAATGTAAGCAGTAACACCGGATTGTACAGCCTACTTCTCACATGTTCTGTGCTTTCAGATTTCAGATGATGTCCTGAAAAAATGGGTTCAGCTGATAGTTTGTTTTTCTGGAGACGAGCAACAGACTGAGATGCTGTTGGCAGCTGCTGAAGTTCTTAAAGGGATAACATCGTTCCTTCTGATCAATGAGAAGCTCGTTCTTGGTGAGTAGTTTGAATGTCAATTTTCTGGATCTTTTTTAGATGAAACCCATTAAGACATGATGTAAAATGTATTGCATACATATATATATATATATGTATGTAAACCCAGTCAAAACACTTGATTTCATCGAACAGGGTTTTTTTTTTAATTTTGATAGGATTTAATTACTAAACAGATACACTTACTTAAATTCTGGTGCAATAAGCACAACTGTAGAGCCTCTTGCAATAACTCCATAACATGAGATGATGTTATGTCTCCAGGTCACTCTACGTTGCTCTACAGCTTTACTGGCTCACAACCGACTAGACTCTTTCTGAAATACTCTATTGGTGGTGTGGACATACTTTTAGCTTAACACTGTGAGTGTAACAAAGCTGCGCTGCCTGAATGCTGAAGTTAAAGGGTTCAGGCTAGAAATGAGGGACACATTCTACTATAAGAATGACTAATAATTGAATCACATTATACCTACCAGATATAATGAATATTTTTTTTTTTTTTTAGTTAACATTAGACTATCTCTTTTGAAAACAGACAAATGCCTACGCAGCCTTATTCAACAATACATTACTAACTGAGGGGCAAAGCTACGTGAAATTTTCTAGTCTGTTGTGCAGAAGACACTGTTTTTTTCTTTTAGTCTTTTTTTTTTTTCCCCCTGCTTTGTGCGAACAGAGACTAAGAGGATTTCGTGACTAAAAGAACCAGGAGATACGCAAAAATAGGTGATGAAGAATAGATGATAAAGAAATTATTTTGCGTTCTGAGCAAGACAGGCAAGACTTTTAGTTTCTGTGGTATTTTATTCCAATGTAGTTATTTAAATGTTTTTAGTTTGAGTAGCTTAAGTCCATGTATATGAACTGGATACAAATTTTCATTAGATGAGAAGAATGGTTTATTTCTTAAACTGTAGATAGTGGTGTTTTTAAAAAGTCAGCTATTTATTTTGAGATGTGTCTTTTAAGAGGTATTGATAACATTTAACAAAGCTAAATCTGTTATATGAGGTAGATATTGCGCTGTTAAACATTCATAGAGTCAGCTCTGGAAATCTTAACCCCTACCACCTAGTTAAAGCTCTTAGTAGGACAGACATTATCATTTTATATCAAATGAAGACAGTGATGGTATTGGAGTGAAAAACTCCCGAATGCTGTGCTTCTCCTCTGTGGCCATTTGGATCTGTTCCATAGCTGATAGAGAACAGTTTCCTCTTTGATCTTGTCAGAACAGTCACTGGTTTCCATGCTTTCCAATCAGCCAGATGTGAAGATCAGCCAGAATAAAAAAATAGCAGCAGCTTTGTATCCTGCATAAAATCTTAACAAAACAAAGAAGAACAAACACACACACCTTCCCTCTAATTCTCCCCCAAAACAACCCAGAAAAGAAAGCCCCAAGGCCTCAATGAAGGAGCCATCTGAACTAGCTCTTTGCTCTGAAAATCGGGTCAGGGGAAGAAAGATGCAAAGCTGACCCTCCATACTACCTAGAATTGTCAGCACAAGTGTGAAACTGTCAGTACCGCAGTGAGAAGTTGTAGTGATATAAAACCAGAATAATTCCCTTAAAGGTAAAGGGGTTATGCACATATAAACAGCTTTGACTTTTATGTCTTGTTCTGCATCAGCTTGCTTGACTGCATGTAATCACAGATTTGTGGTTGTATGAAATGGAGTTGTAGTCATTCCCATAAGCTTCCATTAATTATGTTCATAAGAGGAAGAGGGTGAATACCAATTAGTACATTCTTCGTGATCCCATCATCTCTCCATCATGTTGTGTGAGGGTTCAGAAAAAGTCTTCCTGGAAAATGCATTTGCAGACTTCCACCTCTCCCAGAGATAGAGCAGAAAGTTGCCTTGGTGGGAAAGCTGGCCATGGTATCTAGAAGGGAATAATTATTCTGCCCTAGCTGTGCCAGTATAACATTATTGGGTGTGTCATGCTAGAAAAAAGCAACTTCTTCCTAAAGTAATTATACTCCGTGCTATTCCCACATAAGGAAGTTATATGAAATACAGGAATGCTGCTTCTGCTTGTGTAGTAAAGCCTCAAGCAATTGATTTTGGCCAAGCAGTGAAATACAACTAATTGTCTGGCTAGCCTTGTAATACAAGTCTCTGATAGACCTGTTGATAACATGCTTGAAGAAAAACAGTGCAGCAACAAAGCACCAACTCAGTTGTTCTCTGTGATCATCAGAAAGTAATGTCTAACAGCTGGTTGCCTCTAAAAGAGACCTTCCTGTGGATTCCTTTAATGGGGGTGTTCAACAAGAGCTGAAAAGTCAGCTGAAAAGTACCTCAGCAAACCTAAAAGTACAGCCTTGTGACTTCAGCTAGTCATCCTTAGCGTGACACCACTAAATGGCACAAGGGTTTGGAAGTGGAGTGTGGCTTGTAAGATGTGAATTGCCTCTGGGGAGGTATGTGGAATCTGCCTGTTTGGGCTTTACTAGATGAACACCTCCCTCCTGGCAGTTGTTTCTGATTAGTTTTAACTGTGTGCAGGTAATTACCACATGGATTAAACCTGGCTTGCTTCCACCAGATAGTGGGTATAAGGGTGGCAGGGCGTGTTGGTGAGTGGTGGGGTGAGATGTATATGGGAGAAGAAGGTGATGGGTAGATGGCTGGGAGGTGGGATTGCTTGCTGTTTCCTTCAGGGGACAGCATTTGTGGCCGGCACTACTGGCAGTATCTGAACAAAACTTGGTTTGGCAGCCTCTGCTCCAGGCAGATTGCAACAGTAAATCCATGATCACAGTGCATTGGTTGATCTCCAGCAGCAAAACTTTTGCTGTTGCCAAACAGGAATTCTGCACTCCTAGAAATAGAAAATTCAGAGCATGCACGACTTGAATCTGTATTAAGAGAGATCCATTCTCATATCTGTTGACCACTCTTTAAACCAACTAGTCAACCACCTAGATGAAGTTCACACAGGGATAAAATGTTTCCACCATATTGCTAGCCCATGGTTTACCAATGCATTTCTCCTGCCTATTTTTCAGTGTTACACTGTATTTGTTGTATTTGGGTGTGGAAACAGAGCTCCGTAACTTTTTCAAATGCATGTAAACAATAGAATTCTATCTTTTCTCTATAAATAACTATAGGACTGTCTGATACCCTTGCTATGTGGAAATGTGTGGTTCTACTGCTGCAGAATGAAGATTTGGTAGTAAGGGATGCTGCTGCTGAGGTTGTACAAGTGGCACAGTCTGAAAAAAAGAGCAGTGAAGGAACAGGTATGTTGACTTTTCTTTACTTTTAAATATTATTGGATACTTGGGAGACAAAAGTATTTCTCTTTTCATCACAACCTTCTTCGTAACTGTAAAGTGATCCATGCATTTCTTCCACATACCGTGGAAGATAACAGCAGATAAGATAATGTTTGACACCCACCATGCTTTATTATTTTGCTTTTACTCTTGGTATAATTTGCATATGGTTACATGGGTATATAAAAAAGACAACAGTACTATTCAGCTTTATGGTTCTTGCTGTGATGAGTCAACTGTCGCATAATTTCACATTTTGAAAGTTCTTTAATACCAGCTTTGTTCTAATACAATGTAGTGGAAGACACTCTTTGAATCCCAGGTAATTATAATAGCCTTGTCACAGAGAGACAGGAATCTGGGAAATAGTATTCAGCTCATTGATTCATTATTAGACCTTGAAATCCATTTAGATCCAGATCAACAAAGACAATTCTCAGCATACTCACAATGTGCGTTCGAGGATGTGGGCCTTTTTGTCTGCATGCCCTAGTTTACTCAACCTTATTAATTTTAAAATAGCCACAAGACTTGAGTAGGCTTAACTAATTAATGTGCTTCACTTTGAGAGTCTTTGCTGACGCATTCTTCCATGTGTTGTGAATAAATTAGAATTTTCTACTAAGTTCATCTCTCTCTGTGGTCCCTATTGGTCTATGCTACTCAGTAACCCCTGTACCAACTTGTCTGCAGTCAGTTCAAATTAATCTCCATGTGAACTTCTGCTGGACAGGAGATAAAGCAGCTCTGTGGCTTAAAAAAAAAAAAGAAAAGACAGTAAAAGTGTATGTTTGCCACTACTGTAGATAGAAGTAGCCAGGAGTGTGCTCATGTGGTTTTGTGCTGGTACTGTTCAGGCACAGTGCTATGGGGTACGAGAAGGTAAAAGGAGGGATGTGTTACGGACAGCTTTCATCTTCCTGTTAAATTCCAGCACTCTCATCACAGCTCTGGCAATTTATCTAGCCCCAACTGCAGCTCTCCTGAGTACCAAGAGGCTCTGCATATGTGTGCTTCAGTCCCCGACGCTGGCCTTTAGGGGCGCATCCTCAAATGTCACAAGATGGTACTTCCTCTGGAAATAAGGCAATGCTGGATTTTCTCTCTGGCTTCCTGTATCTTCTCCGTTCTTCCTTGTCATATCCCTCTGCCAAGGGGTATTGCTCTGTAGCTGGATAAGGGCTCTGTCCTACTAATTAATACTAACATCATATCAGCGCTTCCAGTTGCAACTTACCACTTTGTAAAGCACCTTTATCTATAATCACCATAATCAAGAAAATATCATAATTGTTTTTTATTTGCTGTGTTCCTAATCTGGATGGGGACCCCCTGCCAAACTTATATTAACCCCTTAGTTATACTTAGTTCTGCCTTTCTGTTTTTTTCACTTAAACTGCTTTTAATGAAATCAGTTTCATTCATCTGTGACTAGCAAAGAACACTGCTTTTGAAAAAATAGAATCTAGTTTCTTTCCATCTCCATTTTCATTCCTGTGATCTCTTTTTTCCCCCACTAAACTCCTTTCACTTCTTGTGCTTCACTTTCTAGCTTTTAGGGGAGCTGAGCAAGAAGTTTTGCCGCTGTGGCTTTTGTTTGCTAAAATAAGCTTAATTTTGAACGTTATTTGTTATTTTCATTTACTACCTTTCTTTTTGTGTGTACAATGAGAGTATGCAATATGTTTGAGTCTGGGGCTTAGACATTTCATGGATCACCAGTGCTCTTTCTGCTGCCAATTTTTAAATTACATTCAAATATCTACTTTTTCTCCGTTTTCATACAATGAAAGTCAGCTCTTTCATCACAGCACTGCTTTTAAAATATCTAAGCTGATACACTGGAATTCATTAGAAGCCGTAAACTGGCTCTCTTTAAACCTTTTATTAGATAACAAATTGCTGGATGGATATCTTACATTGACTGACTTTTCATTTCCATTATACGATGAAAAATAAGTATTGTGGCCCAGCAGTATTATCATGAGATCAGAAAGATGACTCAAGAGATCAGGAAGAGGAATGGATTATTAGAATCCCATTTTCATACGTTCTGTAATTGTTTCAGTTTTATTTCATTGCCATTACCACTAGATAACAGGACAGTAAAGAGTTTATTGTAATTTCAGCTTCATTTGTGCATCAAATTTTTTTCTGTCCTAGCAGCCGTTAGATTTCCAGAAATACCGCACTGTATGGTCATGGTGTGTTTCCCCTTTTTACTGCTCTTAATTCACCATACACGCAGTGGGAATGCTGCTCACAGAATCCAAGCATAGAAACTGCCCTAAGTGTTGGCACTAGCTTCGTTATACCCACTCCTCACAAACTTCTCTCTCTTGCCCTGTGTACAGCGTGTAAAGCCTGTAGCTGCTTACAGAAGATCTAACTCTATTGTCAGCTTAGGGAATCAACACCTTAAGTGTCTGATTTGTATCAGAGATCCAAAGGAATCCCTG
This sequence comes from Limnodromus scolopaceus, assembly GCA_028565335.1. Classification (NCBI taxonomy): domain Eukaryota; kingdom Metazoa; phylum Chordata; class Aves; order Charadriiformes; family Scolopacidae; genus Limnodromus; species Limnodromus scolopaceus. Next base: position 27,956,419 of record JAOXNO010000024.1, on the reverse strand, counting down.
ACTATAGCCCCACAACTGCCCCTGTGCTTCCTACGTGATACAGGCTGGCAGAATAGAGCGTGAGAGGGTCTATACTTGTGTCTAACGGCTGGATTGAGGCTAAAGTTTTATGGTGCTTCAGCAGAATAATATGAAGTTGGATGGTTGTTAATAACAAAATTCTTTGCATAGATTGTTCATGTAACTGTTACAGGACTTTTTTCATTTACATACATGTCGAATAACAGTACAAACATGTAGCAGAATGATTGTGTCAACTAATAGGTATTTTCAGGTCATTTATAGGTGGTGAAACCAAAGGCAAATGATCCTGTCTATTAGTGTGGTTTCACTTCCAGTAACAGCTCCTAACTTGTATAATTCTTTGAAATGTTATGTGAGCTCCTGGAAGAGAATATGAACTTGCTTTCTTGTTATTACTTCATGATTTCTAGTGAGGGCAAAACTCCCAGTTTCCTCAAGTAACTCATCCATGCAGCTTTGGATCACTCAAATTATGACAGCAGTAACCTTGCAGAGTCTGAAACTCAGGGTAATAAATGTGATAGGAGAACACTGAGAAAACTGCAGTACCCATTTTCATTTGAAAGGAGAAAAGCTCAGAAAACCAAACCCTGATACACAGCAGGGCTCCTATGCTCGCTCTACCCTACTCTCTCTCTTTCTCTCTCTCACACACACACACCACACACACATCCACACCCCAAAGAAAACCATATTATTTTTTACAGAAGGCAAGAACTTCCACAGTTATCAGTAAAGTTAATTTTTAAATTTTCTTTCATTCGTATAGTGAAGCTTGATTTAATTTTGGAATATGTGTAAAGGCTCATAATTAGGAGGGGAAGTCACTGGTTGGCTGATGGCAGTTATTTTCTGAGCGGAGCAGGTCAAACAGAATCCTATCTCACCAGAAAGGAGAAAACCTTTTGTTTTCCTTGCTAAAAATACCGACTTAGCAGGTAGTTAAGGTTTTACTAATAACTTGAACAATATAAACCCCATCTGTAATTCAAGGTATTGTATGTACACTTTGTTGTTGTTTCCTCATGCGTTGAGGTGTAAACTTCTGGGGGATTGTTTTATTCCTTTTAGTATGAGGGAGGGTACAGGAAGTATTGTATTCAGTGTAAATGTAGAATAGCTGCTTTGAAATCTAATTAAATTAGTGACCCATGGCTGTGTAAAGTCTAGACCTATTCACAGCAGCATTTCTTATCCAGGAGGGTTACTCCTTACAAGAAAGGAGATCATTTAAGTCAGGGAAATAGGAGTTTTCTTTCTCTACTGATGATTGCTTTACTGAATAGCCTGAAAAATTCACGTAACTCAGTGCTAGAACAAAAATTGTCTTCCGTGGTGTCATTTTCCTCTATGGCTTTTTCTTGTCTAGACAAGCGTTACCTTAAGTTATGAGCTTATCAGTATCAGAGAAATTTGAATAAACTATTTTTTACTATTATAGCTAAGCCAGTGCAATTCTATAAAATACCATATAAAAATTACCTTTAGTCAGTTTAACCTTTATGTTGGTAAACTACCAAATTAACCTTAAATTGGTTTAAGAGCATTTTTAGTGTTGTCAGCATTAGCACCAGTTTAGCTGATTTTTAAAATTGAGCCGAATCAAGCTTAGATGAGCAATTAGATTCACATACTTGAGTAAATCTTTTGAAAGTGCCTGAACTATTTAGCAGCCTAAATATTCTTCTCAAATATTGTTTAGGCCTTTGGGAACCTGCTGCTACATTTACTCTGAAATAGCAGCATAGTATAGAGATGGGCAAAATGAGCTCATGGGCTGGAAGTTGGGTGGCTGCAGCACAATCAAGATAAATGGCCCAGTCTGAGCACCAACATCACTGGATGCATTTTAGGCATCTTTGGAGATCAGCCCAATGTTGTTGTTATTATTTCCCTTAGTTCTTGAGTAGTTCAGAGAATAGGATTGGGGCTATAAAGCGTATAGGCAGTTTTGAACATATTGCTGATTTAATCCTGTGGCCAAAAATTCAGCTATATTAATCCTGTTCCTTCTGTTCCCATTTCACGTGCTTAAGAAATAAGCAATAAATGATACTGCTGTGCTAGGAGTTTCTGAACAAAAGGCAATGCAATGCTCTCTTTTATTCTTTTTATTGTTGTTCCCTTCATGATAGATTCTACTTTTTATCTTCAGAGAAAAAATAATCAGTGAAAATGACAAATGTCCTTTTTTTGATTCACCGGCAAAAAAAAAAAAAGAAACTGACTACCTCTCTGAAGAGCATCCTCTTGGGAAGAGGGTGGCACTGTTCTACAGAGCAGATTAGGTTGAGTTTCTTGTGGAAGTCTTCACTGCTGGGTTTTAGCCTGTGATTTGGTGGCCCTCAAGTATCTCAGCCCTATCTTACTCTACCAGATTGAATGCACATAGGAGCCTTTCAGCAACTTTTATTTTGCTTTTCAACTACAGAGAGTATAAATGTGAGTAAAGGCGGAAGTTAAGATGTGCTGCTTGAGGGAGAAAAAGAAAAAATATCATTTAATTAGATGAAAGAAATAAAACATTTTCAAGGTGACTTTGAATTCCTTTCCAGGCTTTAGCATTTGACTGAGGAGAGCCTTTCTCTTTGTGAACCATGCTGTCTCCTTGGCGTGAAGAAAAGCAAGGCTGCTTGTTTCCTGTGCCTCTACTTATTATTTTTTTCACACATCATGAATATAGAAGTTAAATTCAAAATAAACTTCTTCATGAATCTAGGGTAGGTGTCTCTATCATGAAGGTGTGTGCAAGAAGGCTTATTTGCATGTGGAATTTCTTGGGGGGGTATGGTGTAAATAAGCTTTATCAGAGGTTGGAAAGGAGAAGTTAAGAGAAGATCAGACTAATTATATTAATATTTGGAAGAGACAAGGAAAGAGGAAGTTCTGCTCAGATTTATGTTTCTTGTTTCTATCCTCTAAAAATCCTCCTCAGTGACCTAAAGCTGTGCAGAAGTTTTCATGCGTTATATGCCCTAAGAAGATCTAGTACATCACTTGAGTGAGAGATAAGAGATAACACGGTCTGTGTGATGTTAATGAAGCATAATGGTCTGGCATTCATCATCAACACCGCAGGTGATATCAGCAAATCATTGGTGACTGGCATGATCCCAAAACTTGTACCCCAAATGTCCTTTACCACTGATCCATGAAGTATTTCAGGACAAGTGATGCAGGTTTAATCTGCTTCGGTTAGTAGTGAAACAGCTAAGAGTAAATGCTGGGGAAACCTAAAATGCTGTTGTTGCAATGCAAACCTAAAATAGTGTTGTCATTGGTAGTGTTCATCTGCATGGTAAGAGCATCCCACATACTGTACAGGAAACAGCAAAGAGATATTTTACTTTAACTGTTGCCTCAAGTGCCTGTTGGCATTTGAAAAACTGTGTTTTCAAACTATTATTTTAAAGTATGTGTAAACTTTGGCCATAGTAAAAGGAGCTTTTCTTCCACGTATTTACTATTGGGTAAATGTGTTAAATAGATTTCTTAAAGCTTTAGTTCATGGGCATGTTAGCTCTCCTCTCCCCAGACCTGACCGTTTACTTACTAGGTGCTAAATCCGTGTTGTGGCAACAGAGATCGAAAGTAACTGGGGGTCAGAACCTGTGCCCCACTGCTGTGTGCAGTGTGCAAGTTGTAAATTGCTGTGTCTCTCACTTAATATATAGTATATAAAGGAGAGGTACTAACATGATGTTCAGAACTTTCCTTTTCATACGTCTAATGTGTTCATTCTCTTGCCAAACCTGGGGACAGATTCACCCTGTTTTTTTGGCTCTATTTCTGTGTTGGTGTAGTCTTCTAGTGAGGCAAGTGGGAGGACTGTGGTGGATAAACCAAGTGTCAGGTTACTCTGATCCTGGACAAAGATTAATGTGTAGGGTTCAGCTTTTCTCATGCACTGGATGACTTGCCCTGATGTTCAGGTTAGGCTAATAGACATCTGAGGGAGGCCCCAAACAACTCCTTTAGTTGTGGTTCTTAAAACCAGTTCTGGCAGCTGCCTGGCTTTGAGAAATAAGTGGTAATTACCTGAACATAAACTAAGGAACTGCATGCATGCAAAATGTTTTGAGGATGCATTAACTGGAGTCTGTGGCAGGTTCGTAGGTGACAGATTTCCTTTTCCTGATGTGTCAGACTCGTGCGTTTTCTTCTCTATTCAGAGATTTTAATTTCTTTTCTATTTAGAGGTTTGATGGAAGGGTTAAAAAAAAGCACAAAGTTAAAACGTGTGTGTAGAAAGAGCTGTGCTGAAACTGCTGCTTGGAGCAGCCTGAAAAATGGAGGTTGGTAGTGCTGTGAACGGCTACAGCTGCATACAGAAGACTGAACATTTTCATTCTAGATACATGACATCAACCGCTATGATGCGGAAAGTTAAGAGCTTCCCAAAAGTGGATCAATTTCAGGTCTTTCCTACAGCCCTGGGTAGGAAAAAACAGCAAATTGGAAAGAACATTTTAAAAGTACTTATTGCCATCCATGATTGTCAAGCTACCTTGAGAGTCTCTTATGATTTTGGAATCAGTTGGTCAGAAAAATCTCCCAGTCAGATCTTGTGATACGCCACGAGTTGCTTGGGGATGGGCCAGAAGTTCTCACAGCATCATCTGGGTTACTAATGGAAAACTGCTAATCATGTTAGCCAAAATATGTTTATGTTCCTTGTATTGGGGACAAGTGGAAGGAAGGTTAATGAAATTTTTTTCTGGGATCAGCTCCAGGATTTTTCTGCTTTGACAGTCCTGATAACTGCATTCTGGTAACTATATGCGCAGCTCACTAAAAAGAACTGGATTTCGAAGCCTGCTGTGAAAGAAGAGTATTTTGAGCTGAATGTTAGGATTTAAATGGGAGGTGGCATTTATCCAAATGGCCTTTAAGCAATGGAAAGCAGAAAAGGCCCATAGACAAGACCCATCTAGGCAGAAGCAGAAGAGAGCATGATAAAGACACAGCACAATCAAAAGTAGAAAAAACTCACTGCAAAGCAAAGCTGATCCTCTTGCAGAACAAGATGACATTCTGCAAATGAAATTTATTTTTTAAAGGTTGTGGATGCAGTCTATGTGATAGCCTATGTTAAAAACAATCCTTGCAGCCTCAGTGGAGAGGTGTAAGGTAGTGGCAGCAGTTTGCAGCATTATAGTCAAACATGGTGTAGGACTTTGTATTGGGCGACACTGTACGGTGGTGAAAGCTCTTGGGTTATATTAGATAAGGCCTGCTGAGGACAGGAGGAAAGGTCAAACAGCTGCCTGCGTATTCTGGGAATCCTCTGAAGCGGGCCCTAGCGAGGGAAGCAGGGGGTGTGCTGCCGAGAATTACTAGAACACTCTGCACAGTGAAGTGCACTAGATGTTACTGAAAAGTACTGTAAAGCATGGAAGGTAACATCACTGATAATGTGCTTACTCTATCTGTAATTGTAGGATCATAAGTAGAATGGGGTTCACAGAGAAAAAGGACAACATTGTCCTTAAAATGAACGTTCAGTCTTCTGCGTAAGGGACAATACCTCTGGCTGCATCTTTTTTCCTTTCCATGCTTTTAATGGTGAATACTTCCTTACGCACATGCACGGAGTAGGATTTATGCAGGGAGACAGATGTGTAACGATGACCATTTAAATCCTGGCAAACTAAATAGATGGTAAATACGTGTGACAGTTGGTGAATACCCGATGACTCTGGTGACCTTACATTTAGGAAGTTTGTTCCAGAAAGCAAAATGACACGTGGTAGAGATTATGAAATACTTACTGTGGATAGAAGCTATAATTTGGGGGTTTTTACATCTCCTGTAATAGTTCTAAGAAGGTAACAATTACAGGTCAGTTGCAAGGATGAAAGAATTGAGGTCTAGGAGTGTAAATGAATTCATCTGGTCTTACTGCTAGAACAAATTTAGGGCTCTTTGAGGAGCAGATTTGACCTGTAGCCTAGTTGTATCATATTTTATGCTAATAGGTGTATTTTGGGTCTTTGTAATAATATTTCTTTTATATATGACATTCTAGTTTTATGCCCTAAAATATCTCCTGTTGTTATGAAAACTTTTGGAAGATCTGATTGGGAAGTAATTGAGGTCTCTTAGATTGCATTTGTAATATGATTATTTCCTAGTTTAATAGTGGCTCTTGAATAAAGTTTAGCTATTGTCCCTAGATACAAGGAAGAGTTGGCTGACAAAGATAGAAAATGAGCTTAAATTTTTTTGTTCAGAAAACTCTTTGGCAATTACCTTTGGGTTCAGGGACCCATCACTGCATGTATTGTCTGCCTTTTATTTTTATTTTTTTTTCTGTTGCCAATTTTTTTTCTCTTTAGTCACAAAGCCAGAGTAGAGGAAGGCTGGTATCCAAAGCTTACCTACTGAACTTGAAGTCTTTGTGTCTTAGTAAAATAATAATGAAGAACCATTTAGTTGAAGCCAAAGTGAATTCGCACCCTCCTGCAGTCGTTTATGAAACTTCCTAGGCTTATGAAACCAGGTTTTCTGATACACGCTGTGAAAGTGTTTTCCCTGTTAGCTTAACAAATGTGTGCCCTTCTGATACATGCAAAATAGTGCCACTTTGATCATCTTCTGCTTTTAAAACATTGCACTTTATTTATGAGAGGGGTATGGTATTTTAGTGTTTAAAAACAATTTTAAAAATCTGTGTATGTATCTTTTATTGGATTGGTTCTTACTTCTGGATTGATTACAGAAAAAGTAAGTAGCTGCGTTAATTGTCTTCACTGAAAAAAAAAGAGTTTTGCAAGCCAGGCCAGTAAACTATGCAAAGTGAGTCTCTCCAGAAATAAACAAGAACTGAAGGACTGATCACATTTTTGCAAACAGAGATGTTTCGTGCTTTCTTTGGGTGAGCTGAAGTGCAGAAGAGCCAGAGCTGTGGAAGCCTTTGGAACAGAAGTACTCTCTTCACAAAAGAGACAAAGATTCATAGAATCGTAGTCGTCTAGGTTGGAAGGGACCTTTAAGGTCATCTAGTCCAACCATCAACCTAACTCTGATAAAAAAAAAAAAAACAAAAGAACACCA